>JAZGLO010006486.1:817500-965586 GCA_036873155.1 Biomphalaria sudanica | reverse complement strand
ACAGTGAAAAGGGAACCTAAATCAACCACAACCGGACAACGGTTAGGTCTGCGCTGGATAAATCCCCTTTCAGACCTTGCGATCTATGGGAAAGATGATGTAAAAGTCATCTGTTTCTGTGGCCCACTGTTAACGAGGGTGTCTAGTGTCCAGCACAACGACCAACCGCCTTTTCTTTTCCCCAACCATGTCAGGTACCCATTAGAGCTGGGTGGGCTCACCAGGATTTTAACCCGGGTCTGCTCTGGATGTGGCAACATTTTTTAGGTCGCAACTGGGACTGCGTATCCACGTGAAATACTGTACTCCTCATTAATCTTCGGACTAGAATAAAAAAAAAACTAGAAGAAAACCCTTATTTTATTATTTATTATTATATATTTAAATATTTTACCAAAAATAAAAGGATGTTGAATTTTTATAATATAACACATTGGAGTATAGAAACTTTGTCTCACCTTCCACTGTATCTTGTGGTAGAAATGTTGATTTGGATAGACTCAATCTGTATGGGTTGTTGGGCTGGTTGTTTGAGCCGCCATGATCTGGAATCATTGTATCACACACGAAGTCCGGTGCACCAGTTGGGTAAGCTCCAACAAAGTGAATTAGCCACAAAACAAGCAACGTCTTGATATGCATTCCTTTTATCTTCCAGACCATTGAACTGTTTAGTATACAAATTTTTGTAAACTTTGCATTTTAAAGAGTTCTGTTTGGTTTATATAGTGAAGTGTCTGCATGTGTAGGCTACTGATTTAATGCTACAGTATAGCTTCTTGCAAATTATTTTAGTCGATTCTTCTCCAAATGTTATATAGGTATGTACAGCAATACGTCATAGTGTAGTATCTCAGTGCAATATTTAAGTGGATTCCATTAAAGCTGTCTATCCTAGTAGAGTGTATTCATGGTACAATAGTTTATGACGAGAAAGATGTGTACGTGTTTAATATCTATTTAATTTTATGACTGATTATGTCATTCCGCTACGTATTTCATGAAATGACAAAAGATGTCAAAATGATGACAAAATTCTAATGTCCTGTGATGTGAATAGTTTCATGTAGAAGTTTAATCTGTATTCTTTTTATTCTTCATTATTCAAAACGTATTGAAAAGTTTCTTACTAGAGAATAAAAAAATAGGATTATATCTTATTAAGGAACCCATATAAAACATTTTATTTCATTATAATTATTATTACATATAAACGAAACAAATGAAAGGAGATGAATGTGTTAGTATTCCATGACATCAAACTTCTCAATGATCGAAGATGGTAACGAAGATGTTTTACTCATTAATTGAAGACGACTATGGGAGCTGTGTACAGAATATTCCATGTCTCTAAATGTAACCTAAACATTACAATTAAATAACTGGCATACAATCATCATATTCGTTTCTATAGAGCGTGTATAATATAAATAAATACAAACTTGTTCAAAACTGTTGCCAACAGCAAATTAGTTCCCAAAGTAATTTTCTTTTAGCATCATAAAGACATCAGACTATTGTTTCATTATCTTCCTACATTGCAAGAAAAAGGCTAATTTACACACCCAAAACCTTTAGATCCTCATTCGACACGTCTGACTCACTAATACAATAGGATCACACAGTTTACAGGTGAATCTGAAAGATACCTGTCTAGTGACGTCTATTTATTAATATTTTATCTGCACTTCATATCTACCTTTCTGACACAAGTCGGTATCAGTGTTATTTAATCTGTGAACATACACAGTTAAAGTATAAGGTATAAGGATTAGTGTGTTTTATACAAAACAGTTTTATTAAAAAAACAAAGATTATATGAAGTGGAATTGTATCATAAGTTTGGATTAGTCATGTAATTACATTTGTAATAGATCTAAATCAACAACAATAAATCAGTGCGATTAATAATATTTTTACCAATTGTTTTGTTTAGCGCTATTAAATACTTTTAGTTTTCTCAATACGCCATGATCCTATCACTTATCTGGTAGGAAAGGGGTATCTGGGTGGATTTTACCTTGATTGGTTTTTAAAAGCGTTTACAAAAAAAAAGGGGTGGGGAAGGGGAATGACCTCCTCGGGCCGACGTGCTAACCACTCTGCTAGTGAGCTACTTATGACTAGAGAAGTTTGTATAGTTATATATTTCTTGTTTCAATTTAGAGCGGAGACCTATAAAGGGGAATAATTCAGCTTATATAACCACTTCAGTCAAGTACATTATCTTTCCCTTGTTCGAGATATCAAACTAAATATTTAATTACCAATAGTTAATGAAGCAATTAATTAATTTGTAAGTATTTGTATTGAATCTTGTGTTGTCAGGTAACAGAAATAATTGTGCAAAATTTCAGCTTGATCCGAGATTTAGTGTCGGAGAAATAGCGTGTACAAAATTTTTACCAGACAGACAGAGTGAGTTGATATGAGCTTTGTAAATACTAACCAATCCCCCCCACACACACACACCAACTTCATAGTATGTGTATTTACATTGGTCATACTTAGAGCACCATCGCCGCACTATAAGTATTTTAAGTAGATCATGATCAAGTAGATCATAGAGATCAAGAAATCGAGTCATTTCAAAACTGGACAGATGGTCAATTTCCAATCGCTAGCTGACCCTAAATAGAAAAGTGGAAAATCTAAGTCACAAGTCACGGGATCGTTCACTGGACGATCTGTTCAGATGCTTTGTACTGCTGCTACTTTTTGTGTGTAAAGATCTGAATAGTTGCCAGTTGCTGGGTCAATTACAAGAATGCCAGCTCCTGTATTCTCTCGAAATCTTTAAATGTTTTGATTTTGAGCAGTCGGAACCATTTGGGCATTTTTAAATATATGTACATGTATAAGGATTTAGGCCCCTTTTTACGTTTTGACACGTTTTTTTTCTTTTCATGGATTTATGCCCCCTTTTACGTCTTGATACTTTTTTTTTCATGGATTTAGGCCCCTTTATACGTTTTGATAAGTCTTTTCATGGATTTAGGCCCCTTTATACGTTTTGATAAGTCTTTTCATGGATTTAGGCCCCTTTATACGTTTTGATAAGTCTTTTCATGGATTTAGGCCCCTTTATACGTTTTTTTTTCATGGATTTAGGCCTCTTTATGCATTTTGATAAGTTTTTTTTTCATGGATTTAGTCCCCTATATACGTTTTGATACGTTTTTTTTCATGGATTTAGGCCCCTATATACGTTTTGATAAGTTTTTTTTTCATGGATTTAGGCCCCTATATACGTTTTTTCATGGATTTAGGCTTTTTTTTTACGTTTTCATAAGTTTTTTTTGTCTCCCACTTCCCACTCTGGGATCAAGTTGAAATTTTGCATAATTATTCATAGTCAATGACAATTCACGAATCAATCCAAAAATTTATCAATTAGCTAACCATTTAGAACTAATTAATTTATTTTATTTTATATATCAAAAAGGGATAAATACTGTAATTTCCAAATAAGTGGCAGTAATTAGTGGTTCTTTCCCTTATATTAGCTTTGTGTTTTTTTTTTAAGTATTATTTCTCTGTTGCTTGTTTAGTCTTCTGGTATTAACCTGATAGTTTGTAAGTATATAGGAGTTTCCCCTTTTTTTTTTCAATAAACCGAATTAATTTAATTTAATTTTCAAATTACATCTCGATTCCCAAATGTCTTCTATTGCTGCATAAACAACAGAAAATACCATATGTCGCAGTTATTTATGTAACTGTATAGTAGAATTATTTCTCTGATTGATAGTGTGGCGTTGATCACTATATTGATGACGTCATTACACTATTTCTTGTGTAGACTAGGGAAATGAACTTTTGTTGCTTGTCACAACTTCTAGTGACGTAAAGTTAGTGTGTGTGTGTGATTTGCGTCATTTATCGTCAAGTACAGTCTCTCCATCTTGTGCTGTATAGAGGCAAGAAATGTTTTGAGAGCTATTGAATTTCTCCTTGGTTATTGTTACTGGATAGCCTTAACGTTTGCCTTGGACATTTTCTTGTTGGATTATCTTGATCCCTGTTTAGGGTGAGTTTTATTTTTCATTGTATAGTTTTTCTATTTGAATTCGTTCGTATTTGTAAGTCTATAATTAGACTAGATCTAGATGATTAGAAGAATCCTTTCTTTTATCTTCTATAGGGTTTTAGCGACAAGTCTAAGATTTGGTCGTAGTCTCAGTTCAAGACTCTATTTCAAGTTTTAGCGTCAAGTCTAAGTAGTGATCTTAGCTTGGTGTCAAGTCTATGTGTAAGACTCAGTGTCAAGTCTTGGTGTCAAGACTTGTTTATCCAGTCTCAATTTTCTATATTGAGAGTACAACTTTAGGTCTACAGTCTACAGGACTGAGGTCTTCATCTCACTAATGTCAATTAGTCGTCTGGTGTTCAAGTTGACTTTTTCATGAGTCTGAGGTTCAAGATTCCAGACTGCGAGTTGCCTTTGTCAGACCTGATATTGCATTGTGAACTGGGAATTTTTGGAATTGTCGTCAGTGAACAGTATCGGATCTAGAGGCTAGATCTGTGTGGATTGTCAATTGTTGTGTTGGAAGTATGTTTGAACAACTTGTGATGAATATGTTGAGGTAATGATATTGTTCAAATAATCATCATTTATATGTCACAAAGAAAATAACTGGATCATGTTGGATTACATATATTACATATATATCTATTGATATTTATACTATTATTATCATTCATCATACATCAGATCATTTGTAAATATATCACTAGAATAAATGTTTATTGTTATTTAACATCATACACTTAGTTTATTAATTTATATACATCTGTATGTGTATGGTGTGCTTGTCAGGCTGAACTTGAGTCAAAATATTACAGGTTCAGTAAAAAATAACAATAACACAAATTGAAATAATATTAATTTTGAATAAATATTCACATTTGAATATCAAATAATAGTTTGATAAGTACAAGAACGCAAGAACCTGACACCATATATGTTCTTAATCTTATTTAATCTCAGCATGAAATATTTTCGGAACCTCAGTGACGAGCACAGGGAGGATGGTGAGGAGAATGGTGACATAGGGAGCATAGGTTGGGCACGGGCACAGGGAGGATGGTGAGGAAAATGGTGACATAGGGAGGATAGGTTGGGCACGGGCACAGGGAGGATGGTGAGGAGAATGGTGACATAGGGAGGATAGGCTAAGCACGTGCACAGGGAGGACGGTGAGGAGAATGGTGACATAGGGAGAATAGGTTGGGCACGTGCACAGGGAGGATGGTGAGGAGAATGGTGACATAGGGAGAATAGGTTGGGCACGTGCACAAGGAGGATGGTGAGGAGAATGGTGACATAGGGAGGATAGGTTGGGCACGGGCATAGGTTCTGCACGCGCACAGGGAGGATGGTGAGGAGAATGGTGACATAGGGAGCATAGGTTGGGCACGTGCACAGGGAGGATGGTGAGGATAATGGTGACATATGGAGCATAGGTTGGGCACGTGCACAGGGAGGATGGCGAGGAGAATGGTGACATAGGGAGCATAGATTAAGCACGTGCACAGCGATGATGGTGAGGATAATGGTGACATAGGGAGGATAGGTTGGGCACGGGCATAGGTTGGGCACGCGAACAGGGAGGATGGTAAGGAGAATGGTGACATTGTGAGGATTGGTTGGGCACGTGCACAGGGAGGATGGTGAGGAGAATGGTGACATAGGGAGGATAGGTTGGGCACGGGCATAGGTTGAGCACGCGCACAGGGAGGACGGTGAGGAAAATGGTGACATAGGGAGGATAGGTTGTGCACGGGCACAGGGAGGATGGTGAGGAGAATGGTGACATAGGGAGGATAGGCTAAGCACGTGCACAGGGAGGACAGTGAGGAGAATGGTGACATAGGGAGAATAGGTTGGGCACGTGCACAGGGAGGATGGTGAGGAAAATGGTGACATAGGGAGCATAGGTTGGGCACGGGCACAGGGAGGATGGTGAGGAAAATGGTGACATAGGGAGAACAGGTTGGGCACGGGCACAGGGAGGATGGTGAGGAGAATGGTGACATAGGGAGGATAGGCTAAGCACGTGCACAGGGAGGACGGTGAGGAGAATGGCGACATAGGGAGAATAGGTTGGGCACGTGCACAAGGAGGATGGTAAGGAGAATGGTGACATAGGGAGCATAGATTGGTCACGTGCACAGGGAGGATGTTGAGGAGAATGGTGACATAGGGAGGATAGGTTGGGCACGGGCATAGGTTCTGCACGCGCACAAGGAGGATGGTGAGGAGAACGGTGACATAGGGAGCATAGGTTGGGCACGTGCACAGGGAGGATGGTGTGGAGAATGGTGACATATGGAGCATAGGTTGGGCACGTGCACAGGGAGGATGGCGAGGAGAATGGTGACATAGGGAGCATAGGTTAAGCACGTGCACAGCGATGATGGTGAGGATAATGGTGACATAGGGAGGATAGGTTGGGCACGGGCATAGGTTGGGCACGCGAAAAGGGAGGATGGTAAGGAGAATGGTGGCATTGTGAGGATTGGTTGGGCACGTGCACAGGGAGGATGGTGGGAGAATGGTGACATAGGGAGGATAGGTTGGGCACGGGCATAGGTTGAGCACGCGCACAGGGAGGACGGTGAGGAAAATGGTGACATAGGGAGGATAGGTTGGGCACGGGCACAGGGAGGATGGTGAGGAGAATGGTGACATAGGGAGGATAGGCTAAGCACGTGCACAGGGAGAACGGTGAGGAGAATGGTGACATAGGGAGAATAGGTTGGGCACGTGCACAAGGAGGATGGTGAGGAGAATGGTGACATAGGGAGCATAGGTTGGGCACGTGCACAGGGAGGATGTTGAGGAGAATGATGACATAGGGAGGATAGGCTGGGCCCGGGCATAGGTTCTGCACGCGCACAGGGAGGATGGTGAGGAGAATGGTGACATATGGAGCATAGGTTGGGCACTTGCACAGGGAGGATGGTGAGGAGAATGGTGACATAGGGAGCATAGGTTGGGCACGTGCACAGGGAGGATGGTGAGGATAATGGTGACATAGGGAGGATAGGTTGGGCACGGGCATAGGTTGGGCACGCGAACAGGGAGGATGGTAAGGAGAATGGTGACATTGTGAGGATTGGTTGGGCACGTGCACAGGGAGGATGGTGAGGAGAATGGTGACATATGGAGCATAGGTTAAGCACGTGCACAGCGATGATGGTGAGGATAATGGTGACATAGGGAGGATAGGTTGGGCACGGGCATAGGTTGAGCACTCGCACAGGGAGGATGGAGACGACTTGAGTCACATAACGTCTATTAATCAAATAAATTAAACCCTAAAAAAAAAAACAAAAAAAAAACGTGTGAAGTGTTACCAAAGATTCTCCTTTGAACTGTTATTTCCTTTGAGTCAAATCCTGTACAGTTGTCTTTCTTAGAAATCACTAAAAATACACTAAATCACTAAAAATTTTGTTACGGCTTAGCCTGAAGTGTTACCAAAGATTCTCCTTTGAACTGTTATTTCCTTTGAGTCAAATCCTGTACAGTTGTCTTTCTTAGAAAGTGGACGCATCAATTCCGGTTCGTTTTGTATTGTAATAATAATTATCAAAAATTCACAATTTTTAGATTTTGATTTTTTTTTTATTCCTCCTCCATTATTAATCTTTCACCAATCGTAAACAAACAACATTGAATCACGAGCTTCTCTATCTCTTTTATACAAATTACTATCTATCTTTAATTAACAATGCTTATCACGTGACAGATTTTTTTCATTGTTTTATCAATATTATCACATGACTGTTCGTTTTGGTCAATGAGGTCCATTTTATAGACAAATACACACACGATTCACAGATGTAATACATTATTTCATCTTTTTATAGACATGCAATAAGCTTACACACAGGCTAAGCCGTAACAAAATTTTTAGTGATTTAGTGTATTTTTAGTGATTTAGTGTATTTTTAGTGATTTAATGTATCTCTTACTGTAAAAATTCTTTTTTTTCTCTTACCTTCTTTTTCTCTCTCTTTCTCTCTCTTTCTTTTTATCTGATCTATAACTCCCTACTTAATATAGTCACATAAGCTTTAGGCCCGTGAATTCTAGTATCTAGTAAGTTCTAGTATCACCTACTGATCATTTGTTTTTCTCTTTATTTTTCAATAAAACTATAATGTATAGAGAGAGACAGACAGACAGAGAGAGAGAGAGAGAGACAGACAGACAGAGATGGACAGAGAGAGATAGACAGAGAGAGCGACAGACAGGCAGAGAGAGAGAGAGAGAGTCAGATTGAGAGAGACAGACTGAGAGAGAGAGACGGAGAGACAGAGAGAGAGATTGAGAGAGACAGACAGACATAGAGAGAGACAGACAGACAGAGAGAGAGAGACAGACAGAGAGAGAGTGAGTTACAGACAGACACAGAAAGACAGAGAGAAAGAGTCGATAATGTAGCTCCTTTTTTAATAATATTTAATAAATGCTATTACACTGTGTTCAGTCATACGTTGTTTATACAGCCACGACTGCAGCTTTATAGGTTTTATGGTGTCTGTCTGTCCGTCTTTCACTATTAGATCTTTAGAAAAACTAGAATAATTACTGAAAATCTGGTTTCGTTATATTTTTCATGTTATATTTATGTTAAGTTTATAATAATTTTACATTCTCTCAGCGTATACTACTGCAAGTATTTATTAGTGTGAGAACAAAGAGGAAAATCACTGGGGTGCTTACTTTAGAATGATAACATGGTTTGTAAAATGGAACCGCCCCAGCCCCCCTTCTTCCCGGAGTTTACTCCGCCCCTGAGTCCGTTCGACACTAGTTCTGTTCTAGCGCATTATCGAATCAAACGAAAGTGGTCTCAAGTGAGCGGTACTTGAGTGTGGGGCAGGAGAGAGGACGAGTTGGCTGGTGGCACGCGATACTAAATCACCGACTTCGTCTGCCAGTGAAACATCGCTGTGTACGGTGTCACATCAACACTTTGCACCAAGACAAAATAGTTTCGCAAAGGCACTGGGTAAGTTTTAATTTGTCTTGCAGCCAAGTTTACTCAATTGTTGTTTTTTTTTAAGTTTGTGAATGTAAATTATAAAGATGGAAGAACTTTTATTTAAATAAGTAAAGTCTTCGATGCGAAAAAAAAAGGTTTAAGGATAGTTCACAACGCACGTATATTTCACTAAAAGTATTTGAAATATTATGTGTCGCACGAAAAGGAAATACATGATAAATATTGTATCTTAAACAAATGCTTGTTTACTTAAAAAACAACAACAACCTAGCCATTGATCTAACTCTTTGTATGGGAGATTTTAAGATTAGAAATATAATATAGTATTCTGGTCTTTAGATAAATTTGTGTTGTTAGCGGCAACCGAAAGGGGAATAGACGCTATTAGTTTTGTGTGGTCTATCCGTCCGTCCGTCCGTCCCGTTTAGATCTCGTAAACTAGAAAAGATAGTGAACATCCGACATCATGATAATTTATAATTTAGACCATTCAAAGTTCTAATGCAACGGCTACTTTTTTTCTTTTCTGAAAGCAAAAAATAATAATTTTTAAAATCAACTATGCAAGCAGTATTTTTTAAGAATATAAAAAAACCATTTTTACAACTATTCACTATTAATAGTAACAAATACGGGAGGCTATTTAGTAATGGAGAGAACTATTTACCATATTTTTAGGACATTTATGCAAACGGTTTTAGATCTTTTTGTAAAAAAAATATTTGTTTCTGAAAATGTATTGCTAAGTAAGTTCTGTCATGTTTAACTACTACATTTACACAAAAAAAATATTTTTATTTTCATTTTTAAAGAGAAAATTTTTATTTAGTACGCATAGGCCTATAAGTAAACATAATTTAAAACAGTTAACATATTATTGTGTTAACTGCGACGAAGAAGTAACAGTAGTTTTGTATGTTTCTATTTACACTTTACGTAACAATTAGATCAATTAGACAATCGTTATATGACATTAGCTTGGCCAGGTTAACATCAAACTCCTTCACTTTCACCTATCCCTTGATCTGCTGGACCATTGGGGCACCACACAAGATCTGTCAACCTTCTTTCTCCATTCTTCTATGTCATTTGCCTTTGATAGAATTTCATTCTGATATTCTTTCTGAAAATATTGAAACCTCCCTTTTACCTTCCTGGGTGGACCACTTCGGGGGCCAATTTTAAGTTTGTGTTCCCACACAAACTGTCTTTGTAACCTTGTTTTATTGATTGTACAGTGCTACAAAGTGCACCAAAAATTATATATATATAAATATATATATATATATATATATATATATATATATATATATATATATATATATATATATATATATATATATATATATATATATATATATATATATATTTATTTATTTATTTATTTATTTATTTATATATATATACTGTTTCTAATATTGTATAGTTTATCAATTATTCCGCATTCTGTACACTGGATACATAAAGAAACAATTAGTGTTATCTTCATTTTACGAAAATCTCAATTATAAGAAAAGTATTTATTTTATTTTTGGTGACACAATAAATTTTCACTATTAATATTAAGCACTATATTTAATTTAATTTACGCAGACGTCTATAATTTTTTTCTTTAATTATGTCTTGTAACAGTCTTGTTTTTGTTGTTGTTTTTAATAAAATTCCAATTCGTTTTCCTTTTTGACTTCTTGAACTAAAAACCATAGACATAAATAAACACTAACAATTTAGTTAAGCTAAAATTAGCAAATAAATGAATAACCAGTTTCTCTAAATGTCTCTATTTATATCCTGAATGTGCAAGAAATCGTTGGGGAGGTGCTAGTAAAAAAAATGCGCTGTAGACGCCAGTAGAATGATTTTCTGAAGCTCAAGATTATAGCTGTGTAACATATGTTAAAGAGCCCTATTTCTTAATGTCACAACCATGGGAGATAGTAAGTTGAGCAACCGCCCCAGGCCACACGCCTAAAGGGAGGGGGGCAGCGATAGGATATTCCCTTGTCACCGTCAGCTTCGAAAACGAAACCAGTTCTCATAATTAGAATTATTCAAAATTTCATGAAAGCTCTTCTATTGTATTTGGTTTCGAAATACTGTATGCTGTATACCTACCTAAAGTTCTCTGTCTTGTACCAATAATAAAGTCTACATCATTAGAGGCTTACGGCTCACGGGCCCACGTATAACACTCGACCGGGGCCCCACCTACTGCTAAGGCCGCCTCTGCGAGACAATTCTTACCATGTATGTATTCTGCTGATTCTTGACACAATGAAAACTTTTTTTTTAAGTCACCTTCAGCTATCCCTTAGTTTGTTGAACCTTTTCGGGTCCACACAAGATCTTTTGACCATTTTTCTCCAGTCCTCTTGTCTTTTGCCTTAGAGAGAATATCTTTCAATGAAAGACCTTTCCTTTCTTTTATGTAGTCTTCCCATCGCTTACTCTGTCAGCCTCTTCTTCTTTTTCCTGGTACTGTTCCCTAAAGAGCCCTGATGATTTTGTGATATGGCCATTGAGTTTAAGCTTGAGGTTGTTTTTAGTTAGCAGGTCATAGTGGTGTCCTATTGCTGTATTAATCATGTTTCTAATCTCTTCATTCCTGATGCGGTCTTTGTAAATGATACCTAGGATGTTTCTGCAGCACACAATTCCATTGCTGGAATTCTCCTCTCCAGATTTGCAGTCACTTTTAAATCAGCCAAACCTAGTACAAAAATGTGAAGAATTCTTGTCAGATATTTTTAATGAACTTATCTTATGACTAACTAGAGCTACAATAATTTAAATAAAATAGTAAAAACAAATAATAGAAATTGAAAGTAAGTACAATTCAGTTACCTACATTGAAAAGAAATGTTTCTTACAATTAACTCCTCCATTTTAGTTTCTTTAATTACATTTCACACGTTTCTCCGTTTTCTTCGTTTTCTAGACTTACTTTTAGTTCACATTTTCTTCATAGGAATCACAGGGTCAAAAACACGAACAAAAAGTTCACGAATGTAAGAATTTGTTTTGACTTCTCTTTTGTCCTTCACGCATAAACTCGTACTGCGTGACAACACGTGTATTAACATTTCAGAAAGATTACTTTATGAATTACTTTCCGGATATGACCCGCGGGCTGCAAGCCTTAATTTGGGGTAGAGCTGATCTACTGGATTAAATTGAGATCTATGTTAAACATGGGAAATGTTACCTTGACATTTTTTTTTTAATTTTGCAACGAAAATAAAAGTAGAGTGTAAAAATGGGTTTAGCCGTTCAGCCAACATAGTCATATTACATATAACATACTGTGAAAACGGCTTACTCGAATTGTTAAAAATTTTTTGTTGTTAAATAGTAGGTACATTAAACATACACTATGGTCTCCGCCATGATCTATGGAACATGTATGCCAAATTTTATCAAGATTGGTCAAACGGTTTTGATTTTTTATTCAGGACATAGATACATACATATACATACATACGCCTTACTTTCTTCTTTATATAATAGATTCAACAGATTTTTTGTTATGTGTTGTGTGGAAAGAAGAAATCATCTTGTGCAGCTATTTCATCCCTCCCTGTATGATATTACTTATAGTAGTCATGTCATAAAATAGTTGTTTATACATGTTACAATTTAACAACTGATTAAGATGTTTTCATTTCGGCTTCTGTATTAAAGAAGTCGAAAATCCTCACGTTCAAAACTTACTTTTTAGCTCTTTTTAATTTGTGTTATTTATAGATCTAAACCTATACATTTATAGATTTGTCTTTTTTTTATTATGGCTGGTTAGCGAAGTAATTAAAAGACTGATATTCAGAAAGACAATCTCGGCAATTTGATTTCCTTACATGAAAATTAATGGCAAAATATGAATATTTAATTGATATTACAATATTAAAGTAGGAATTGATTTTGTTTTTAAAAACTTGTTCAACTGTAGCTTTTCTTTTCAAAGCTAGATCCATTCACCTGTTTATAAGCAGAAAATCTCACTATTAAAGTTGCTGACTCTTATACAGCACTATCCACCCACCTGCAGATATTTCTTTGACAGTGTTGCTCATTACACGCTCTCGGGCCTTATCCGGCTCTTGTCTCAATGCTATCCTGCCCCTCTAAAGTCCTGACCACTGTGCATATAAAGAAGCTGCATAGATTTAGTCCCATTAAACTCAACTTTTTTTTTTGGTAATGATTTGGCACGCGACACGGGACTCACGTGTGTCAGAAGTAATAAGGGGACAAAACTTGTGAAATACAAAGTTGAATCAGTTCCTGATGTTATTGAAACAAACATAATACATACAGGAATAATCATTTAAATAGCAGTATACCAATCATATGGAGACGCGGTGGCTGAGCGGTATGGCGCTTGACTTCCGAACCGAAGGTCCAGGGTTCAAATCTCAATTATTTTTAATTTCGTAAACCATGGGTCACAGAAACAGATCTCACATCATCTGCCCTATAGACCGCAAGGTCTGAAAGGGGAACTTTACTTTTTTACTACACCAATCATATATAGAAACATTGGAACAAACCGAACAAAGGAATGCCAAAAACGTAAAATCATTTTTTTATACGAATACTTCTCCAAATTCTTTAAGTTCTTCGTTACATTATTTCCATAAGAACTAGTGTAGCTTAACAGTTTCTTATACAGTGACACGGCACTGGTGCTGAGGGTAAAAGTCAGCAGGGTGTTAGCTTCTTTTTATTTTGTGTACTTTCTTGTATATTGCCTCGACCCCCGTTGAAACCCGCTGTGCCTATTTTATTGTTTTCTTTGCACGCGCCAGTGACACTAGGGTAGCGGTCAATGATATGACTATGTAAACTAATTAGAAGAATTCTCTAGTCAGGGAAAGAGGGGGGAGATGTACATAAAATAGTCACCGCGCGAACTAGCATCACGGCGCGTCATAGCGCTCCAGATAACATTTGTTTATATAAATCTCTAACACCTACCGAGAGAGGAGAGAAAAGGAGACGGACAGAAGAGAAAGAGAGACAGAGATGGAGAATGAGATACAGAGTGTGAGCGACTGGGCAGAAGATAAAAACCTTTTCACAGTCTCAAATGTTTTTATAAAATTAAATAGAAAATTTATTTAAAATCATCAAAGTGCATGCAAACTATAAGTTACCCTAACCGCTGAGCTAGCCCCAAATTTTAACCCAAACCCATTACTAGCACGCATCATTAACATTTGGGTTTTTAGTCCAGCTTATTCTTGGTGTATCCTGCGGAAAGGTTCAAGCAAAGTGAGGAGTAAGAACTGAAGCAGACGTGAGTTATGGAGGTCAAAGAATTTGCAAACTATGTCATAATAAACAAAGACATCCAGAATAAGAAGTCGATAGTCTGCTAATTCTGGGGGCTAAGAGGATTTAAAAAAAAATCAGATTCAAAATTCCCTCCAATGAGAGATTTATTTCCCTAATTTATGAATCTGCATAGCAAAACAACTGTATTCCAGAAGTGATTTTTTTTTTTATTTTGCACGAGGACTGCTAAAATTGGAATCACTATGAACCGTCGCGTCTTCACAATCACTGAGCGGCGGCCAGCGCTACACACGATAAATCTAGAGCACGTACAATAAAAAACCAAATAGAAAACCGGCTCATGACATTTTTGACGACTTTGCCCCCCCCCCCCCCCATGCTATTTCATAAACTGGATGGCCAAATTCCGAAATGGTCATGGCCGTTCAACTTGAAGCCATATTTGGCGTTTCCCCATTTGGCCGACCAGCTTCCACTTTGACCTTTTTCGGTCTTTGGACATAACATATTTATTTGGACTGCTCTTCCTTCACATAAATGCCGAATATGGAATTAATAGGGCATTTCATTTTAACCCTTTCTCCCCTCGGTTTACTATTGCAAAGTATCATTTTAGGACCTATATGGCAGACATGTTAGTTAATCGGTATCATGTTTCTATAAAGTTATGTGGCCAGCAAAATGACCAACTGTGTTTTTTTTTTCCCGAAGAACGTCCTAAAATCTTGTTCTTTATAAAACAAAAACACAGAAATAAATATTTGGATAAGTTTATAACATGGATGCTCATTTGAAAGATTAAAACTATATTAGTGATAGTTAGAGCCAAACCTAACCCACCCCACATCTAACCCACGCCACACCTAACCCACCCCACACCTAACCCTATGTAATAAAACTCACGTGATCGTGTTGATTGACTTTGAAATGAAAAAAAACAGAAATAAAAACTTCATATATCAAACAGAATAACATAATCCGGACCTTTCTGCTCCATAGGCTGTCCACCCCTGATATATATATATTCATTAACAGCAAATATGAAAGACAAAATTGCTTTTTTCGTCACGTGAAACAAAGAGACAAGCAATCAGAGAAACAAAGACAAAGTGACAAGCAATAAGTGAAACAAAGACACGAAGAAAGAAGCAATCAGTGAAACTAAGAGACATGCGATCCGTAAAACAAAGAGGCGAAGATACAAATTGCTTTTTTCGTCACGTGAAACAAAGAGACAAGCAATCAGAGAAACAAAGACAAAGTGACAAGCAATAAGTGAAACAAAGACACAAAGAAACAAGCAATCGGTGAAACAAAGAGACATGCAATCCGTGAAAGAAAGAAACAAGCAATCAATGTCTCGTATCTCGGTGGTCATCCACTTAGAGGGCCACTTGTGACGTCCCCTTCTCAATTTGTAGTTCGTGTCGTACAACAGACTAAAGTGTTCTAGAGTAGAGTCTTCGTACTTTGTTTTTAAATTTATGTATACTAACTAGATTTAGTCTTTATATAGATATATCTATAGTAGAATCAAAGGAAAAGCCTTAATTGATTTCATGTTTTCCGTCTGTCCTTCCGTCTGTACGTTTATTCTATCAAAAAAACAACTCTTTATGGAAAAATTGGCATGTTATACTCAAAAAAGATGCAATGAATTTCTTTTTCTAAAAGCGAATACTATTTTTACAAAGCTTACATCAACTCACTCTGTCTTTCTTTCTGTGTGTCTGTCTGGCCAAAAGTTTGTGCGCGTTATTTCTCGGACACCCAAACTCGAATCAAGTTGAAATTTTGCACAGTTATTTCTGTTACACAAGAATCAATAATAATAATAATAAACAAATTAGTAATTTAATGATTGGTAATAAATTACTTTGTTTTGGTATCTCAAACAAGGGAAAGACATAGTACTTGACTAAAGTGGTGTTATAAGCTAAATTACCTTTATATTAGGCTGCCGTCTGAGGCTTAGTGAACACAAACATGAACTAGAAACAAAAGATACAGAAGACTCATCGCTATCAGAGTGGTTACCGCGTTGGCTTGAGAAGTCTGAGAAGGCTTTAACCCACAAGTTAGAATTCAGGTCGTCCTTCCCACAACCGGAGGAACCTCGAAATTAAAAAAAAACTTAACTTATCTCTATTAAAGAACGAAGCTTTTTAACAAATCACAATATGTCGGCTAAAATGTAGGGGAACTTGGCGCTAAATTAGTGATACACAAACTAAGGTTCAAATCGCGTGAAGATTGGGATGATGAATTTTGGGGTTTTTAGAGCCCCATGAGTCCACCGAACTCTAATGTGTACTTGACTTTAGTTGGGGAAAGTAAAGGTGATGGTTGTTGTGCTAGCCACGTGACACCCTGCTCGTAAACCGTTGGCCAAAGAAACAGATGACCTTAACATCACCTGCCCCATAGATCGCAAGGTTTGAAAGGGAACTTAACTTATGTATAGATAAAGTTTCGGTCTTCCTGTCCTTGTAAAATCATTAGCTAGATCGTTCATACAAAAAAGTAATTGAAATAGGGTCATTGGTACGCTTACTTGTAATAATGAAGTAATGATACTCTGTAATAAGAAAAAAAAAATTTAATTGTCAATTTCTATTGGTCAGATGGCTCTGAAGGTAAAAAAAAATGAATTCACTAATTAATGAAGTTATCTTTCTAAAGTTTAAATAAAATAAATGATGTCAAATTTTAAGATTCAATTTTTCGTTACAATGAATTTCTTTTTCTAAAAACGAACACTATTTTTACAAAGCTTATATCAACTCACTCTGTCTGTCTGTCTCTCTCTCTGTGTCTGTCTGGCCAAAAGTTTGTACACGTTATTTCTCCGACACCCATTCTCGGATCAAGTTGAAATTTTGTATAGTATAGTCTATATTACAGTATAGCAGTAGTGTAGTAGTAGGTCATGAAAGAAAGTTAAATACATGTGTGTAGTTCAATGACAAGTGTTACTTACACTTTCTTGTCTGGTTTTGTTTCTCAACGTTCAAGAGAACCTGCTAGAATTGTGTGTGTCCGAGAGGCTATGTAGCCTTCAGTTTGGCTTGGCTACCTATTAAAGGGCTCAAGGCTCGACACCCGACTCGAGCAGAGTTGTGTTTATTGAGTTCCTAAAGGCAGCACGGAAAACCTTCTCCCAGATACCCCATTTTCGAACTGATCCACAAAAGAGATTGGACCATAGCGCTCTGAGCATGCTATAAGCATGAAAGTTACGCTATTTCAAAGCTATTCAAAATCAAGTATAATATATTTTTAAAATCCTTTTAAAAAAAAGTTTATCTAAGTGAAAGAGCTCCTCATTTACACCTATATCTCTAAATAATGTAGAAGTTATTTCCCTTATTCGATATCAAACAAAAATCATTAATTGATAAATTTTTTATATTATTTTTAAAAATTGAATCGTGTTTTGTTAGGTACAATAAATAATTGTTAAGAGTTTCAGCTTGATGGGTGTGGGAGAAATAAGGAGTACATACATTGTACCAGACAGATTGAGCCGATATAAACCTTGTAAAAAAAATAATAATCAATTCGTGGTGTCAATCTTTTTTTTTCGTCTGACGGCTAAATAATTTTCCCACAGAGTCACGTGCCTTATCTGCGCCTCAAAGTAGCAGAAACCAATAGAATCCAACCTCTGTAGTTTTCATTAGGGGCAGAACCCATAAGGGACCGGTATTGCATTGAGTCACAAGCCGGATGTGATCCGAGGGTGGTACCTTGCCAACCATTTTGTAGTGTTCCCTTAGGTTTTGTCAACACGAAATTTTGTTCGGAACTACTCTTCTAATGAATCTTGGTGTTCCGATTTTCTTTTTTACCCCCCCCCCTACACACACACTTTCAACGTTGCCTGGCTAGACATAGGCGCACAACGTTCACTTGTTATCTGCTGTGTATCTAGGTCAGTTACACTTATAAGTTGCTTGGACATCAGATGTAGATGAAGGATTAGAAAGGGGGAAAGAAAGAACTGCTTTGTTCAGGTCCGAAACGATTCAAGAAATTGAAGCGCACAGCATGAGCGTTCATGTTGTGTATCTGTACTCAGAGGCGGGCCTGACTTGTTGATGTTGTTTTAATGGGAGATATTGGTTGGTGGGTCAGATTAATAGAAACTACAGCGTTTTACTTTTACCATTGTGAAATAGTTTCTCTTTCGAAAAAATTAGATTAATGTCACTTTGACTTCATAGATTGCCCTCTACACCTGACTTTTTAATGACTACATGTTTTACCTTCTGGGTGTAGTGCACTCTTGACGGAGGAACATGTTTCACCTTCTGGATGTAGTGCACTCTTGACGGAGGAACATGTTTTACCTTCTGGGTGTAGTGCACTCTTGACGGAGGAACATGTTTTACCTTCTGGGTGTAGTGCACTCTTGACGGAGGAACATGTTTCACCTTCTGGGTGTAGTGCACTCTTGACGGAGGAACATGTTTTACCTTCTAGGTGTAGTGCACTCTTGACGGAGGAACATGTTTCACCTTCTGGTGAAGTGCACTCTTGACGGAGGAACATGTTTCACCTTCTGGGTGTAGTGCCCTCTTGACGGAGGAACATGTTTTACCTTCTGGGTGTAGTGCACTCTTGACGGAGGAACATGTTTTACCTTCTGGGTGTAGTGCACTCTTGACGGAGGAACATGTTTCACCTTCTAGGTGAAGTGCACAGTTGACGGAGGAACATGTTTTACCTTCTAGGTGTAGTGCACTCTTGACGGAGGAACATGTTATGTAGTTCAGATACGTTTCAACTTTAAACTCTCTCTCTTTATCTCTATCTTTTCTCTGTAATTCTCCATCCCTCTCTCTCTCTCGGTGTTTACCAGTTATCTCTCCTTCTCTCTCCCTCTCTCTCAGTCTCTCTCTCTTTCTCTCTTTAATTTACAGTTCTCTGTTTCCTTCTCTCTCTCTCTCTCTCTCTCTCACACACACACTCTTTCTCTCTCTCTTTTCCCCTCTCTTTATTACCCCATTTCTTTTCTGTTTCCCTCTCTCCCTCTTTCTTCCTCCCTCTTCCTCTCTTCCTTCTATTAACAAGTGTAGAAAAAAGCGTGTATTATTTGAAACAACATGGTGGCCCAGGTTGTCTGCAAGTGTTGTAACACGAGTCTTGACGAGATTCTCACAGATAGGTCAGCAGCCACGCGACTAGCTCCACATCTCAACATTACTTCAAGCATCCAGACTTCACTTTCAAATCTCCCTGTGTCAAATATGAAAAAAAAAATAAAAAACACGTTTATCTAAGGGAAACAAATCCACATTTACAACTATTCTCAATCTATCTATATATATAATTTTCTTCTTCCCTCAAGAGTTTGGACGAGAAGTAAAGGAAAGATCACTCTCTTATTTCTGCGGATAGTCCACGAGAAAACAAGAGTAATATTCACACTACAGATGACTGACTGCGCGTTGACTGTCGTTTAAATTTATCAAACCCTGCACGCTCCCATCCCCCTTTGTCCTGCGGGAGGTTTGGACTAGGAACTAATCTAAGTAATCTACTATGTCATAATAATATGTAAAAAGCAAGGCCGGACTTAACCATTGTGGGGCCCTATGCGAAACGGATTTTGCGGGGCCAAGTTTGGGTAGGGAAGCGGATAATAAGTAAAATTTAAGAGTTTGTATTAGAAAATAAATTCGTCTATGCATTTTATTCATTCTTTATTACGTACAGAATTACTTTACGAGCCTTGCGTGTAGCAAAGTCATACAGGATATCATAATAATTATGTTTCCTACATAGATCACGCTCAATAGCAAGAATTACCAAATGTTTCAATCTATCTTTGAGAATTGTTGACCTCAAGTAATTCTTCATTGGTTTGAGACGCGAGAAGCTTCTTTCACCTGATGACACAATTACGGCTGATATATAATGCCGCGCGTAAGATTGTCGTTTTCCATATTGAATGACACCCCAAAAGGACATTTTTTTTCTATATATATTCGTGTATTATAAGGACTTTTCCCTATATTTTGCGATTTCGGGAGATTTCCAGGAGCTCCTGGGAAATATCGACAGGAGGGCGCGGGAAATCTCTTGTTATAAAATGGTTTAATTTGATAATTTATACACCTTGAATTAGAGCGAATCCTATGAAAGTGCGGGGCTCACTGCGGTCGCATAGGTTGCAGTGGCCTAAGGCCAGCCCTGCCATATCATAATAATTCTGTTTCCTACATAGATCCCGCTCAATAGCAAGAATTACCAAATGTTTCAATCTATCTTTGAGAATTGTTGACCTCAAGTAATTCTTCATCAGTTTGAGGCGCGAGAAGCTTCTTTCACCTGATTACACAATTACTGCTAATGCATAATGCCGTTTTTATTTATCGCGCGTAGGATCGGCGTTTTCCATATTGAATGACACCCCAAAATGACATTCTTTTTTCTATATATTTCCGTATATTTTAAGGACTTTTTCGTATATTTTGCAATTTCGGGAGATTTCCAGGAGCTCCTGGTAAATCGACAGGAGGGCGCGGGAAATCTGTTTTAAGTTATAAAATGGTTTAATTTAATAATTTATACACCCTGAATTAGCGCTAGTCCTATGAAAGTGCGGATCCTTTGAAAGTGGGGGCCCACTGCGGTCGCATAGGTTACAGTGGCCTTAGACCGACTAGTATCTATACATTTCTCTAGAAACTACCTTAGTTTCTCTCTACGTCTAGGTGCCCTTATGTTCTGCTGTAGTTACATCAAACACTTGACAACTCGATCAAAGCACAGAAACTTTATTATACTTTATGGTACATATCACACGCTGGTCTCCCTTCCTTCTGTCTGACAACTAACACACTTCAGGTCATTCGCGCATTTGTAAAAATAGACTATGCACACATTCATCCGTGACAATTACCTATGTTTAAAAAATCTTTTTAATCTGTACCAGACAGACAGACGGATTGATTTGATATAAACTTGGTAAAAACAGCTCAACCACGGCTCCTCTGATTCCTTTTATACTTTCACTTCTTACACTCACTCTTCTTAGTTTGAGAACACATGGGTTGTTGACACCAAGAGAATGAATTTATGAAGCTCAGAACAAAAAACAAACAAACAAATCTATGTCCGGCTCCACAGGAGGAGCTTTCAATTCTCCCCCATACCTCTTGCTGTCTGGAGGAGGACCTGCTGCGTCTCCAAAACGAGCTCCAGAAAGAGTAGTTTGTACAGAACACTTTAAAATTACCTTCGAAGCACGGTGATTTGGATTTCAATCTATTTGTAAATATGTTGTAAATTTATATGTAACCCTCTCGAACACCGATGAAAATATAAATCTAGAAAATCTAGAAAATGCAGCTATGAAAGAAAGTAATTCTTTAAAAAAAAATAAAAAATGGCCGTTTTCGCGAAGGGTTGAGAAACACTGTGCTAGCCCAAACTTCCAGCATGGATGGCATAGGGCAGCATTCGAACCTGGAGTCATCGTGACCACAGTCCGAAGAGTATACCAGGCAGCACACCAGGCAGCCATCCTGTATTTATTTAGCCCTTGAATGTATTTGTGATCAGAGTTAGTAGAAATGTATACAACATGGTGGAACGATTGGATACATGATAACAAAATGTTGCGCTGTGTTATCATTCCTTAGAGGAAATATGTTAAGCATCAAATGCTCATTCTAGGTTAATGTACCACGAAACTATAGCCAGTATTGAAATAATTATATCTGCTGCTAACTTGACATTCAATAAAACAGCCTCCAGTGGATCTCATGTTTGTAGAATACGTACCCCCATGGATGTGTTGACAAGTGGGAGGGTAACTCTCACCTGCTTATCATAGAATCAACAGTAGGAATCAGCTATCTATCTATCTCTGTGGTCAGCCTTACACAGCATGGGACGTACAGGAAACAGAACACGATACCGTCTGGGGAAGTAATTCTCTCAAAAGTTGGACCACTGATGACCAGGAAGCCATTTTTAGTGACATTTTTTTTCTATGTAATAGTTCTAAATCTTTGTGGCACTCATGGATCACTAGCGCCTCTACTTTTCAAAATATTATTCTTTGCAAACAGCTGCTTTGTATCATGAAAATCTAAGTTAACTGTCGTTGGAGGACAGCTTTGGAAATACACAGGGCGCAGGGCTCGTGTAGCGCTAGTTACAAAGCTTAGTCTACTGAAAACAATGAAATAAAGTCAAAAGATTACCGTATATAGAGACAATGTATTCATACTTGCTACCTAATGCGATGTAATATAGTCTAGAGCTGAAAGACCTACCCCATAGACAATTCTTATCTGTCCTAGCCATCATTGCAACTCTATACGTTGTATAAATATATCTACCGGGCGAGTTGTTAGAAACACTATTCTTGAAACAACATGGGCAATGACTGCCGTCTTGAAGTTTGAGCACAGAACTTTAATCTGAAATCTGACTCCATTCTCTTATCTTTAAATTGTAAATGCGCACTCGCCATTGTATGTGTAAAAAATGTTTTTTGGTATAAATCAATGTACATATGTCAGTGTCAATACATTTTTGACTTAGAAATATTTTCTTCACTACTTCTCTATATTAGTATTTAAGAAGTGTACGCCAGTATATAGATAACTAAAGTGGATGATTTTGTAGTTGACTTCTCCGGATAAGAACTTGTGCTTGAATTATTTAAAGTTGTAAAGGGTCAGAAAACTTTACAAGTTAGCCTATCTAAAGTCTATCCTAAGTCTGAGATCTGATCAATGACTTCAGGAATATCTGCAAGAGAAATTCCGTTACTTCGAGTCTTAAAGTATAAACATTATAAGTTCGATCCAATATTTTATTTAACTTAGACCAATATTTTATTTATCATAAACCAATATCTTATTTATCTTATAAATTACAGACCTGCCTTTAAAAAAGGAAGATTACTACGTCTACGCGTATCCCGATGTTAATCTAGTCTCGGATGTTAATTAGGGACTTAAACCCTGACTTTAGACTGGAAGTTACGAAATTTCTCTTGCAGATATTCCTGAAGTCATTGGTTATCCTAGCTCATTCAAAGCTCTAATAGCACTAGAAGTAGAACTAGTACGAATTTATCATTGCATATGGAATTAGAATTTTGTCTTTATCTTTGAAAAGTGTTTACAAGAAAAATGTTAACAAGAAGGCTAGAGAAGTTGCAGATACATTATATTCTAAGGTATACACGTAGAAGTGATGTAGTGCGTTATTTTTTATTCAAATAATTATTAAACAATAGAAATATTTCCTATGTTTACGAAGTATCCCAAGTTCGGCGATGGATGCTCGTCAATTTGGATTGTAATTTGAATGGACTGTAATTATGATAAATATCTTGCTGCATTCCAATCACACAATACAATTTGCTTCTAGCTTCTAACCATAAAATATATTCAATTCAATCTTCCAGTGTTATAATATATTTGGTTCCGTCTTCCAGCCATACAATAAACTAATATTTCGTTTGGCTTCCAGCCAAATATTTACTTCTATCTTATTTAATGTTTGGCTTTATTT
This sequence comes from Biomphalaria sudanica, assembly GCA_036873155.1. Taxonomy (NCBI): domain Eukaryota; kingdom Metazoa; phylum Mollusca; class Gastropoda; family Planorbidae; genus Biomphalaria; species Biomphalaria sudanica. Next base: position 941,725 of record JAZGLO010006486.1, on the reverse strand, counting down.
TAGAACTATAGAAAATATTAGCATTCACACCAGATGCATGACTGCATTTATCATTGATACTGACTAATGATTAAATGATCATTACTCTTCCCAGCCAAACCTAAACGGAATGCTTGTTACAATCTCTTGACTATTTTTCGGCTTATCAAAACAATGTTGAAAATTTGATAGGCTTTATGTTGCTTTTTTTTGGTAAATAAAAATTTAAATACCACCTCCCCCAGAAAAGCTTTATAAAAAAAAGTTTAAATCTAAATTAATATGCCTCATATTTACTGTGCGAATTTATTGGAGTTTTAGTTTTAAATGTATATTACATGTCCATCAGGATCTAATCTTTTAGTATAAGTTACAGGCGTTCCTTTTAGCAAAGGATAGTCTTAATAAAATAGTACTTCAAATGCTTAAGACTTAAGAGTAGATGTGTAGAATTCAAATTAGGCCTTGAGCAAACAGGAAGTAAAAACTTTTTGAGCAATTAAAAAAAAAGGAAGTGCACATTTTGTATCGTGTCGTCTTTCAAAAACATATTAGGTCGAAATTGCGAATAAATAATTGTATGTGGTAAATTGAACCGCTGCGGTTTCGATCATGAAAAAAATGTTCTTGTCCTAGAGTGTCCTAGACCAAACTTTGACCAAAGTGATAACACGTTCTATTTTCGTATTTTTTCGTCCACGGCTAGTATAAGAATTAGGCAGGATTGAATCAGGGCGATTGTAAATGTTTTAAAGATTTTTTAGTTCGAATTAAAATAAAATTTTAATTGTTCTCAATTCATGTAAACTTGCTCAATTTTTTATCTAGATAAATATTTTGTTCCAGTTTTCTAGTTCCTAAAAAAAAATAATTCCGCTTAGATATATATATATATAGACTTGACACATTTCATTTCATTAAAGATGAGTCCTCCATTGTTCCTGCACAAAACCAATTCCCGCCTCATCATTCAACGTGTTTGGTTGTTACTGTTTTTGTTCCAGCACAAATCAAATATATTGTTTCTTTTCCCGGCAGATAAATGTCTGACCAAACTTGGGATGCTGTGGATAGTGCTGAGGATGAGGATGTGTTTGTTGAAGACGAGGATGACGAAGTAAATATGTACATGACAGATGACATCTACATGTCAGACAATCTCTACACATCACATGACTTTGTGTCCCTTAAAACGTGCTCCTCTGAGCCAGACTCGTGTGGTGGCCAGTCTTCACAACCTAACAAGTGGTATGGTAGTCACATTGTTTATCATAGTTACATTGGATATTATGTATCATTGTTGTATTGGACATTATGTACCGGTGTCATGATTTTATTGTACATTATATATCAATTTTATACCTATATTGGAATTTATGTATCATAGTAATATTTGACAGTATCATATTTATATTGGACATTATAGAGCAGATAATGTAAATATCATTAGTGTCATGTGGCCAGCACAACCGCATTCGCTTTTCCCCCAACTAATGTCAGGTAACCTTTAGAGCTGGATGAATCCTGAAATTAAAAATCCCAGTCTTCACCAGGATTGGAACCCTGGACCCCGACACAGCCACCAGCCACATAAGCAAAATAAACATTTTAATTAAATTTTGAAAAACAGTTGTAAAAAAAAATCCCCATTAAAAAATCGTAAATTAAAACTCATAATTAGTTAATATGAAATATGAATAGGAATCTTAGCAAATTGTTTTAAAATAATTTTATATTTCGTATTAATGTTTTAAAACTTGGTTTTGTCTACCTCGTCTGCGTGCCACCATTAGATCTACTTGTATTCAAACCAGCCCTTCCTCCCTAGCTATACATTTAAGTAGTTTTTGACATTCCTGTACGTTTTCTTTTATTTCAGCACTCGGCTCAACGGCAGATGTAAAATTCCATCCCCAGAAAACTGCCTGGAACACGAAGAAACCTCGTCTGACTCCTTCCCTAGGACAGGAAGTATGCTACTAAACCAACACACCGGGGACACTCCGCGTGCCACGGGTACCGGAAGTCGTAAACTGGTTCGGCGCGTGTTCACGAACACAAGAGAAAGATGGCGGCAGCAGAACGTCAATGGAGCTTTCTGCGAACTGCGAAAACTTGTCCCCACCCACCCCCCAGATAAGAAACTAAGCAAGAATGAAATTCTGAGGCTTGCCATTCGTTACATAGATCTGTTAAATAAAGTTCTACACTACCAACAAACTCAGCAAAGCTCCGCGTCAGCAGTAACTCGTGGAAACAAAAAAGCCACATACAAAGACTTAAGGGTAAAACTACGTCACGCAGAAGCAGACGCTATGCAGATCTCGGGGACACCATCAGACGAGATAAGCAAACTAAAACAATTGTCCAGTAAACTCAACGGTTCGTCTCTTTTTGGGGAAACTCTATCCGGGCAACGAATGGGCGACACAACCCGTGATGAGAACATAGCCGAAAATAGAGTCCTTAGTTTCGAACAAACCATGGATTCCTCTGGTTCAAAAGTGGACTCTCTTGGACTCAGTCGAATTTCGTCTGCTAAAAACTATGATATGCCTGAACGGAGACTAGTGGCCATGAACTCAAATAAGGTCAATAGAGCCAGCGAATTTAAGCATAAAAAACTAAAGGCTAAAAATATCATCTATTCATTTTCGAACAAAAACAAAACAATGTGACGGAAATACTTGTGAAAATCTTCAGTTCTATTCACACAAAAGTTTTGAAATGAATCTACGTCTAGTTGGATTAGATCTTTCATTAAATGTAGAACAAAGATATCAATGTTTATAGAAATAAAATGTCTGAATAAAATATTAATACAAATATTGTCCAATCGTATTCATTTGTTGTTCACGTTTGGTAAGAGCAAAGAAGTTCGTGCAGCCATCTCTATATAGCCTATGTGATTTTCATAAATAAAGTGTTTGGTTGTCATGGAGTGTGTGTGTGTGTGTGTGTGTTTCCAAGGTGATGATGAAGAAAGGGAGCATTAATTTTTGGTCTTGGAGAATGAGCTAGAGATATGAAAGAGTAAGACGTGTTTTTGTTGAGTGAGATAAGGTTTAAATAGCAGTTTATTTTTAATTCATTACTATTAGATCAACATCTCAAGTTAAAGCTGTGAATATTGTAATTAACGTTATATTGAGTTTTGTTCACAAGAGAAGATTATTCAAGCTGTTTAAAGTTTATTAATTAAAACTATAATAGTCTACATTGGTTCTGTCTAAATAGGCACCATCGTTTAGAAACAGAGCCAGATTTGAGTATGTAGAGACCCCTACACTTTTTTCAAAAGCTTTAATAAAGATCCATGTATGATAGCATGCTATATTTAAGAAATAGAGTCATTGTAAATTAAATCTCACTTTCCTTCTGAAAAAATATTTATATGCATATCTTAATGAGTTTGTGAAGGGTAAGGTCCTTGGTAGTCGCACTGTTGTAAATCTGGAGCTGTAGGACACTTCTTAATTACTTAATTTTAATAAATGCAAAATAAAATGTTTAAAAAAAAGTAAATGTTTCTGACCCGTCGAACCAACTATTTTTAGAATCAAAACTCTACACCTCAAACTGTCTTAACTTCTCATTCTCCAATATGCCTACACCTCAAACTGTCATAACTTCTCATTCTCCAATATTCCTACACCCCAAGCTGTCATAACTTCTCATTCTCCAATTTGCCTACACCTCAAACTGTCATAACTTCTCATTCTCCAATATGCCTACACCTCAAACTGTCATAATTTCTCATTCTCCAATATGCCTACACCTCAAACTGTCATAACTTCTCAATCTCCAATATTCCTACACCCCAAGCTGTCATAACTTCTCATTCTCCAATATGCCTACACCTCAAGCTGTCATAAGTCCAAAGATCAATGACAAGTGCAATTTATAGAGCAGAACGTCAAAATTGATAAAATATTCTTTGTTTCTTATAGAGCGATTATTTTGCATGCATGTAGATTAAATTGAAAAAGAGGTTTATTGCGTCATCAAAACTTGATGTTCATTATCAGAAAATCATTCTTGAATTTATTATACTCAATAATCTATAATGGCCCACATTCGAAAATTGCAGAACGCTATTATCCTTTTAAGAATGCGATAGTTCTTTCAAAACCGATGTTGACCTAGTTAAAAAACAGAACAAATTGAAATTTACTTCTTTGTATAATTGGAAAAATTATAAAAGTCAAAATAGAGTTTTTCCCGTAACGGCCAAGGAGCTAGTAATGTTTTTCAAAGCAATATACATCAACTATAAAATGTATAGGAAAATCGTTAGAGTTGTTTTTTATATCTGTGTCCACCCAGGTTCTTCCATGAAGTTCTGAGGTGAATAGAGGTCTTGTAAAATTGGAGATAAAAATATGAGGGGATAGTGGACGCAAGCCAAATCAATGTGTTCCCTAAATCGTGAAAATAAAGGATGAGATCTGTGTGTAAATGGGGGGGGGGGATTTTTTAATCACTCTACTCCTCCTTTCTGTCTCTCCAAGTCGTAATTTATTTTTGTTTCTCTTTATTTCTGTCTCTCTACTTGTAATCATTCTCTGGTTGTATGTCCTGCTCTGTCATTCTCTTACACTCTTTCCCTTTTCTCTCTGCTGCATTCCCTCTTTCAGAATTTCTTTCTCACTTTTTTCTTTCTATTTCTTCCACACACAGCCATTCCGTCTATCTCTCTCTCTCTCCTCAGTGGCAAACATTAAGACTGCGAACTTCCATTGTCATCTCCACTTCACGTTAGTATGACGCGGTGCCGTCTCTGGATGCAGCCAGGTGACTGTTAGCCTCGCCTCTTTGTAGACAGCACTTCAAACAAGGGCACTAATCACGTCGTCTGCTCTCACTCAACATGACAACATTGACAAGAGTCAGCTGCCTTGAGACTATTATTTCCGCATCAGCTAATTCGCACTCGTCAGACACGGCCATTGATTCGATTAGGTCACGTGTTATGCAAAATGAGCTTTAAATTTATTTTTAAAGCTTTAAATCTTTATATTTAAATGCACTCCAACACCCTAATATAACATCTTCTTTGTTAGTTTGTTTTTATAATATTTTCTTCATTTAATAGCACACATAATATTACTTGGCTAAAATTATGTGACCAATTGTATTAAAAATAAATAAAAATAAATAATGAATACATGAATTCTATATTTGTTCATTTAACTTCATTCTTTGATCATGGAGGCAGAATTTAACTACAGCCTAAATGTCTTTTTGAAGTCATAACAATGCCGCAAAATTTCTTTATAATGCTAATCAACAACATATCTATTTTTAAACCATAGATATAAATAAATATAGACTGGAAAAAGGAAGTAACTTCATGTGTCTTGAAAACATGTATATCTATTGTATTCGAATTTCCGAATTTTGAAAAATTGCATGATCGTCACGCCGAGAGATTAAAAAAAAAACACCAGTGAAAATATTGTAATACTTATATAGGTTACGGCTGAAATAGATATGAATACTTAACTTTTATGCTGCTCATTAATGCTATATAATAAAGTACACAAAATTGCAAGTCACAAATTTTCGTTTCATAAAACTCTTTAATCGGCCAGTCTATATTTATTTATGTCTATGTTTTAAACCCAAAGAACAATCACTCCGCCTGAAAGTAGCAGAAGTCTGTATGTCTGTTAGTATATGTTCCTCTGCTAGTCGAAAAATTGGCATAACTCTGGTATAGCAGAAGTTTTGTCTGTATTAATTATTGGATGTATTATATTTTTGTGGTTAACTTAAGCATTGAAATTATAACAATTAATAATGATAAATTACAAATGTGCGTGTTCATTGGAGAAGCTCCAATTTTTCCTTATACAATGACTACACCACGTAAGGTCGGAGCATGAATGGAACGTAAATGTATTGTTCAATGAAACTTCAATGGGGAAATTATATTTTGAGGTTTGGGTTGAAGGGAGGGGAGAATTATAATTTTTTTATTTTTTTTTAATAATTAACGTATTCATGGGGAATAACAATGAATAAATTACAAACTTTAAATGATTCATCACAATGTCTCAGCATATTTCTTCATATTCAATCATAAAATTATTTTAAATATGCAGACAGTTATACTCCTCCCCTGCCCCCCTCCCCCCCCCAAAAAAAAAGCTGCAATAAATAGTTTGAAGGGAGACAACAAACGAATAAAAAAAAACTGGGTGGGGAAACGTTTGAGCTGAAAAGACTGTTATCTCCCCTGCCACACCACACAAGGAGCAATTGATCCTAGTTTATTGGCAGCTAATTTGGGTGGCCCCTTCCTACACGTGGCGTCAACTTGACATTAATCCCTTTATCTCACAAAAATGGTCGTCTCCCAGAGGTCTGATTTGTAGTGGGTTTTCTTCTTAGAAAAATATTTAGATAAGAAAAAAAGTTTTTGAACATTTTTCTTCTTACATATATAGGGCAGTGTTTTTGTTTACCAACAGACGAGTGTAGAGTAAAAGTAGCTGGCCCAGATAGTGGAATATATTCTCTTTTGTGCCATCTAGAAAATTTCCAGCGGTGGCTGAGTGCTAAAGCAATTGGCAGCCGAACATGGTGTCCTGGTTTGAATCTCGGTGAAAACTTGGATTTTGAATATCGAGAGTTTTAAGGTGCCCCTGAGTCCACCCAACTCTAATGGCTACCTGACTTTAGTTGGGGAAAGTAAAGGCGTTTGGTCGTTGTGCTGGCCACATGACACCTTGCTCGTTAACCGTGATTTAAAGAAACAGATGACCAGTACCTTAACACGGACGGTGGCGGGAGGACGGCAACAATCTAAAAACGACGATATTCGCGTTTAGAAGTTATTTTTAGAATTAATACTATTCAGAAGTAGAAACACGAGGGACTTCCAAGTCTCCTCCTTTCTTATTTCTGGACCTGAATGAACCCCATTCACCAATCGTAAACAAACAGCATTTAGCCACGTGATTCTCCATCTCTTCTATACAAATTACGATCTAATTTCAATACACAGTGGCTATCACGTGACAGTTTTTTTCGTTGTTTTATCAATATTATCACGTGACTAAATGTTGTTTGTTTATGATTGGTGAATGAGGTCCATTCTCACTGGTTGTTTATAATATGTTTTTTTATGACGCTTTTTTTCCCCCTTCAAATAGGGCATACCTACTTGCTACATTGAAATATTAGTGTTCAGTCAGATAACCCTCAAAACAATTGATTTAATCTTGTCAATGCCATACAGCATTAAATGGCAGATTTGAGATGTTGAAAGAACATAGAGACATTTTTTAAAAAATTTCATACAAAATATGTAGAGTTTTAAAAAAATACAAGCAACGAAGATTTGCAGAAACATGCCATCAATTTACAGTAAAAAAAAACAACTGATCCTACCGAAAACCAGATGGACGGGAACTTGAGGAAGAATTAAAATCAATAAAAGTTCATATGAAATATGTCCAGACGAAGTAGTGGGATGTATATTTCTAGAAATAATTCATACTCAACTTGTTCAGCTTTAATCATTGGACTCAGAGACTGCGCAAGGCGTTAGCGACGTAGGCAACTGACCCACTGTCATAATACTTAAAAGTTAAAAAAAAAAAAAAAAGCTTATATAAAGTGTAATAGAGAATTAGTTTGGATCAGTTATGTAATTACATTTGAAATAGATCTAGAATCTAGACTAACACTAATAAATCTGTACCATAATTAGGGAAGACTCATTAACATTTGAAATAAAGTCTTAGGTTGATCAATTACGATACTATTATAGAGGACTTCGGCAAGGCTGAATCAGAAAATGTATATTTCTTTAGTTCTTTTTTTTAGTATCGCTTGCATTTTTATAAATAAATTTGACTGTTGTGTTTATTATTTATAATATTTATAATGTATATATGTTTGTTTCACACAAGAGCGCCTCGCAAAATATAACTCGCCAACACCAAATTTAGGTCTTGCGCCGGCACTTCTTGTACAGTGAATAGTCTACTTGTGTCTGTGACTAGCAGCCAACGGTCATTTTCAAGGAAAATAATTTTTAAAAAGTTACCTAAGATAAAAGATGTCACAAGAAATACTTTCAGCCCTAACCAGCATCAAATAAGTGAACTACTCGATTCAGAATCGATCATAAAAAAAATTGCGTGACTTGTCACTAAAAGCAAGGACCTTATGTTTTCAATGTAAATAAATAGGCTTAATAAGTTAATTGTTTTATTTCATTTTTTAAAAAAGGGTAAGGGTTAGGTGGCTGTTTTTATCAGAAATATTTACCGTGGAAAACTAATTAGACCATTGAAAATAAGTGTAACACTGCTTGGAGGAATCTGTTGCACCTGTAGTTTAAATGAGACCACGTTTTTGTTAAAGACATTGAACCAATTGGTATAAGTTACATGTTTCTTCTAGTTATATTTTTGTTAAAGAATGGAATGACTTCAATTATAATTAATGTTTCCACCCCCACCCTTTTTGGACAATGAATTTGAAAAGCCCTAAAGGATGAAACTCCTTTGATTTGCTTCTAACATTGAACTGCCTGCATTGTTCCATTCCTCTGTTTGCTGACCTGTTACTTTTATTTGCACTACAAGACAACAGTGAGGACATTGTGAACAAATCCTTTTGTAGGCCCACAAAAATCAAATAGAAGTTGGATATTTTGACTTTTATGCAATAGCTTGGTGGTTAATGTTCACTCTTTCAATAATCAGCTAACTAGTATCAGTTGACAAATTTATCAAATATTTATACATCTATGTAACCAAACACATACTAGGATCTTAACTTCTTTGTCCTGATTAAATAAGGTTATTAAATAAGAATTGAAGAAAACAAAACGCAAAGTTGTGTATACACATTTAATCATTATCAATGATCAAATGTTCTAATCAATCACATTGCAGTTTACACACATAGAAAAGCAGTCAGTAAAGAAATATATAAAAAAAAAAAAAAAAGAATACATTCTTCTAATCATACAATGATGAATCCCATTATGCCTCTTGTCAACTAACTCTACCATGTCAACAGCTGGGATTGTCCCAGACTGTTCTACTCAGACAACTAGAACATAAGTCCACTAAGTTTCCCCATGTTGTGACTAAAGCACATCAAACAAATACAGTCAACAGGAAGAGACTAAGATATCAGATAAAGAAAAATCTTATAATGAATCTTTATAATGTAGGTCATGTTGTCAAGGATTATATTCATACAGTAGGAACTGAGTCTAGACAAGGAATAAAGAGTTTAATATTTAGATCTAGAGGACACTAGAAGTTGTACTTCACTTGAAACATTTTTAACATCCCAGTACAGAATAAAAAAAAGTTACTTTCACTAAGGAATCCAGTTGTTATTTATTGAATTCTATGATATGAGAGTAAACCACTATAGCAAACATTCTTAAATAGGTTTATTGTCAATCAAAACGTATTCTATCAGGTCCAAGTTTAGAATGCTAGCGAAAATAAAAATAGTTGTACAGGATAGTGCCAACAGAACACAAAACATTTTCATGGCCTTCTCCTATCTGGAGATGTACAAATCATAACAAAATAATAATAATAATAATAAAGAGAATTAATTATACAATGTTTAAATAGATGAATATTTACAAAACTGGTATGTACAAGGCCAGGTTTCATCAGACATCACTGCAGGGCAGTGTTGAAGCTACTAAAACCAATTTTTGGAACAGTCAATAAAACAAAGTTTAAAAGCTACATTCTTGTAACAACACATTTAAAAAGAAATGTCTCATATAGAAAAACAATGTTGTTTTTTTTTGTTATAGAAATTTGCTAATTGTAAGTCACTATAAAAAATATATGCTATATTGCAAGAGCCCACATGAAACTAAGTTTTAAGAAAACAACTTCAGAAAAATGAAATCAATCCGTCATAGTTATTTCAAGGAGAATACAAATGAAAACTAAACTTACTAAAGACTGTTCAAGTCATTTCTCATGTTGAGCAAGATGAACTATCCAGACATTTCTGTTACAATGTGGTTACCTTGGAAGCCAGTGTAGTCAACCCATATGCCCATGGCTGAAGTAGGTGATGATGATGATGATCCCTCTAGAAATGTGTAACATGGTCAAGTGACAGAGAAAAAAAAAATTCCTCCAACATTATCACAATAGACTGGCACAGCTCTTTCTGGATACAATGCCACAAGTCAATAGACTCACATGAATAGATTGTCTCCTTACATTCTCACTAGTCTATCGGCTCAATGTGACAAGTTGGGTTTCACCTAATTGCACTCGTCACACATTCCAAACAAAGAAATGTAAACAATGAACCAAACTGAGTTCAAAACAAATCAAGTCTGTGCTTGTTAGCACCTTGTGCCCAACTCAGCAGTACCATGGAGGATGAATGACTTATCTAATGCGTGTGAACAGATTCAAAACTGACTTTGATTCCTGAAAAACAAAAAATATGTTTAAATGATTTTGTTAAAACTATAACCTCAAGTCAATAACAGTATCACATCACATGGAGTATCATGGTACAGGAAGCACAAGAACATTCAAAAGGAACTAGATATAAGAGTCTCTGTTTTAAGGCTGCTAGAAGCATATCAAAATTTTATTTGTTATGTCAACAGTGTTTCTGCTTCTTAGTTTTGCTGACAAATACAGCTTTAAGACTAAACAATGTTTCATTTTGTTTTCATTTGTGTGTTTATTTGAGACTATAATCAATGTTTCATGTTTTTATGTTAGAAAAAATCTTACAGGAATGAAAACTATTGGTTGAGAGGGATTGAACAGTTAAAACATTAAAATTCTAAAGACCAACACTAGACCTTGACCTTTATTAACTGTGTTTCAAATTAATTTCTAGTACATAAAATTTATATATGAAAAATTTTGTACAGAAGAATTATATTTGATCTTCAAGAGATTAAATTTTCTACTGCTCAGGTTTGTAAACAAGGGTTAGGTATTAGGTAGCATAGCCACACACTATAAGTTGACAGACTTTGACATTTAGTGAGATCACAGTGGGATTTAATTTGTTTATATGTTATTTTATTTAGTGATATTAGGACTTCAAGGTGACAACATCAATTATTTATTGACAGAAATACGACTGAGGGCCTTTATATATTAAGAATTGTTTAAATTGTTGAACAGTCTGGACTTACGTTCTTTACTTGTTCTTGTGATGGTTTTATCTTTGCAACAATATTGCATAATACACCCATATAAGATACTCAAACATCTCCTGAGTAATTTTTTACAACAGCAAAGCAAACATTACATTATTTTGATACAATGATACAATACAACTTACTTTAGTGGATCTAGTTTTACTGAAGACATTCCAAAACCTCAAAGTTTCATCCCCTGCACCAGTGACAATAGCCTCACCATCAGGAGACATGGCCTGCAATTATCAAAAACACTTTTTGTAATATTAGGAAAACACATCAAGGACAGGAATTTCAATCATTCCACATCTACAATATTTGCAGTACCTACCAAATATAATACACGGAAAGAATGGCCAGTAAGTTTAGCTATCTGCACCAATGAAGGATACTTCCAAACTAATATCTGATTTTGGGAATAGCCATGTGTACTGACCTGAGAAATCAAACAAAGCAAATTTATAAAAAAAAAAAATAATTGGGTTTTATGTATACATTTAATTTTATCATATATATACTTTAATATTATGTATAAAATAATATTAATGTACCAGTTCATTTGAGTGCTTGGACCAAGCTAAGTTACAGACTTGTGAACCAGTATCAACACAATGTAAAGGCTGATTAGTCAGTGTGTTCCAAAAACGTATACAGCGGTCTGCAGTGCCTCCACCACTAGCTAAAAGACCATGCTGATGAGGTGACCAGGCAATGGCTTTAACAGCTGCCAAATGTTCCATGTGGGTCTGCATAGGTGTGGTACTAGTGGCATTCCAAACAAACAATCTGTTATCATTTCCTCCAGATGCTAAGTGTTGATGATCTGGTGACCATTTCAAGCCACATACCTGGACAAACAAATAAAAAGATTAAGATATAGCTCTAGTATACAGTTTGAAATCAAATAAGCTTTGAATATTTACACCACTATTAATTATAACAAAACAATTGTTTCTAAAATTTATAAATACTTCATAGAAAGTTGTACATATTTACTTTTATATTTTGAGGAATTATAGATGCATAATTTTTCTGTTCATTGATGCTACTGTATGGGCAAAGTCAACTGATATTCAAAATTAAGACATTCTTGGTTTCCTTGGAGGTGTGGTGGTTGTATGGTAAAGCGCTTGACTTCCAAACTGAGAGGTTTTGGGTTTGAATAACTGAACTGGATTTTAAATTTAGGGATTTTTAGGATGCCCCAGTCCAACCAACTCTAATGGGTTCCTGACATTATTTAAAGAAGTTAGTCATTGTACTGGCTACATGACACCCTCATTAACTATGGTCATAGAAACAAATGACTTTTACATCATCTGTCACACCTATTTTGAGCACAATATAGGTTATAGCCACATCAAATTTTTAGGTGTATTTAGTTGTTTGAGAAAAAAAACAACAACATCAGGTTTTCCTTATAACGAGTCCTTATTAACCACAATAAAAAAGTTGATATAATAATGAGCTTCATCTAAATTAAGCTTTCCTTTTTCTTCTAAGCGTTCAACAACTATTTCGATGTGAAGAATTATTTGATAGTTAACAAAACACTCTAAATACATGAGTTTTCAGTTAAATTTTGCTTAACTAATGCATCATGGATTGTTTGTTACTGTATGTTGTATTACAACATGGCTTGTTTGAATAGAAAAGAGAGCAAGAACTTGAACTATCTCCTTACTTCCTGTTTATGGCCTATTAATTTACGCTCTGGAGTAGTGATAGGTGTCCTAATGTCCCTTTGTAAGATAAGTCTATCTCTGCTGCCTGAAGAAAGCATGTCTCCATTCCATGCTAATGCTCCTATAATTTAAAAAAAACAACATGAGATACAACACTGATCATCATTACTTAAAGATCTATATGTTAGATAATTATCATTTTTAAGATATGTATACCACATGCATTTTTTAAGTGTAATGTACAGCAAGACATATAGAATGTGCACTCACCTACTCTGGCTCCATGTCCAGTTAACGTGTGAACTTTTTTACTTACTGCCACATCCCAGATTTGGACATAACCTTTGTTGGTTCCAACTGCTACTTGATTACCCTGGTTTGTACAATTAGACAGACATAATCAGTAACACTGCTTACACTTTAAAATGTTACTTTTACATTTAACTAGTATTCAAAGAACATTTTAATAGACAGGCAACTCTTGACTTGCCTCATCAAATTATGTCTCTTAGTCACAAACAGAATAGTGACACTCTTAAACACTAGTTTTCTTTTAAACCAAAGGTAATGTATTTATTTATTACCAGATTTAATAAGCAATGAACAACAAAATTTAAAAAAAATGTTGTGCCAAAAATATAATTTTTTTAAACATTTTATATATGCTTTGAGTATAATTAATTAAATATTTATAAAATGATCAATGTTAAAAAAAAATCAAATACTAAAATGGAACTACTGGTCAAAGCTGACATGCTAAATAAATATGTTAGTAGCATTTCATTAAAACTTTTTTTTAAAGATTAAGAATGGCACCAACCCTTTCAGACCAGGATACTGAGGTCACTGTATCACTGTCTGTTGACAGATCACACAAGCGAGTAACCTAAACAATAGATACAGGCACATTAAATAAAAGCTTTATACAATTCAAAAGGTTAAAACTCATGAAAGAAACTATGAATATTTAAATCAAGTACAAATGATAAAAGCGAAAAGTGATAGCGAAAATAGAAAAACAAGCTAAAACGCTAACCTGGCTTGTACAGGCACTCCATAAATAGACTGAAGTCCCGAGTCCTACACTTAAAACATTCTGGGATGACCAGTCCACTAGGTTGAGGTAAAAGTCATCTTGTAGTTCAGGTGCATCTAAAACTTTAAATGGAATCTTAGAAATTTTTCTCACAGCCTTAAAAAGAAAAGAAAAAAAAAAACAACATTTTCCTAGATTAAATACATCTAGAAGGCAACATCAGTGACTGTATTCATCTTGGATACAAATCAAGAAAAGATACAAATTAGAAAGTTTGAAATAAGGTTTCAAACCTGAACATATTTTTTAAAAAAGAAAAAAAAATTTTGGATTTTGAGAAATTATCTTTAAATAGCAGACTGTTTTACTAGGAAATACACACATTTTTTTAAATTTCAAAATGTAAGAAATACTCCAAATTAATACACACATAATGACATCCAAATATTTTATTATACATGTGTATTAAAAAAAAAAAGTTTAAATAAGTGGCCAAAGTACAACTTACTTTTCGAGGTGACCGAAGCAATTTCTGACTTTTGCTGCCAACAGGAGACAATGAGTATGGAGAAGTATCACAGCCATCTGAACATCTTCTTGGTGTATGAAACTATTTTAACAAAATATACAGATATAGCAATTACACAGCTGCCAACCAATTTATATAGTGTCAAAAGTGCTGATAATCAGTCAACCTCTTTTTTTTTAAAATACAGTACTGTACTAAGCATTTCTAAATTAAAACCAACCAGCTTTAAATAGATTCTATAAATAATATGTACATTAAGGCAAAACGATAAATTTCTAACACTTAGTGACTTTTCAATTTGTCATATCTGCTTCAGTAAGTAACATCTTTTAGTAAATAAAAAAAAATACATACTTTGAAAACATTTTTTGTTTCTTTAGGAGCTAGCACTCTCTTGTCTTCAGCTTGTAAATCCTGTAATGTTTTAGAGCAAAAGAATATATATATATATGTATATATTCTAGTAAGTATTATTTAACAAATAATCCCCATTGCCCAAAATATGTTTTAAAATAAGCACATACAATTTTTTGTAACACTGACATTTAACTCATAATTTACCTTCAAATCTTCAATTCCTGCAGACAGCAATTCATTCTTTAATAAACATGCATAGGCTAGGCCATCTTTTGCTGACTCATTGTTAATATCTTTAGCTTTTACTGTAGCAGTTGGAGTCTGTGGCTGATAAAATAAGGAAAAAAAAAAGTAAGTACCCCTTTAGGACCTAGCAATCTATAGGGCAGATGATGTAAATGTCATCTGTTTCTTTAGCCAACACTTATCGAGGGTATGTTGAAGCCAGCACAATAACTAAACACCTTTACTTTCTCTAACTAATGTCAAGTACCTATTAGAATTGAGTGGACTTAGGGTAGTTCTAATAATATCAAAATTTAAAATATCACTGAGATCTCTCCATTCGGAAATCAAACGCTTTAACTACTCCGCCCATAATATAAGAGATAAAATTTCACCCTGAAGAAATCAATGAAAGACATGGATGTTTATATGTAGACACAAATTCTAGTGCTTTAAAAAATAATAATTCTATCACAAATATTGGAAAAATAAGCTTGTTTCAGAAACATCAAATCTATTTATGTTGACCTAGATCCATAGTGTGTTGCTCGACAAACCTATTCCAAAATAATCAGATCACAATATAGATTTAAAGATATTTATTCTTTAATATTGCATGAGACTAAAGAGCTATAAAATAGATAGACAAACACTGAAAAAAAAGTTTTACCTGCTGAAGATCAAAGTTTATATTCCAGCATGGACTTGATCTTGAAGGAATAAATCTATCACCATAAATTTTGCTTGGAGACACGGCTGGGTTACTGTACAGTGGCTACAAACAGAGCATATGAAGAATTAAATTTGTAATTTAGTTATATAGAGATTGGAGTAGAAATAAATGAAAATGAACAAGAATTCAAGAGCATTCAAGACACTCAGAAAAAAAAAATACACACATTATTATTTCAACATATAAATTTTTAAAACTCACTGAAGAAAAGGGTGAAACATGTCCATTCTGTTGTCGTAATAGTCGCTTTTCGTATTCTGGATCCATGAGATACTAAAAGTACCCAGGGGTTTTTCTTGTTTTTAAGCCAGTCTAAAAAAATAATAATATCTTTTAATTTTATATAATGATTTATGATTTTAAAAAGAAAACTTTTATTCTATCTTTTTAAGCATGACAAAAAAATATACATTACTTAATTCAAGCAAGAACTTTTTCATAGCTGTCAGTTGCAATAAAGTAGGACTAATTCATTTCTATACCATGTTTTTTCTAGCCAGATTGTCAGTCTAATGTTAATATTATATGTGAGAAAAGACAGCTTTGAGATCAAATTAACTAAATTCTTTATAATTATGAAGACCATTGTGGTAATTCAGTCAGTTCACATCACGAATGGACAAGTTTAAAGTCTGAATTTATGTTTTAGAAATGGTTTTGTCAGTCAAACTTAAAGCTCAAGTGAAAGATAGTTGCTAATGATATTGTGTAAGTAAGATAGTAGCTTTAGTAGTCATAAATAATTTTGCCAAGGCGTTGATGTTTATGATATTATAATACTCATTTTTTTTTATAAAGGTTATTATTTTAAATACATTTATTTTACTGCCCCGAGATTAATGCACCTAGGTCTTGGGTTCTATTTAGAGCAATTTCGTGAGTATTTGAGCCAGTTACTTTTAGCTTCTAATATGAATAAATTGACTTCCCGCCCTTTTCGCCCCTTAAAAAAAACTTGAATTTTAGTTGTGTTTAAGGGGAACTGGTGTCAAGATTGAAGATGGTTACATCACTAGTTAGAAGAGTGGACCCCTCTTCCACCTGTTGTCTACAGAGCATGTTAATAGAGTGGAGATGCTCTGAGTGGTAAAGAGTATGAGACCACCCCTCCTTCACTTCCTCCCTAAATTAAATTGCAACTGCATTTTTAATTCCTAGCACGACCAGCTACAGGTAAAACTGTTGTGTCTAATGACCTTGGTGTGACGTCAGTTACAAGCCAAGAATAAAGTTGTGGGGTTTGGGAAAGGTGACGATAGCTTGTCGTGTTCTTGCGCTGGAGTTAAAAGAAAATGACTTATGAAATATGTTGTCAATTGAGCCTGAATTTTTTTAAAGGGGGGTGTTTAGTGTTCATGATGGATGTTAGTCTGTCAAGCTATCTGGACAACATAACTTTTTGATTGATAATAGTTCAACTAATGTATTGTAGTTTAATATAATCTGGATGTAGACTAGATTAAAGTAATCTAGAGTAGTTATAAAAGTTGTAAGATGCCAATTACATAAACTGAACCTTTTTTTTTAAGCTTCACTTAGCGTAACAAGCTACAGGTAAAAATAGTGTGTCTAATGACTTTGGTGTGACGTCAGTTACAAGCCTAGAATGGAGATACCTAGCATGGGAAACCTGACAAAGACTTGTGTTCTTACACAGATGTAAATGAAAATGATTTATTTATTACTATTAAAGATTAAAATATATTTTAAAAAATACTTTGTGGAAGTTTCTGATGACCCTTACACAGTGTCTGGTTTTCCTGACACGAAGAGAAATTGTCTGGTTTGTCTTACGGACAATGATATCGACCCTACACCTCTTTGACCTTATATTTAATTTTAACAAGGCGTAGTGATACAATACGTCGTATCTATTTTTATTGAAAAAAGGACGAGAAATCCATTGATACTATTGATTGAGTTTTACATAGGTCAGACCATTACGGAGCTATAAAAATTCAAAGTTGAAAATGGCCGCGACTTGGCTTAGGTTTTCGAA
The DNA here is from genome assembly GCA_036873155.1 of Biomphalaria sudanica. Taxonomy (NCBI): domain Eukaryota; kingdom Metazoa; phylum Mollusca; class Gastropoda; family Planorbidae; genus Biomphalaria; species Biomphalaria sudanica. The sequence continues at coordinate 924,003 of JAZGLO010006486.1, read as the reverse complement.
CGACACTGTTTTACTCTAGTTACTAGTACTACTACTAGGACTGGATCTAGAATCATCTAGATTAGTCTTTACTCTTTATAATGTCATAATAGCTCTGCTCTAGTAAGTAGATCTAGTATTTTATTAGTATAGAATTACTAGATTCTAACTAGATTTACTAGATCTAGAAAATCTAGATCTATAATCTAATTCTATAGTCTATAGTATATCATATATGTCACTATAGAGTACTATAGACTATAGTATAGAATTAATAAATAGAAGTATAGATAGATTATCATAGATAGATCTAGGAGTAGATCCGGATCTAGATCTAGTAGAGTCTAGTTCTAAGATCTACATTTTATTTTTTTAGTCATCTACTCAACTTAAATCGTCTTAATAAAAGTTAATAGATCTAAATCTAAGTTTGAGTTACACAAGTCAACTCCCACTTTGACAGCACAACACTCAACTCGTCTCAACTCAACACTGACAACAAACAAAATTTTATGTGATGTTAACTAGATTTATTGACATTAGTATTGTTAAATCTAGATCTAGATATCAAATCAAGTGTACAGATCTAAGTTAGTATTATAACTCAACACGGTCAACTGTTTTCACTAAGACGACTAAGTCAATGACTGACGTTGTAATTTTTGTGACCATTTTTTATTTAATTTAATATTCAATCATTTCGAAAATAAAAAGCTGACCGTACTTACTCAGAATGTATTTTAAATTAAATTGTTTTTGGTAATCTCAGTAAATAATCATATTTGACAAAAATCCATTGAATTAAGAATAAGAAAATCTACTTAAGTCCAAAACATTTTACACAGCTGGAATATTCATATTATGTTTGTGTAATGGCGTCTTAAGTCAACCAGAGCATAAGAATTGTGGGATCACTTCTCTTTTTTTTTTAAATTTAAAATAAGCTTCTATTTGAATTTTACTATATTTCATAATTATCAAATTTGAAAAGAACAATATCTTTGATTAAAAAATAAAACATAATAAGTGTTTTAATTTTGTTTTCCATAGCAACAATCAAAGCTTGTTCAAGCGTTCATAATAAAGATGGCGTCGAAGCAAACTGAAAAAGAACCCGTAAATGCAGTTCACCAAAATAGTATCTTATGTGAAACTATAGCGAAGGAAAATAGATGTCAAAAAATATATACAAACTATGGTATTAATCCATTTAGAAAGAGTAAGTGACCTAGACGTAACTAGAGCATAGACTACCAAAAAATAAAATTAGTAGATACATCACTAGTAGGGGCAGGGGATGTAGTCAACACTCAGTCTCAACACCGAGTGGAACCCTTAATGCCCTAATCATCTAATGAGGCTGGCTGCATGGCAATGCCATATGGCATCATTTTCACTACTTTCAGTTGTCTAGACAGTCCTGGGTTCATGCCGTATATATGCCCACTGCCATCCCCCTTAATTCATCCTGCAGAGGTTTGGGCCAGGGCTTCAACTCAACTCTGAAGGAACATCCGAAATGTAAAACATTTTACAAATACCCAAGGGATAAAAAAATGCACATTTGCTAATGAAGACTTAAAAAAAAAAGATTTTGTAGCTAGTTACTCACCCAAAGTCAAATACATTCAATGTATGTTTCTAGACAGTAGGGCTGCTCCACAGAGGAGAAACAGGTGCATAAATGTGTACAAAACACTAGATAAAATATCAACTACAATTCATTCTAACCTATTTGAGAGCTTCAATGGGACAGGGGCACTTAAATTGTCTGGTTGAAACAATTAACTTTGATAATGTTTTTGAGAACTTTGCCAGTACAAAATCATGAAAAGAAAAATAATAATCTTTATTATCCATAAGGAAATTTGTCTTACAATTTGTGCATTACACTATTGCACCAAACAAAACATTAAAATTATAGAAAACTAAAATATACATTCACACCAGAATCACTTTACATGCAAAAATGTATATCAGATAGTTTCTATTTAACGATATGATTGCCAGAGGAACAAGGGTGTTTTGTGTCTGTTTGTCTTTGCTACCAGTGCTTTGTATCTCTTTTGTGATGGTCGAATTGGTTTTGTTTTTGTCATTGATTTTACCAGCAGTGTTTAGGATCCTATGAAGTTTTTTTTATAGTTTTAATGTTTAGATTGCCATACCAGGCAGTGATATTCAAACTTAAAATTTTGCAGATGTGAGAATGATAAAACATAGCCAAGGCCTTTTCGCTAACATTAAACGAGGACATTTTTCTAAGTAATCGTACTCTTTGATGCCTTTTTTGCTGATAAAATCAGTATTTGCAGTAATATTTAATTTGTTGCTTAAGATAGTACCAAGGTATTTAAAAGTTTGCACTATTTTAATGGCCTCTCCAGCGACAGAAACAATATCATTTTCCTTCTTTCCCTATGAAAATCAGTTTGCATTTCTTCGTTGTTGTTTTTTACATTTAATAATAAAAAATTATCTGTATTCTATTTCTCTGAAATACTAATTTACGTTGTAGCTCTCTGAGAGAAGAGCCGCATCATCAGTGAATTAAACTTTGTAACGCTTGCTGGTGACTGATCTTCTTATTGTTAGACACTTGGAGAATTAATTTTCAAAGCTTGTCATTGTGGTGCTGAATATGTATGAAAACCGTAGGCATCGGTTCTCAGTTAAGAAAGTGCTATATCAGTAAGCCTGTGAGCCTAGATCTATGTTTAATAAGATTTTTTTTCAATTTTTTCTAATTTTGTCCAACTGCATGACATATTAGGTACAAATGATTAATACACTTTTATTGTGTGCTCATTGAATTATTGTCCTTTCCAAGTATAAAGAAAAAAAGTTCCTCTTTCAGACTTTGCAATCTATAGGGCAGATATGTAAAGGTCATCTGTTTCTGAGGCCTAAGGTTAATGAGGGTGTCATGTGGCCAGCAACAATGACCAACCACCTTTACTATTCCTCAATTATTGTCAGGTACCCATTAGAGCTGGGTTGACTCAGAGGCGCCCAAAGATCCAGAAATAAAAAATCAGTCTTCACCAGGATTCGAACCCGGAATCCCCGCTTGGAAGCCAAGCGCTTTACAGCTCAGCCACCTCGCCTCCTTTTTCCAAGTAGCTTAGTAATTAGTGTTCTTTTCTTTGCAGTTCATGTGATAGCAGGAAAACCCAATTCACAGCATGACACTGCTGAAGGCGAAGAAGATGGTAAGAAAAAAAATTTAGATGTTTTTGAATATTACAAATTCTTTTCATTATTTTGTTTCTGTAATCTTCCGTCAGAGCACTTGATAATTTTATGTATTCGACTCTATTCAGTTTATACCACTTTAAGATAGCTATTTAAAAATTTATACATTTAAAGGTTATGTATTCACAACCCAAGCTTTAATGTAAGAACTCAGGCTAATACTTTCCCAAATCAGCTCCAGGTTCAATTGGTAATGAAACAAACCCAGGTGAAAAATAAAGTGGTTCTAACGTCAAACCAATTTTTTTTTTTTTTATTGCAGCCAACCTCGATCATATTGAATCAATGCTTAAGCCATCCAATCTCAATTAAGTATAAGGTCATTGCAGAATGATTTTACCAATGCTTGGCTAAAATTTAAACAAAAAATATTTTAAATCTTTAGAAATTTATAGCATCTTCAGTTTCGGAATTTTTATCAGAATCAGTTAAAATTTATTTTAGTAATAGTAATATCTTTAAATTTAATAAATATAAAATATTATTAAATATCTGTAGATGCACCACTTAGAAACCTAATATTTAAAAAGCTCTGTCTGTCTGGTAAAAAATTGTACACATTATTTCTCCCACACCTGATCTCAGATAAAGCGGAAATTTTGCACAATTATTGCTTTTACCTGACAATACAAGAATCAATGCAAAAAATTAACCAATTAGTTAATTAACTATTGGTTGTTTTATTATTTTGTTTGGTACCTCAAAAAAAAGGAAAGGAATTGTGCTTGACTAATAAAGTAGTATAAGTTGAATTAGTCTGCTTTATACTTTGTAGAGAGAATCTAACAATAGATAACTATAAAACCTTTCATTTTCATAAGCAGTCCCTAGTTTAGTATTAGCTTCAGTATATTAGCCCTTGAGTTTAAATTCGGGTCGTTCACTTTTTTGTTGTTGTTATAAATGCATAAAAAGCAATCACCAAGATACTCCCTTATTTCTCCACCACCCCTTTCCAATTGATTCAGATAATGATAGGATCAAAGGGTATTGAGAAGGCTAGAAGCAAGAAATTGCACTAAACAAAAACTATTGGTCAAAATATTTGTAATTGCACTGATTTATTATTGTTAGTCTAGATCTAGTTAAAAATTTAATCACATGACTGATCCAAACTACGCTTTATATAAGCTTTTTTTTTTAAAAACATTTTTATGTTTTCTTTTTTATCGATTACCTTGTTTCAATCTGTTTTTATTCCAAGTACATTTTCAAGATATTATACGTAGAGCCCACCAAGAACCTGTGAAAAAATATCCTTTCCCACAGACAGAATCACAAGAATATGGCTGGATAAGTCATCCATTGGTAAAGTTTTTCTTTTTAACCTTATCTCTTGGTTGTTTCATGCTCAGCTAACAGCTTGGATTCCAAAAAGAAAGGTTTAAAGAGTAGGTGGGGTTGAATTAGATCATATCTAAGATCTTTAAAATCTAGCACAAAGAGCAATCCTTACTTTCCTATCTTAAAGCAAGGTAGCAAGTAGCTATCGATTTAGACTTTGGTAAACACACATTATTACACACTATATAAGCATATTCCAGTATTGTGTACCGTATAATCTAACCAGTGTGTAATGCAATTATAAGGTGAAAAACATAGATGAAATGATCCCATTCATTTTTCATTTACAAAGCATTTTAAAAATCAATGGTTTGCAATTAGTCTATTTATAAGTCACTAATGTGATTTAGGTTAAGTGCATCTATAAATTTGTGTACTGTTACCCACAAACTCTTTCAATTATTTTCCAATATATTATTTTTCTAGATTGAACATGATCGTACAGATAGAAGATTGAATTTCTATCGCCACAACTCCAGCATTACTAAATATATGGATAAAGCATGGAGTCTTATGGACAAGAAAGAGCCAACGCCCAAAACATAAAGCTGATGATTCTCTAAAAACAGGTGTTGAAATGATATGTCAAACACAGCTACTCTGGTTTCAAAGAATATACCACTGAACATTCTTTTACAAGCTTTGAGTTTTTTACCGTATCTTATTTGTTAAATTTTACTTTAATGAAGCATGTGAGTAGATGAGAATAAATGGTACTTCATTTACGATAATTTGATTAATTTAACTAGTGCAATGGCTTGAAATTAATATTAGAAATTGCACCACAGTTCCTTTAGCTCCTAAGACACTTTTACAAATTGAAATGTATTACATTCTAATGGTTTGTTTATTCTAGTTATGAACAACATTTTTTGTAATGTGAATTAATAAAGCAAGTAGCTTCCCCTTTGATTTAGGCAAGAAAAAAGCACTACATCTTTCTATTTAAATTCTATGTAGCCAAGAAATTGTGCTCAATTTATTAAAGAATAAAATGATATATGTTGACTGTAGTTTCTTTTTTCTGACCTTTAAATACACATTTTTAGCCCTGTGTAAATACATTGTAAATAATTGCATTTCCATAATGCAGTCTGTGAGCAGGCAGTCAACTGTTGTAATGCTATCTAACATGTTGAAATGTGAAAAAAAAAAAAAAGAATAAAAGCCTTTGAATACAATTACTACATTTATTTGTTCCTATTTTTTAAATTTTTCCTTTTACTTTTGCCTGGCCTTGTTCCTTGACCTTTGTGCTGTAAATAAAGAAAAAAAAATTACAATCTTTTTTTAAAAAATAAATGTATAATTGTTAGTAAACACACACAAAAAATAAGGTGATAGCAGAAGGACTTGTTAGAACGTATGGTGTATATATTTAATTCAGATATTTTTGGTTCCTATTTTTTCTCAGAATATATATGCAACATTCAACTTATGGGACAATATTATCATTCCAAAGGTCATCACACCAAACAATCTGTACAAAAGATCTCAACATTGTAACTCAACCCTGGCTCATTGTTTTCTTTTATAACAAGACACATGAGCTAATGATTACCTTGATATTACGTTTTCCTGGCCCTTTCCCATGTGCTCTCTTGGCACTGAAGTCTCCCATGTCTGCAGCACTATCAGCTGTATTGTACTTAGATCTTTTCTTCTGTCCACCAAAACCAAATCTTTTGTTTTTATACTCTCGCCTCTTGTTTGGTCTGTTTAAAAAAAGTCAAACACTGTTTAATTAAATACATAATAAGTTTAAGGGCTTTTTGTTTTCAAACGTGTGCGCTCCTTTAGAATATAAAAAATAAAATAATAATATAAAGTTTTCATTCAAGATCACATTTGTCAGGCAACTAATAGAGCTGTGTGGACTGGAACATTCTTATATTTCAAACTGAAACCCTGACATTCACATTAATTAAAACCTACAATTCAGTAGCCAAGTGCTTTATCACTTTGCCATTATTTGTCATACCATACAAGATTATTTCTTATTCTTTATTTTTTTACTTATTCTTGGGAAAAAAAAGATGATAGTTTTTTTTGTAAAAAAAAAATTAAAAAATTATAGAGTTTTCTTGTAAGCCAAAAAAAAAAAAGATGATACAGTTTTCTTGTAAGTCAAAAAAAAAAAAAAAAAGATGATAGTTTTCTTGTAAGCCAAAAAAGTCAGGAAGATGTGACCAACACAATCACTATCCTAGCTAATCATTTGAGCAAAGTGAACTAGCAAGTCCATAGATATTTCCATGGAGCTTTTGTTCAGAAGTCTAAGTTTGATCCCAAGCTAGCTGAAAGTCAGATCCACTCATAAGCAATAACTTGGAATAAATAGCGTAATTGAGATTCCCTGCCTAAACAGTAAATCCAACACATCTGCTAACTTAAATGTTGCTGTTTCATTAATTACACTGCAAAAAAAAAATATATCTTACTTGAATTGCTGTTTCCCTTTAGCAGGTTCTGAATTTTTAGGCTGTCTTTCTATTGTCTCATCAAACAGATCAAGTCTATCAATTTGACCTAAATATTCAAAACAATAGATAAGTATTTCTTGTGAACCAGATTCAAAATTTTGTAATAGTATTTACCCTACTGTTTAAAAATTGATGGTGATACTTGTTTTCAAGTAAAACCACTTAATTTTTTAATAAACAATGAAACTAAAATGGCCAAACTTTATAAACCAGTTCTTCATTCAATAAAGCTTTAAAATATTTAACATCAATTACTAAATATTTAGTTTCAATATTCATGCATGATTTAATTAAAACAGCGATTGTTATACAAATCAAATTAAAATTTAATCTATGTGCAAGAGTTGGATTAGTCAGAGACTTCTTGACAAGGCTTAGAAGCAGATTTAAATGTAATTCTTACTGTCTAAAACAATGACATTTATGTTCCATAGTTTAAAAGTGACTTTAGTAACTATGTCCTCACAATTCTACCATTCTCCTAAACCTAGTAAATATTGAAGGAATGACAATGAAATATAGTCTATAAATTATGTAATAGATTGAGATCACCCTCAAATCAAATACTTACCAAAAAAAAAAAAAAAAAGAAGAACTGCATAAATAAAATGCCACTGGATGAAACAAATATTGTCATTGTCACTTGTTTGTAAGATGCTGGTCCAAAAATGGGCTCAATGCATCATCATTATTTAGAACATGCATTGTGAAGCAGAAAATCAAATAATATCTACAAAGTAGAATCTAAATGTTTAACAATGAATGCTCAATCCAGTGACATGAATCTGTACAAAGAAACATTATTGGCTTTCTTGTTGGACAGGTAAGACCTTAGGGATAAGTTCAAAACATGCTTAGAGTGCAATGCAAGATGCAAGGTAATAAATATATGTTTGAAAATGTATACAAATTAATCAGATTCATTCAAGGTTAGATCTTTAACGATATAGGGAGACATAAGGTGTTATTGGATAACACAGAAATCAAAGCAAGAAAAGCCTACATGTAAAAGCAACAATTGCAGTAAAACCCAGATTTCCAAAATATCCTCAAAAATCAAAGACCATGCTCAGAACTAATATTAAACATTCCTTATTTGTTTTCCAATGGGAACTAAAATTTCTATTCACCTTTTCTAAATTTTTTAACCGAGTCCAGCATTTCTTTTTTCTCTTTTTGTCTCTTCAACATATTTTCTTTTTGTACCTGAAGAAGTCACAAGACATTTAATTAGTAAATAGAAATACATTCTGTCAACAAAATTAATGAAATTGATTACAAATACTAAATACTTTAACTATTAATTAACAATTTACCTTCTTCCCATACTTCCTCATTTCTCTTAATTTTTTGGCCTTTTCTGATTTCTCCATAGAAATTTTTTTCTCCAATAATTTTGCTCGAACCTAGAAATAAGAAGAAATTTAATAAGTGATAAATCAGCATAGTTTTAAAATATGTGTAAAAAGAAAAATACATTATTATAGAGTAGAAGTTTTTATGTGAAACAGAAATGTTATATTAAATGGTACTAATAACTCTCATATTTTTAAGTAAAGTTGTCAAGAAAATATAGCAGTCTATGATCAACTGAAAATGGCCAGATTTCTGAAGCCAAGGGTTAACAATAATGTTTGTCCTGCTCATTGCAATTTTTCATGGAAACTGGAACCTGCATTGACACAGATATCGCTCAAACAATTTTCCTAGAAATTTGACCTTAGATTTATAACTAATTACTAGCTAATTGGCAAAAAAAAAAGTAAAGTTCCCCTTTCAGACATTGTGATCTATAGGGCAGATGATGTAATGGTCATCTGTTTCTGTGGCCTATGGTTAATGAGGGTGTCATGTGGTCAGCACAACAACCAACTGCCTTTACTTTTTCCCCAACTAATGTCAGGTACCCATTAGAGCTGGCTTACAATTTTTTAAAATAAATATTTTTTTTCATTTCTAAAATTAAATCTGGTTTAGACAATTTTTATCTTGAACAGACATACATAAGCGGGTATTTCCACATGTAAGCCTGTCACAGTCTCAATTGACATTGCATGATCTAATATTCACGTCATGTTAAGAGGTTAAAAAACACGTGGAATTCCTGATGTAGAAAACAGGAAGTAGAATGAATAAAGTTGACTTTGAGTTCAGTCAAGTCAAGTAAGTGAAGTCAAGTGGGATACTTTGGACTGTGTGGTCAGTAAAGTGTTATCCTCTATAGGAGGCAGTCTAGTATATTTTAGTCCGCAACGGACAGTAGCGACTTAGAAAAGTCTGAAGTAATTGCAGTTAGAAAGTAACTTGTGGGCAGTTGTTGCCAGCAGTCTTTTTGAGACATGTATTAGTTAATCTATATTTCTGCACAGTGTTACCCGCTGAGATGCGGACGTGATTTGTAATCTAGAAAGTTTAACGAATTGGATACATTTGATACCGCTGTTATGCGGATAGGATTGTTTATTATTTCTTGACTCATAGCACTAACAAGGAGTTGTAAAATGTTGTAAAATAAACTTTATATTTGTCTGCTGAAACGGACTTAAGTCAGTTTGTAGTGTATATAATTGTCATGTGTTAAGAGTACTCCAGGAAGCAAGAACCCAGCATTTCACGACATTCGCATTCTTCAACATTACACCATTTAACCTCATTTACAAAGCCCTATTCATCAGAGTTTAATAAATAAATAGATGTTAAGGAATAATTTGCACACTTTTCTTGGATCTAAAGGCATTTCATTAGAATTTTATATTTAATCTGAGTACATTTATACATTCACTTAACCAGCAATTTTTTTTTCATGGGGAGGTGGGGTGAGATAAAAATGCCTTTTTTTTTTAGATCTATCATTCATTGGTTATTAAGAGTTTAAAAAAATCACTCTTACAAAATGTCTTCAGATACTTAAAGGAGGAATTGTCATTTTATATAACGTTTTTTATGTTACTTGTTTTAAGTCAAATACAATGACTTTGTCCTAGAAACTGGGCACATTGACAATGCAGCTAAATTTAACGTTTTTTATGTTACTTGTTTTAAATCAAATACAATGACTTTGTCCTAGAAACTGGGCACATTGACAATGCAGCTAATTGTGCATTAAACTTGGTCTGCCTGTAGTAGCTAACCAATATATGAAGTTAATATACAATTTAAGAAAGTAAGGTTGATGTCTGACAACTATCTAGCTCTACATACTTTTTTCATGTGTTCATCAGACTTGGCCATTTCAGCAAAATAATCATCGGGTCGTCTGGTAGGGATAGAGAGCTTTCTCAAAATTGCCAGGCCTTCCAAGACTGTGGCTTGAGCCTGTCTATAACTGTTAAAGAACTACAATTAGTTACTTGCTTTAAATGCATGGAAGACATCATAAGTAATATAGTTTTTTTTTTTTTTTTTTTTTGTTTTTTTTGCTATGTTTTTTTTTTCTTTGCTTTCTTTGGTATAAATAGTCTTATTATCCTTTTTTTCCCCAAATAAGCCCAACATGATAAAAAAATGGACTAACCTAATAAGTATTTCTTTTCATATGTTAAATGGAAATATTTCTTTCTTTCTTGAGGTTGTAAAAACAATAAAACAGTTTTCAATTTATGCTTAGGTTACCATATACCGTATTTTTTGCCGTATAAGACGCTCCGGCATATAAGACGCACCCAATTTTAAAGGAGGAAAATCTAGAAAAAAAAGATTCTGAACGTACCGTATTTTTCGCCGTATAAGACGCACCAACCCCCCCCCCCAGTTTTGGAGAAGAAAAAGTGCGTCTTATACGGCGAAAAATACGGTAGGTGCAATATGTCCAGCAACAAGCTGCTTCACTTCCCCAATTGTGGATTCAATCTATCAACCTTTTTTTTAAATTGTAACATTTGCACACAGAATGTTTTATTTTTAACAATAAACACACAAAATGATAAATATTAATTAATATGCAAACATACCTTTAATGCCTACTTTATTTTTAAAAAAGTAACAGAGCATATATATTTTAAATCATTTAAATTACTTACAACTTGAGTTCTCTGTTAAAATCATCATTTTCAAGTTGAGAATTCTCCTGATCATTAAAACCAACTAAAGGTGCAGGTTCATTTGTAAGATCAAAGCGTTCAATCCATTTAAACTTGTCAAGTGAGAACTCTTTTATTTTATCTTTTAAACCTGCCTAGTTGAATCAAATTGAATCAATAACTCAGTTAGTGACTTTCATTACAAGATAAGTTAAAAAATCTTTTAGAAAGTAACTCTGTTACAAAGTACACTGTACACACTCATTCTAACATATAAATAAACAATTTATCTTGTGTTAATTTTTAATGTGATTAATGCAATAAACAATAAAAAAAAATTGTTTAAAAATAAAACAACATATTTGATGACAGCAATGCAGTAACTAGCAAAGGCATGTTTACCATCCTGATGGACAATAGCTATTATTCATAAATGTGAGATCAATTTACAGCAACATGTAAGAGACAATTCATGGTCTGTTCTGATATAGTAAAGTTCCCCTTTCAGGCCTTGCAGATGATGTGATGGTCATCTGATTCTGTGGCCTATGGTTAATGAGTGTGTCATGTGGCCATCACAACGACCGACCATCTTTACTTTTCCCCAACTAATGTTAGGTATCCATTAGAGCTGGTCGGACTCAGAGGTACCCAAAGATGCCTAAATTAAAATCCCAGTCTTCACCAGGATTTGAACCTGGGACGCCCAGTTCAGAAGCCAAGCGCTTTACCGCTCAACCACTGCGCCTCCTTGTTCTGATATACAATGACATTAATTCCCACTCTTTATGGAATTTTTTTTTACTCAATTATATCAAATAATCAATGGAAAAAAAAGGGAATAAAGTTTTAATATCTATGTATCAAAATGATGATTGGTGATTAAATCTGTTAGACAGAATAATCAGGGACACAGTTGCTAATGCTAGTAAATCATAGAGTGTTTCTCAAATGCATGCTCAAAAGATTTGACGTTCACTTACTTTGACTTTACTATCATTAATAAGCCTGTCACTAAAGATCAGACTGACACAAGTGAGACACTATTTGATACTGGCCATCAATGTGCCTGAACCTGAGCTGAAAGGAACCTAACTTATTCCACATCCATTACTAGGTAGTTTTTAAAAAGCAAGAAAATATTTCACCAACAAAGAAGTACAAAACCAAGCCAAACTTCAGTATGAGTTAGACTACTCTGCAATGAGTATCATTGTCTCGAATGGCTGGGTAGTGTTTACTAAATGATTGATAGTACGATACCAAAGACAAAATATTCTCTTTACTAGATGCTTGCAAAAGATTAACAGGAGGGCTTTCTACAAACTACAATGACGTCTGCACAAAAGATCTAAAAGTTCTAGACTGTGAATAAGGATTTCCTATGGACTCAACAAATACATTGTACAAGGGGGGCGCAAACATTCCCAGAAGAAAAGCCACACAAACACAAGTATCTGCAATTAACATCTATCAACTTTATTTTTTTTACTCCCGAATGAGATTACAAGGTCGCATTAAACACTGCTGCACCAATGAATGACTTTTTATGAGCAAAACAAGCTTTTTGTTAGTTTGAAAGATGCCTAATTTGAGGCTAAATTTGTAAAGTGTAACAATATAAAATGAATAAGGTGTGTTATAATACTGAATCCATCATAGAGTGATAATCTTTAGTTATTATCATAGCATTTAAAGTCATTAAGTTTCAAAAATGTGCTTTAATATATACAAAAGCTTTAAAGGTTGCCTTTAATGCCATGAATGTTGATTCCTTTTTTTAAAGCTATGTTTACTCACTCGTATGTTTAGTAGACATAATATGTATATTTATTGACATTTCATACAGAAACAGACAATTCAAATTTTTAAAAAAGTCATTTGATGGACAAACAGAAGTTAAAATATTACAAATAAACCTAACAATACCTTATTATTGATGAAATTCTTTTTCTGTTCTTCAATGATGAGGCCAGGTTTTATTTTTCCAACAGCCAAAGCTTCTTGTATCTTAAATAAAAAAATATTTTTTTCAATAAACGTTCAAAAACACAGAACAAAAGATGACATAGTTCAATGTATTTGGACATGTCTGCTCCATCTATCTAGATCCTCACCTTTCAGAAGAAAAAAAATCTGGATTTGTAAGATGTGATTTATTTTAAAGATTTTAGTGCCTCAACACGTGGATTTGTTACTACTAGAAAAACAGATGATGTCCAAGTCTAGTTTGATTCTCATGTTGAATCATTTATTTACACATTTTTTCCCTAAATAGGGATATATTAGGTATGTATTCATATAACTATAGTACTGCTACAATACTATACATACAAATATACATTTTTTTAAATCTAATATAAAATCTAAAATCAAATCTAATCAAATTTCTTATCTAGGGATTTTTTCTAGGTTGAAACTTTACATCTAATTATCATAATTATAATAATAATTGTTCCAATAATAAACATGATTATCAAATTATGAGATGACCATCATTACAGTCCTTGAGTCATCATTATCATTCATGACCTAGTTTTCAGACTTAGACCAGGTAGATCTACACAAGATCTAGAGTCTACTGACTCTACTGCTAGATCTACACAAGATCTAGTCTACTGACTCTACTGCTAGAGATCTAGAGTCTACTGACTCTAATGCTAGATCTACTATACAAAATTGTTGCTCCTGATCACTCATAATCACCAATTCTCCCACTTGTTGTGGACGATAAAATGAAAATTTAACCTATTCATACTTAACTTAAGCCTAGAATAATAAAAACAATTTTCAAAATCTAAACCACAAAAGTTAAATTTACCAAATTTTTATTCGCAATTACTTTTTACTCTGTATTTCACAGGAGATGCTGTGGTTGAATGGTAAAGTGCTTGGCTTTCAAAAGGGGTTCCAGGTTCAAATCCTGATATTTTCAATTTCTTGATTTTTGGACACCTCTAAGTGCACCTAGCTCTGATATGTAACTGACATTAGTTAAGGAAAAGTAAAGGCAGTTGGTTGTTATGCTGGCCTCATGACACCCTCATTAACTGTGGGCCACAGAAACTTCTTCAACTTTCACATAAAATGACTTCTCAATTCAATAACAACTTGACTTGATACTTCTTAAATAAAACTTAAAGATACATGAAACTTCACTTAGTATAACTTCAACTTTAACTTCAAGTAATAAAACTTCAGATAATATTACTTGAACTAATAAAACTTTAATTAAATGGACCCGCTAATATCACAAAACTTAACCATATCTGATCAAGGACTTAGGGGGCCCCGTCTAACTGACTTTCCATTAATTTATACCTTTCTTAATCGTACATTTCAGAATCATGGAAACTTCTCCCCTAATTATTTTAGTAACTTTGACCTTCTAGAAGCTGACGTGTGCTATTTTTTCCCTTAACCTCTTTCTTTGATTGGATACCTAAAATTAACTTGTTTACGCTGGACACTAGCACTGGTTTGACATCGCTTCTAGAAACTGGTCAAAATAGGTCACAGACTCGACTCATGACAATAAATATAATGCAGGTTGGGTAGATAAGAAGACTACAACTGATTGGCCTAAGAAGTGTTTGTGCATACTCCATAATATGGGTTTGCATGCAGAATGAAAATTTTATGTTGTGTCTGTTCTATATATAATATGTGAATGTTTCTGAGGTGTTGTCATTATATGAGAAAAGAGTCCTTGTAATCACAACAAATTACCATAAGGATCAATAAGGATCAATAAAGTACTCTTAGAAAGAGAGAAAAATATAGAATCTAGACAATCAAGGCTCTACCAACGATTTAAACCTGACTATGCTGCAACTATGCCTAATGACTAGTGTAGCACAGGTATCAGCTATATCTCTAAATCTAAAAATCTAAATCTAGACCTTGGTCTTAGTGAAGCATCTAGTCTAGTGAAGAATGAAAGTATCAGTCTTAGGACTTAGAATGCCTGGTCCTTAGGTCATCTGGATGGTATCGGGTTCATACCCTGCCCGCTGCTATAGTGCTATCCATATATTATATCAATATAATATGATGCCGTATCCCCCATGATGCCCCATCGTCCTGAAGTCTTGATGGAGATTGGGTAAAGTCAGTTAGGATTTAGATGTAGATTACAAACAAACAAAATATTTTAGTCACTAGATTGTGACTAGATCTACTCAGACTCAGTCACTGGAGAGACCAGTCACAGTGAGTGACTGAGTCACTAGGACTAGTGAGTGAGTCACTTTTGACTTTCACAGTACTGACTTTACTCAATTACTGTGACTCATGACTGTGAGTAGTGTGAGTGTAACACTCAGCACCATGGGCGTAGCCTAAATGAAATCACCCCGCAGGGGGGGGGGTTGCCGGAGTTTAGTGACTGATCTTTTGCTTTAATTTTGTTTATTTTAGGTGAAATTTTAATACTAAACCATCACTTGCCCTAGCACAGCCAAGGGGGTTTTGAGTTGGAAACCCCCTACCAGGGGCTTTTGAGTTTAAACCCCCTACCAGGGATTTTAGTTTAAGAACCCCTACCAGGGGTTTTAGTTTAAGAACAATACCAGGGGTTTTGAGTTTTAAACCCTCTACAGGGGTTTTTAGTTTGAAAACCCTACCAGGGGGTTTTAAGCTTGAAAACCCCTACCAGGGGGTTTGCATATCTAAGGAAAAGTTCGATTTTAAACCCCTCTCCAAATTTTACGATAAAACCCTCTTCAATATAAAAAGCAAATTATTACACTTAAAATTGTATGAGCGTAGTCAAAGGGGTTTTGAGTTTAAACCCCTCTTCAGCTGGGTTTGAAGCTAAAAAATACCTCTTCAATATTAAAAAAAAAGCAAATTACGCACTCAAAATGCTATGAGCATAGCCAAAGAGGTTTTTAGTTTCAACCCCCCGCCAGCGGGGTTTGAATTTAAAAAATAAATCTTCAAAATAAAAAAAATAAAAATTTCGCAATCAAAATACTATAAGAGTAGCCAAGCCTATTGGGTGATTTGAGTTTAAATTTTTCTTCAGAGGGGTTTGATGCTAAAAAATACATCTTCAATATAAAAAAAGCAAATTACGCACTCAAAATGCTATGAGCATAGCCAAAAGGGTTTTTAGTTTAAACCCCCCACCAGCGGGTTTGAAGCTAAAAAATAAATCTTCAAAATAAAAAAATTTCACAATCAAAATGCTATGAGCGTAGCCAAGCCTAGTGAGTGTTTTGAGTTTAAATTTCCCTTCAGAGGGGTTTGATGTTAAAAAATATCTCTAAAAAAAGCAAATTACACACTAAAATTCTTTGAGTGTAGCCAAGCCAATGGGGGGGGGAGGGTTTAAGAGTTTCAACCCCTCTCCTCCAGATGGCTTTTTTAAAAGTTTAAAACCCCTCAAGATTGTTTTGAGTTTAAAATCCCCCCACAGAGCGTTTTAAGGTTGAAAGCCTCTCTCTTCAATTTTATTTCTAAAGCAAACTTCCCTTTCCGATATAACATCTAAAGCAAAATAGCAAAGATCGTAGTCAAGAGAAGTTACACATGTCTACCAGTGGCTGGGCTCCATTAATAAAGTGCAAGAAATTGAAAAGCACTAAATGTGGCTCAACAAAGATGGCTAAGACGGATTTTAGCAGTCAGTTATAGAGATCGGGTCTAAATCAAGGAAATCCTATGCCGAAATGGGAGTCAACCCCTTAGTAAGGTTGTGACAGAGCGTCGCATGAGGTTTGCGTGACATGTTCTCTGACAAAATGAATTACGCATAATAATAGTTGCGATGACAGCCTAGTACAATTTGGCGCCACACTTTCATGGAGGTCCTCAAAGCAGGTGGGAAGAGGCTTCAGACATTGACAGGAAACAGCCCGCCAGCAAATGCATCGAACGAGCAAATGCATCGAACGGCGCGGGAGGATCTAAGTCAGTAAGAATAGCACATTAGATTTTTGAAATAAAACTTTTTAATAGCAAAATAATGCACTGTAGGTACCTCAGAATATGCATTTAGTTGGCTTTCAATACCAGAAATAGTGCTTGGAGCTCTCAGAGCTACCCCAGACCCCTTGCTGGCAAAGGCGAGGAGTCTACAATTTTTTTCACAAACTCCAGGAAGAACCTATTCTAGGGCACAATAAACGTCTTTCAAAAGAATGAAGGATCAGAATGTAATAGTGATTAATTATGTACACACACACACCCATCCATACAAACATAAGAATGAAGGATCAGAATGAGAATGTAATACTTAGTAATAGAGATTAATTAAATGTACACACACACACCCATCAGGACCCATCCATACAAACATATATATATATATGTGTATATATATATAATTTTTTTCGGGGGGGGGGGGAGGAGAAAAAAATCCCCCCCCCCCCCCCCAAAAAAAATCCTGGCTACGCCCATGCTCAGCACACTGTAAGAACAGTCACAGTGACACTGACAGTAGTGACAGTGACAGTCTTTACTCTTTCTCTTAGTACTCTTCTAGAAATTCTAAGAAATAGATTTTCAGTAGTCAATAGATCTGTCATTTCATATCTCATCTAATCTGTGTGATTCTAGATCTAATTATTAAACTTGAACTAATAATTTCTAACTCACATCTTCGTCTTCCGAGTTAGATTCATCAAACATGTTGATAATTTAGGGTAGATAGAATAGCACGCTTGAAAATAAAATGAAAACAAATCGATGTGTTGCCAACTTAGTTTTGTAGTGTTGCCAATTGTCTAATTTTCAGATCAGATTAATAATAATAATAATATTAATAATAATTATCAGTGCTTTTTTTGTAACGTACCGGCACCCTTTTCAATGTGGGGAATAAGTTATTACTTTTCTTGTATTTTAACGTTTATTATTAATTTATTAGTAGTTAAAAGGCGATCCATCACTGCGAGTACCGGCACCTATTTTATTTTTTTTAAACAAAAAAGCACTAATAATAATGATAATAATAATAATAATATACACAACTTTTGGCTGAAAAAACGTACAGCCCTACATGTACTACATCAAGTTTTAACGAGTTTATATCAGAACCATCTTCAATGCTAATAGAACTCACTGAAGGGAGAACATCTCTCCTCTCAAAAAAAAGGTGATCCGAATCAACCATCAAACTATCGCCCTATCACTTGGCTGTCAGTTGTGTATAAAATATTAACTTCACTTTTAAAAAGTAAAATGTATCAATTTTGCTCTGCCCAGAAGCTGCTAGCAGAGGAACAACAAGGTTGCATTGAAGAGTCGATGGGCTGTAAATTACAGCTAACTATAGATTGAATTATATTGCACCAAGCTAATAGAAGAAAAAGAAACTTACACATGTGCTACATCGACTACAAAAAAAAGCATTCGATTCAGCTCCGCATGATTGGCTTTTTAAAAGACCATTGAAAGTTTGTATGGATAATTGGAAGATAAATCTGCACCTTAATCGTGATAAACTAGATTCTGTGCACATAAGAAGAGGTATATACAAGGGTGACTCACTATCTCTGCTCAGGTTCTGCCTAGCGATTAAACCACTATCTGCATTGCTCCATGACACTACAAACGGTTTTAGGGTTGACACTAAATGTACAAAATGTGTGTCCCACTTATTGTACATGGATGATCTAAAGCTATATGCAGAAACCGAGCAAAAGTTACACACCTAAATCAAAACGGTAAAACGCTTTAGTGACGATATCTGTATGTCTTTTGGCCTGGATAGGTGTGGCATCTTAAGCATTAAAAGGGGCAAGGCAGCCAACACTAATATTGCATTTGTAGGCATCGAGGAATTGCACTCTGCCTCTCTTTATAAGTATCTTGGAATAAACCAGAATGCCAAGATAAACCATTAAAAAATAAAAGAGGACTTTCTTGGTAAATATAAGCAAAGAGGAAATAAAATCCTCAACACCAAACTGTCTGGCAGTAAACTAATCATTGCATTAAACAGTTGGGCCGCCCCAGTGCTCCTTTACAAGTTCGGTGTCATTAAATGGACTGACACCGACCTATATGACATTAACAGGCTCATGAGAAAATTACTAACCAAATTTCGATGCTTACACCCCAAGTCCTCCACCATATGTTTATAAATGCCCAGGAAGGATGTAGGTCGTGGTTTGCAGAACATCTTCAAATTGTGTAAGGTGAAAGTTTTAAAAATACGATCAAAGCTCTAATTCATTGCTGGAGGCGTAAACCAAAACTTAGGAGAACTGCCTGATCTGGAAAACATTGTGCGGTTCATCTTAGATATAAAAATACTGATCTGAACCCTCCAACATGTAAAATGAGAACAAAGAAGAAGAAGAACAGATGTATGTGTACACAAATAGTGTGAACAGCAGCACATTTTTAAAGTGTTGACATACAGATTCTGGCACTCAAGAGACTCCGGTGGAGGTACTGACTGGAGATTCTCTTTGCTCGGAGTTATGTCCTCTGAAGCTAAATCAGCTTCTGCGCTAAATGGTGAGCTAATGGTGTTGAAAACTGGTTCTTGACGTCTTAAAATTTGCTTTAAGGAATCTAAATAAGTGTTGTACTTTTAATCATTTCACTAGAAAAAATTTCACCTTTCAGCTAAGGAAAATGACAAAACATGTTTTCTTTTGCTTGCTTGTAGACATAGGAAGGCCTTGTTTGAAAAGATTTAACATCCATTTACACTTCATATGCAAAGGCTCATTGCAATGGCAATTATGAAACATGAAATCTGTCTTCCACACTTCATTAGAAATATTGGTAACAAGGTCACAGTCAATCTCCTTCTAGTAACATAATAAATTCTTCCTTGAGATTTTAAAGTGTTCTCGTTTACCTTGACCGTGCTAAGATAGCGGATATATAGGATTACTGTGATTTAATCGAAACTACCTGTGGTTAATACACCCTAAGCTTTAATAAGTTTGCTTACTGAGAGTCTCAGACTTTCGAAGTTGAAATTTGATGCAGCTTTGTGAAAACTTTCCTGTTTAAAGTTTATGGTTGGGTATTTAAAAAAAACACACCATTTTACTCAGTCGAAGATTGAGCTCCACCAGTTGTCACCCTTGCCATCTTGTTCCAAGCATACTCAACATTCAACACAGTTCTTTATAGCATTGAATAAAACTGATCAGAGATTGTGTCTTGAATTGAGTGTATTGATTTATAGCCAATAAGCATAGTCTTCGTTTGCTTGAAACTTTTTATAATGACAGTTTCAATAATTTATATTTATATAATTTTTAATATATTTGCATTTGTATAAGTATATACTGTGGGCACACCTGACTTCTGTAGGTGTCGGCGGGCCGCATAAAACACTCCGGCGGGCCGCATGTGGCCCGTAGGTCGTAATTTGCACACCCCTGCTTTAGAAAAATATTTAAGATAGAGGTTTTCCACTTCAAACGCTCTGTATGGGGATTTTAAATTCAAAACCATCTGGAGGGGTTTTAAACTTTAAAAAACGCCATCTGTAGGAGAGGGATTTAAGCTCAAAACCCCTAATTGTCTTGGCTACGCTCAAATAATTTAAGTGTGTAATTTGCTTTTTTTATATTGAAGAGGTATTTTCTAGCATCAAACCACTCTGAAGGGGGGTTTAAACTCAAAACTCCTTTTGGCAACGCTCATAGCATTTTGTGTGCGTAATTTCCTTTTTTCTTACATTGAAGATGTATTTTTTAGCTTCAAACCCCGCTTGCAGAGGGTTTAAACTCAAAACCCCTTTGGCTACGCTCATAGATTTCTGAGTTTGTAATTTTTTTTTTTATATTAAAGAGGTATTTTTTATCTTCAAACACCACTGGAGGGGAGTTTAAACTCAAAACCCATTTGAATACCATCATAACATGTTGAGTGTATAATTTGCTTTGTTTTTAATATTTAAGAGGTATTTTTTACCTTCAAACCCCGCTGAAGGGGGGTTTACTCTCAAAACTGAGTCAAACCCCCTTTAGCTACGCTCATATGAGTAATTTGCGTTTTTTATACTGAGTATTGAAGAGGCATTTTTTTAGCTTCAAATCCTACTGAAGAGGGGGTGGGGGTTAACTCAAAACCCGTTTGGCTACGCTCATAAAATTTTGAGTGTGCAATTTTCTTTTTTATATTGAAGAGGGGGTTTATCGTAAATTTTGAGGGGGTTTAAAAATCAAAATCTTCCTTAACTGTGCTCGTGAAATTTGGAGGATTGTCGTTTGCATTTTTTTTTGGTTTGTGTTATAGAAGAAGGGAATTTAACTGCAAAAACCCCTGGTGGGAGGGGGTTAAACTCAAACCCCCCTTGTAGGAGGTTTTAAACTCGAACCCCCCGGTAGGGGGTTTTAAACTCAAAACCTCCTTTGCTGTGCTAGGGCAAGTGATGGTTTAGTATTAAAATCTCACCTAAAATAAACAAAATCAAAGCCAAAAAATTTGTCACTAAATTCCGATTCCCCCCCCCCCCCTCAGGGAGGGGATTTCATTTCGGGGGGGAGGGGGTTGAACCCCAAACCCCCATTGGCTACGCACATGGAATTAGGGAAGTTTTATCGTCAAAATGATCTGTTGGGGGTTTTAAACTAAGAAATCTCTGGAGTTTTTTTTTTTTTTTTAAATTTAAAACCCCATTTAGCTACGGTCATAGAATTTGGTAACTGTAGTTTCCTTTAGAATAATATTGAAGATAGAGGTTTTCCACCTCAAAACGCTCTGTAAGGGGATTTTAAAGTCAAAACCATCCTTAGGGGGTTTTAAACTTTAAAAAAAAGCCATCTGTAGTAGAGGGGTTTAAACTCAAAACCCCCAATTGGCTTGGCTACGCTGTGTGTTAGTGTGTAATTTGCTTTTTTTTATATTGAAGAGGTATTTTTTTAGCATCAAACCCCTCTGAAAGGGGGTTTTAACTCAAAACACCTTTTTGCAACGCTCATAGCATAGCATAATTTGCTTTGTTTTTAATATTAAAGAGGTATTTTTTTATCTTCAAACCCCGCAGAAGGGGGGTTTAAACTCAAAACTTGGGGATTGTCGTTTGCATTTTTTTGTTTTGTTTTATAGAAGATGGGGATTTAACTGCAAAAACCCCTGTTAGGGGGTTTTAAACTCAAAAACCATTGGCTGAGCTGAGGCAAGTGATGGTTTAGTATTAAAATCTCACCTATAATAAACAAAATCAAAGGAAAAAAATCAGTCACTAAATTACGAGGGGGTGGGGGTTGAGTCCCAACCCCCCCCGGCTACGCCCATGATATAGATCTAGATCTATACATAGAATCTATATCTAGAGTCGTGGAACGAGTATAATTCATTTCATAAAGCCGAAAGCCTTGGCATTATTAGCTAATAGTCGGAACGATGTACATATAGACTCATAACATAAGAGTTTTACTGTAATTCACCAGACGTCCTGCTAATCATGAAACATTGCATTGTTTTTTTACAATGCTCGTTCTGTAATCTGTATGTTTTTCTTGTAAGTTTCTTGTTTATTTAGATTTTCGCAATGGATTTTTAGATTTTTGTACTCATCCAATCGTCATTTTGCATACAAGCTCATGCACAGTGACAACACGTGTCATGAATCAACCAAGAAATCAACTAATTAAATAATACCGGATCCATCTATGTCAACTCTGACCCATTGGTTGTTGAGGTAATAGGTTGTTACAAATGAGTGTCACTAATTCCTTGAGCTCTGTTTGGTTGTGATAGGATATTTATTTTACGTTTTCGATGCGTGTCTCTTATAGAAGGGAGGGAACTCTGGTCCCAGGGAGAAGAAGCATCACGCTGCTTCGTGAACTCAGTAGAGTTATATTTCCTAATTGGTAGTTCTTTTTTCACGTTCTGTGATTCCTGAACAAAATGTTTTTTTTAGCCGGTTTTGGGTGCCAGTGTTTTGGATTTGAATGGGTGCCTCTCTAAGGATTCCATTTTGGTGAATGGGACAGTTTTTTTTTCTCTTCTTTCTCATGTGACTGACTGAACATTTCGACATCTTAGTGGGTAGTCGCCCGTAGTCTCTTTCACATCCACAGAGATGTCAAGAAGTTCTTCCTCTTTTTCTTATTAGGCCATATGCTTATTTTATTTATTAAAGTTCATTAGCCTAGAAATTATATAATACGGCGTTGAGTACAGATTTTTAATTAATTGAATAAAGTCTTATAAATAATAAAAGTATGATTAATAATATATTAGGAAGGAAGGCCTAGCTGATAGAACATCATGCACACACAGACGTAGGCCTACAAAAATTATCTCACTACTCATTTGAGTGGGTATCAACAACAACAAAGACAATATTGGCAATAATAATGATATCTTTTTTATCCACTGGGAAAGAAAAACATTACAATATTAATGAGTTTATGATCATTTACATATGATGATAAAAGAAATACTGATGAAAATAGATTGCGTGGATAAAATTTCATACTTATAAACTATAGTTTGCTATGTTAATGTAGGCTATATCCATTGAAACAGTAAAACCAGTTACACTTTTATTTTACACTTTGCAACCATAACTGTTTTCCTACAACGCCAACTTAGTTGTAGTAGAGTAGCATTTCTATTAATATTTACTGCATAGATCTTTATTAGTACATAACTTTTAAAAACAAACAAACAAACAAATAAATATTTTTAAAAGAGTCATATATATATATATATATATATATATATATATATATATATATATATATATATATATATATATATATATATATATATATATATATATATATATATAACTATTATAATGACGAAAACTATTTATAAGTTATGTTTTAAAATTAACTTAAAAAAAACAATCTTGATCAGTGAGAAGTTTCCAATTTTGTTTCGTTGGTTTCTGAAATAGTTATAATTTAGTTATTTCCTCTAACACAACTTCCTTTTTCTATCCGAGTCGACAATGGCAGACAAGTGAGTTTTATATGCTTTTTCTATATCTATAAACATCCTTATTAACTTTCATTTAAATAACAAAATTAAGTAATTATTATTTATGCGAATTGCGTTCTATCATAATAGTATTTTTTCTTGTAATAATTGCCACAGAATAATTTTTAAATCCATTCTTAAAAAATCAAAATAAGATTTTATCAAGACTATAATGGCTATGTAGATGGAAAAAAAAAGATCTAGACTAGATCTATTGCCTATTGGTCTACAAGTTTTGTTATTTAACATGTATAAGTACTGGAATCTTGATCTCAAAGAATCTATAAATATTTTTTTTTGTGACTCTGTACATTTATAGATCTGGATTTTGATAGATCTACAATTCTAATTAAATTTGATTAATTTAATTGTTTACAATTACATACTAACATAGACATGACATAGAATAGAATCTACTATATCTAGACTAGTAAATGATTAAATGAATGATATTGATATTGATTACTTACAACTAAGACATAGCTAAGTTATTAAAATGCATTTATTTGTTGCACAACCAGTCATGCAGACCCAAAATATACTCATTCACTTCAGTGAGAAATATTGACAAAAGTCAAGACTTGAAAAGATATCTAATCTACAACTAGACTTACTTAGACTAGATATCTCTGGACTTCTAGTATAATGATAATCCTTTGATCCTTAACAACTTAAATTCTATTTTATAAGTACTCTAGATCTAGATTCTCTCGATCTTATTTCAGACAAGCTAAGCTGCCAAGGGTACCTGAATCACTTCTGAAAAGAAGGAAGCAGATCGCTTTGTCGAAACAAAGAGTAGCAAAGGCTGAAGCTGCCAACAAAAAAGTAATCCATACTATTTTGGCTCTAGACATTCTAGATTATAGATTACATACAGTGTAATTTTTTATGGGTTCTGTGACAATATTAAATATAGTTCTATTAAGTATTTTTAGTTTAGATTTTAGACCTAGAACAGAAACAATAATCAGTGTAAATGTAAACAACACTTGCTTTTACTTGTTGTAGCTCAAAGTATCAAATTACTTAAACTTTTAAATTTTAATATTTTTTCAAAGCCTGAGGCTCCTAAGACAAAGACCCTAATTTAAATTGCATCTATTTTAAATTGTTCGACAAGGCTGCATTAATACATATTTGTAAAATGTTTTCCATGTTTTGGATGTTCCTTCAGAGTTGAAAACATTTACTTCCTAGTCCAAAAATGGGAGTGGGCAGGGTTCGAACCTGGGATCATCGACTATTGACTGTCCAGGGAGCAATTCACACAACTAAGCAGCCATCCAATAGATAGATAATTATAGATAGATTTGAAATGCTGGTAATTAAATTAATAAAACTAATGTGGCTGGGCTCTGGAAGGGGCATGTAATTATGTGACCCTGGGTGCTGATGCAGGATCAAATAACTACACTTTGCATATTTTTTTTTTTTTCTGAGAGTCGGTTAGTGATAGTGGATACTAGACTGGTACCTGTCAGTGGTTTGAGTCCTCATTAAGGCTTATATTATGCATTTTTTTCATCTTCTCTCAATATCCTTTATGCTGCTATTTTGTTATGACATATTTATAATGATTAAAATCTTTATTATCCATATATTATCTTATACATTTATTTTTTTCAGTGTTAATTTACACCTTTTAATGGCTTAGGCTGAGGAATTAATGTTGAACATTTTAACTTTTTCAGAAGCAAGTTGCTAAAAAGAAGGTAATTTTCAAGAGAGCTGAAAAATATGTAAAGGAGTACAGAGCAAAGGAACGAGATGAAATTCGTTTGGCTCGTTTAGCAAGACAACATGGAAACTTTTATGTACCAGCTGAACCCAAATTAGCATTTGTCATAAGAATTAGAGGGTAGGCCCTTTTTTTTTTTTTTTAAATTTCAAAAGCCACAAAAAAAAAAAAAAAGATTGTCAATTTTCATATTAATGAAAATGAAATCAAGTAAATTTTAAGACTCGTAGGGAACAATTTACCTATCATTTATAAGAGGCAATATTTTCATAAATATTGCTACGATCCTCTCTATATAGCTCTGCAGACATTGAACAACACGACACAACCAACTTAACACTTTTGGCTCCAAATAACGAAATTTTTCAATGTCTAAAAAATTCACAATACTGTACTTCACCTTAGTGCCATATAAATTCTATACTTTTGTACCAAACTTTACTGGCTTCTCCTTTTTGTACCAGATCAAATTTGTGCTGGACTCACTATGCTAAACTAAATTGTCTTGACTCTTTATATTGATCCCAGTACGCTTTTTGGGATGGGCTAGTAACGCCACTTACATGTTGCTGTTTCTTTATAGATACCGTATTACCATGTCGCGAGTGATTTACTGATACACGTAGCATGTACATATCAAAGTAGTTTCTTGAACCTCGGTGTGGTGACTTTTGTCAGTTGATTACACATGTTGCCGCTTGTCTAAATAAGGAAAAAATTTGAACTGATTGTATGAGAAAGGTGCACATTTTAGGGTGATAATAAAAGATGGAAAACAATATTTTTAGTTATCTACATTTAGATTAAAATCATACCTACAATGTCATTGCTACTTCTTGTGGTTGACCAATAATTTGTATGATAAAAGCAAGAATTAATAACAAGTAACTGATTTTTAATAGATCTTATATGGGTAATTGGTGTTGTACTATTAAAAACACAATATGGTTGATCATTATGGGATAACTTAATAGTATTTAATACATCAAATTTATTGCAAATAGAATAGAAAGGCCACTAATGCCTAAGATTTTTTTTTAAATTACTCTTACCTATATATTTACACACATAAAAATGATTTTTCTTAATCTTTTGTCTTGGCTATATTGCAATGACTGTAGAAATGCAATTTTACTAGATTATATAGACGTTTTTAGGTACGCAGGTCTGATACTGCCTCTACTTATGGCTCATGTCAATCTTAATTAGTGTTATGACCTATTTAATTGGATATGCCTTTTACCATTTATAATGACATTAAGCATCTTCGGAACATTTTATTATCTTCTCGTAAATATTATTGATTTTTTCAGTATCAATGGTATCCATCCAAGACCAAGGAAAGTTTTGCAACTCTTCAGATTGCGCCAGATCAACAATGGTGTCTTTGTGAAACTTAACAAAGCAACATTAAATATGCTTAAAATTGCTGAGCCTTACGTTGCTTGGGGGTAAGTTGCCAATTGATTTATTAACTTTTAAAAGTTCTGAAAGATAAGTTTTTGAAATTAGTCTAGAAATGTTTTAGTTTGAAATTAAAAAAAAAAAGCAATTACACAATTTGAAATTGACAGGCAAATATAAATATGTTCACAATAATTAGTGCTGGCTAAAGAAAATTCTTGTATGAAATATTTTGACCTGACAATTTAATTTTTCTGCTAAATTATAGTGTATGTATGTAATAATAGTTTAATGCCTGAATAACTGATATCATAATAACAGCAACAATTTTACCATTTTTTTTGTAGAAAAAGTAATAACTAAATCCGAACACTAGTCATGGCACATACCACTGACATCCAACTCAGAACATCGCACAGTAGGGCAAAAAGAGACCAAGAGAAATTATCTAGGGAATGGTAAACCTTGAAAAAAAAAACACAAGACTTAATTAATCCTGCATCCCTTTAAAAAAAATCCTGCCCTTAAATGTAGTTGTACTATATAGTATATTTATTTAAAAATTATATCAGAGAATATATTTAAAGCCTAACCCCTAATAGAATAATTGTACTAATAGCCAAGTACACCTATTATTGTTTTCTCTGCCTGAAAGGCACTGTTCTCAAATGCAAATACTAATACTGGTATATCAGAATGGTAAGGGAAGAGCACACCATTTATTTAATTTTGATTACATGTATTTTTATTAAACTAGACATGGACATTTACCAATGAAAACTAAACAGATTAAATTAAGAAAAAATAGGGCTGAACAGTTATGAAATTAGTAGAGGTTGATAATGTATTCTGATTAGAGTTTTAGTAAACTACTAATCTTGATATTTAATATTGGCTTATATATATTACTCTTAGAACACCAAGCCTGAAGACTGTCAGAGAGCTGATTTACAAGAGAGGATATGGAAAGGTTAACCACCAGAGAATACCTTTGACTGATAATGCTATTATTGAAAAGGAGCTAGGTAAATAATACATGTAGCTTAGCTTTATAATATCCATATATAATAAATGAGTATTGATTTTCCCACTTATTTGACTGAAATGCAATTGGAAGATAAAGACATTATGTATAAAGCAGCACATCAACATTGAAAACATCTCAAGAAATATACCTTACTATGTAGGGTATAAATTTAACCATTTCACAAGTTGTGGCAATGGACAACTTTGGCTTGTTTCGTTACTTGCTAGTTTTTTATCATTTTTATCTTTTACTAACTTTGACCTGAAGTGGAGATATCTTTAAAGCGTTTATTTGCATCATGTTGGAGTGGATATTTTTTTTATTTTTTTTTTCTTCTGGCTACAAAAATGGAACATAGTTAACTAATTCTTAGGCTATTATTAAATATGATTATGATGGGATTATTAATGTTTTATCTGAAGAATAAGGAAATAATGATTGGGTAAAATATTTAGAGCCAAATTGATAATGTTAGATCTAGAAGTTAGAATGAAATTAAATTTGATGTGATATTTTATTTAAAAATTATTTTTTTTTTTTAGCTCTATAGGCTTATTCATGACTGGAAACATGATGCTAATGCCTAGGGCTCTTTTTCTCTTGTTATAAAAGGACGCTTTTGTATGATTTTTATTAACTTTTCAAAAAGTTGATTTTTTAAATAACCAATAGTTATGTCCCTTATCTAGGGGATGGGGTAGATAGCTCCTGACAACTGCTTAAGGGCTTAAGGTTTCAATTGATTTTTTTCTTTGCTATTGCCACTATTTGTTTCAAATGGCTTACCCCAATCATTGTCACCCAGTTGCAACCTGCAGCCTATTTAAGTTTTCTTTCCATCCTCTGCGCCTGTCTTCAAATTACAGGGTGCACCTCTGTTACCTTCAAGATTGCCTTGGCATGTGGAATAAGTGTTGATTAGATATAGACTATTCTAGACATCTAAGGTCTAGATCTAAGTATAATCTAGTACTACAGGGGTTCTCAATCTGTGAGTCACGACCCCTTTGAGGGTCGATTGACGATTTGCCAGGGGTTGCCTGAGACCATCAAAAATATGGATTGTTATTGTCTACTTTTCTATTGCTGTGTGTGTGTAGAGGGGGGTCGCGGCAAAGTGATGAATTGTAAAAAGGGTCGCCGAGCATAAAAGGTTGAGAACCGCTGTAGTACTAGATTGATACTTGACTAGGCCTTGGGATCCACTTATTGCAAACAACTTGTACATCTATTTGCATGAAAGTGTGTCACACAAGGAAGCCTTAATATGCAGTTTATTGCTGATAATGCTCTCCCGTTTTAAAGCATTGCTCATCTGATTGTTATTAAGAATTCAGCAGAGATTAAACAGCTTTCTCACAGATGTCAGCATTTTTAGTAAAAATATTAAATATAATTAATTCTACATGCTAGTTTAAAAATGCAGGTGTATAAAATTAAAATTTTTGCTAAGTTTATTGGTTACTACAGAGAAAAATGAGTCATTAATAAAATTTACTTATGCTTAACATTGGATTACCACCACCTAAAAATACATAACCTAGAAGAAATTAGAAATGTCTTAAGTCTTTCTGCAAGTAACACTCTGTGCTAAATCCTATTGATTTAGTCCAATTTTTCATCTTGCTACATCATAAACTCATCACTATTCCATCTTATTTGCTTGCTGTGCATTTTGGATGTTATTCTGTTGAGGACATTTTTGAAAGCTACTTGGAAGTACCTTTTTTTATTATACAAATTCTTAATATTTAATTGTTACACCTGTTTGTTATCTAAGGTACAAAGGATGTTATTTGCATTGAAGATTTGATCCATGAGATCTTGACTGTTGGTCCTAACTTCAAGTACGCCTCCAACTTTCTGTGGCCATTCAAACTGTCCAACCCATTGGGTGGATGGCGACGCAAGTACAACCACTACAATGATGGTGGAGACTATGGCTTCAGGGATTCCAATATTGATGCCCTTGTTAGCAAAATGATTTAAATCGAGAATAAAGAACTGGACACAATGTTTCATCAAAGACTTGGTTGTTTTGTTTCACCATTAGCAGTCTTTTTATCATACAATTTTTATTAGCATCTGTAAAATGAAAGATTTGAGACACGAAATCAAGTAAATAATATTGTTCTTTAGCAGTCTTATAAGCTACATCAGGTGTAGCAAAATATGTAGTAACGGTACTGGTTTAAAATAAGCTTGTAAATTACATTCTCCTTAGGTGTTCATAGGAACATGCCTTTGCACTACTGCATTATGATAAAATTCTTGGAATAGGTCAACAATAATGACTATAGATAAATTGCTCTAATTGTTATCATTTAATTTAATTAAAATTGCAGTATGTTTATGAAAATAATTTCATTTATAAGTAAAAGCTGAAGCCTTAGGCCACTGCAACCTATGTGGTTGCAGGTGGGCCTCGCGCTAA
Organism: Biomphalaria sudanica; assembly: GCA_036873155.1. Classification (NCBI taxonomy): domain Eukaryota; kingdom Metazoa; phylum Mollusca; class Gastropoda; family Planorbidae; genus Biomphalaria; species Biomphalaria sudanica. The sequence goes on along the minus strand of JAZGLO010006486.1, from coordinate 893,399 downwards.
TTCAAGTTGTAAATTCTTAAATTAAACCATTATAACTTATATATAATAAAAGATCTTCCAGGAAATATCCTGAAAAGGCAAAATATATGAAAAAGGCTCTCGAAATTATTAAAATCTGAAAAAATTCAGTAAAAAGTCAATGAATACCATCCCATCATATTATACTGAGCTAATTTGGTTTTGACACATAGCTAACATTTAGGCCATGCGAGCCCATGTTTGTACTGAGAATATATCACAATTGTATGTATTCATCATGTTGTCCTTTTTTTGTTAAAAAGCTCACTCAGTCTATATGGTAAAAATCTTGCACAATTATTCATTATAGGGTACATAAATAAATTAATTTAAAAAAAATTAGTTAATCTATTAGTGGTAATAAATTTTATTTTTATAGAAAACAACTAAACCTTGCAGTATTGAAAGAAATGGCAGTAATGTTGCAGTTCTTCTACTATGAAAAAAATGTAAACTTCCCCTTGCAATCTATAGAGCAGATGATGTAAAGGTAATCTGTTACTGCACCCACAGTTAACAAGGTGTGGTGGCCAGCACAACGACCAACCGCTTTTACTTTTCAACTAATTTCAGGTACCTACCCATTTGAGTTGAGAGGCGCCCTAAAATCCCAGGATTCATACTCTGGGCCTCCGGTTCAGAAGCTAAGAGCTTTACCACTCAGGCACCACGTCTCCCTCTTCTACTTAGATAAGCTTTTTAAAAAACAATTTGGCAAGGCATTATGGAATAATGCTTAATAATAGAGTGGGGTATCATGAAACTATTAACTGTAGCTTAGATCATGTCAAAGTGTGTGGCATTTTGCCCATTAAGTAAAGCACTAAGTATTACAAATACCAGGTTCCTTTACTCTCATGCATGACTGGGGGAGTGATTAGAAACAATGTGTAGTGAGACCAATCACCGTTCCGTCAAGATGACTATGGAGTGATTAGAAACAAGATGAGACCAATCACCATTCTGTTAAGATGACTGGGGAGTGATTAGGAACAAGATAGTGAGACCAATCACCATTCAGTCAAGATGACTGGGGAGTGATTAGGAACAAGATGTAGTGAGACCAATCACCATTTGGTCAAGATGACTTGGGAGTGATTATGAACAAGATGTAGTGAGACCAATCACTATTCAGCCAAGATGACTTGGGAGTGATTAGGAACAAGATGTGAGACAAATCACCGTTCAGTCAAGATGACTTGAGAGTGATTAGGAACAAGATGTGAGACCAATCACCGTTCAGTCAAGATGACTTGAGAGTGATTAGGAACAAGATGTGAGACCAATCACCATTCTGTCAAGATGACTGGGGAGTGATTAGGAACAAGATGTGAGACCAATCACCGTTCGGTCAAGATGACTTGGGAGCGATTAGGAACAAGATGTAGTGAGACCAATCACCGTTCGGTCAAGATGACTTAGGAGTGATTATGAACAAGATGTTGTAGTGAGACCGATCAGATCACCATTCCATTGTAGTCTATTCTTTTTGTGGTTTTCTATGGAATGCGCTTTAATTGAGTTACACTGTCCATCAGTTCATACACATTTCCAATAAAGATCAATAAAGCCGCCTGGGGGTGTCAATTTGAACTGTACTGTACATTTGTTGTTATTATTATTAAAAGATATACTTGGAATTAGAAGGAAAGTAACTAAAAAGTCTGTGATGAAAAATAATTATTGACACAGCGAAAAACTTTGGCTTAAAGAAATTTAAAAAGAAAGCAACAACTCTTGAGCTAAGAACAAGTCAAGGACAACTTTTATTCAATTGGAAGTGTTCAAATGAACTTTGTCACAAAATCAAATATTACATCTTGTTTGTGTAACTAAGTCAAGAAATTAAAAACAAAAAATGTATACTGGTACATTCAACATGTTTTTGTGTTTAGTTTGTACAAAAAATATGAGCATTATTTATATCTACAGAACATTTATATACACACGCAAACCTATGCTTAAAGCTAGTGCATATAATGAATTGACAGAAAACTTTTTTAAGATATCATTGGATTAGCCAAGCCAACAGAAGTTTACTAAACTGCAATGAAGATTACTAGCTTTAAAATAGGCAATAAAATTCATAACTATGGTAATTCATTATGGATTTGATTCAGATATCTATGATATTATGTAGTTCAATTTGTATTATTTGTCTCTTACTAATGATTTAAAATACCGGTGTTGGTAAATATAAAAGCTTATAAGATAAAACCAACTAGCCTCTTAACAAACACTGCATAATAACATCCATTTCTCAAAGTGGTTTCTGACAGATCTGTACATATACTTATTGCTGAAAACTTGTCATTTCAGAACTGAAGATTTAAACTTTCTAAAAGCTGCTTTTAAAAATTTTGTATGCAAGAAAATGATTGGAAATCAGAATTTCAAGCTACCGGTACTGGGTACCAAAAAATAAACTCTATTTTAATGTTTAGTAATTCGCATACAATAAAGCAAGTTTTTACTCCTTGCATTTAGCATTATCATTCTTTACATCAGTATCATTGTAGTTGAATAGTATGACTAGAAATATTTTTTTTTACTTGCAGTACAATATCAGCAAATCGAACCAAGCACTTATTTAGTTCAGTAACATCCTCACAATAAATACAAAATGACAACCAAGAAACAGAACAATTATGCAGTTGTGGTTACACATTGACAATATTCAATTACTGCAACACAGACTACATTTAGTATTAAAATGTGATATTCTTTCAATACAAAAAAAACAACTTGTATGGTACAAAATAAAGTAAAGCTATAAAACTGGAGAACATATAAAACAATCATAGACATAAATAAATATAGACTGGCCCATTAAAGAGTTTTATGAAACCAAAATTTGTGACTTGCAATTTTGTGTACTTTATTATACAGCATTTATGAGCAGTATAAAAGTTAATTATTCTTATCTATTTCAGCCATAACCTATATAAGTATTACATTATTTTCACTAGTGTTTTTTTTAAATCTCTAAGAATGAAGATCATGCAATTTTTCATAATTCGGAAATCCAAATACAATAGATATACATGTTTCATGAAGTTACTTCTTTCGGCCAGTCTATATTTATTTATGTCTATGGAAACAATAAAATATTAATTCATATATATATATATATATATATATATATATATATATATATATATATATATATATATATAAGTGCTGATTGTCCCCCTGTCAATTGTACACACAATGTTAAAAGCAGTTAAAAAAAAAAAAAACTTGAGTATCTTTGGAAAATATGGAAGAAGTCATTTGGTATGAGTGCAAAGTTACCACTTCTTACTACCCTTCATGTTAAAATTGACAATACAAGTTTTCACTTCAAGATACAACTCAATAAATACACATATTACACCAGACTTTAGAACAAATAGGGTACAATTTTGTGAGGTACTTTCTTACAATACTGATGCCAAAAAAGGCCATACTTCTTGTTGCATTTTGTGTCATCTCGGTAGCTGCGATGTGTGAGCAAAATAAAGAGCCAAATGACATATGAATAGGGCATGATATTGTCGAAGAGGGCTGGAGCTGACCAGAAGAAAGCAAGCATAATTTCAGGTATGTAGTGAAAATGTCGAGACAAGCCCCACCATCCCGAGGCCAACAGAATGCTTTCTTTTTCATCCCCATTTTCTAGCTGGTACTTAGCCCTAATGATTTCAGGTTTTCTTCCCCAGATCAAACAATTTCCGTTGGCACCTCGCACTTCCTGCTTTTGCACATCTGCAGCATAATTGATATATATGTTGAGTGCACCAAGAAATAGGAAAATGGTAGTAACGACAGGGCCAAGATGTATAGGATGACTTACTAAATAAAATGTCACAGAAGCATAGAGACTAGGCACATAGACCAGGCAACCCCAACATATATAATAGCCAGCCCGATCCAGCATAATATCAATGGTCCTCATGTAGCCTGACTCCCACCAAAAAAATTTGGTAATGTACATGATTTGCAAGAAAGCTGAAACAAACATGGAGTCAACAAATCCATACAGTTCAAAACTTTTGACAGAGTGTATGCAGACTAGAAGAGCCCAGACCATCATACCAAATCTACAGTTAGTAAATACTTTGATATCAAAGCCTAGAACCCTGGGATAGAGCTCCATGCCCCAATAATAATCAAAGATTATGTTTCCAGATGATCCAGAGTCAGTTGATGATGGAGTTAACAATCCTTTAATATAAAGGAATGCACAAAATATCAGACTAAATGCATTCAGGGCATAAATAACCTCATCAAATTTATCATATAGAATTGATGGAGAAATACCAAAGGGGTGTAAACAGATAGTCAGCACCCAGAAAAGACAAATAGTAACAACAAAATAAATAAACCCATTATCTTTGTACACTGGAACATTTCCTTTTGGGGTGACTGGACCAGTTACATTTTCACCGGGTAATAGCTTCATCATGGCTAGAGCATAAACACAATAAATAACTAATGTCCAAATGACCACAGGAGACGGATAGTTCATTAGGCTCCACATGTCTGACAGTCCTGAAAGAATGGAGCGGTGTGAGAAGACAGACAGCATCTTGAGGTAACTGCCCTCACAGTGAATGACTGTGTACCAGATGATGACCACTAGGTTGGGGGTAAATGCTAAGAGAAATACTGGCATGACGGTGGTGGTCAGGAACCTTTTAAGTCTCTGAGATTGAGCACTCTGGGTGATTTGTTCATAGTGATGAATTCCTCCACTCAACATGTCTGAGTCTCCAGAAACCACAGTGCTCCTGTTGATTCCGTCTCCTCGAACCATTCTCTTGCCAAGCCCTTGGCGTAAAAGCTGCTCAGCTTCGGCAGTGTCAACCTGGAAAAAATTATTAAAGTTTATTTTTCATACTTTTTGTTATATTTCATAATTTACTGCTTATGTTATTTAGAAAGTTCAATAAAAAAAGATATTGGTAATAACAAGGTTACAAAGACAGTTTGTGTAGAAACAAAGACAGTTTGTGTAGAAACACAAACTCAAAAAATTGACTCCAAAAGTGGTCCATCCAGGCAGCTAAAAAGGCAGGTTTCAATATTTTTAGAAAAAACATCAGAATGAAATTCTATCAAAGAATGGAGAAAGAAGATTGACAGATCTTGTGTGGTTCCCCAGCAGTCCAAAGGATAAGTGAATGTGAACCTGCCCTAACTGATGCTTTATAATGAATATCTAATTTTTTGTAAAGGGTCAATCTCTTATTCAAAGCCTCAGGAAAAAAACATTTCCGTAAAAAAAATTTTTCATTTAGTTATATGTTCTATAGTTATAATGTGGCGCTGCAGGTCATGCAATAATATGAAAAACTACTTATTAATTGTTGTTTTAAATTATGTCCAACTTATATGAAGTTGACTTGGCAGAATTTAAGTCATTGGTTAATATGCATGACTAAATGCATGACGCGTAGGACGTAATCATCTTCTTTTTTGAAGTAACGTCTGTATTATATAAGATAAGATAAGAAGATGAATACTAAATAGATTTTTTCTCTTAAAAATAGTAAGTGATTTAAAAAATTAGATTTTTGGCTTTCAGAAAAATAAAAAGGAGCAGTTGCATCAGAACTTTGAATGGTCTAAAATATTATGATGTCAGATTTTCACTATCTTTTCCAGTTTACAAGATCTAAACGGGATGGACGTACTGACAGACAGACATTTCACACAAAACTAATAGCGTCTTTTCCCCTTTGGAGGGACGCTAAAAAAAACCCAGTAGAATCAGTAGAAAATAAATATTATAATAAATATCTTTATCATCCATAAAGGAACTTTGTCTTACAATTTGAGCATTACAACGAAAAAAAAAACATTATAAATACAGAAAACCAGTTTCACTCAAACATATATGTTTATATCAGATAGTTGAATTGTATTTAATGATTTGATTCATCATCATCATCATCTTTCCTTTGAGTTCCTCATAGGGCCTCAGTAAAAACATGCCACTCTCCACAGTCTCTTGCTAATTTTTTAATGGCTTCCCAGCTCTTTCCTGTCCTCTCAGCTTCATCTGGTACACGATGTCGCCATGTTCTTTTTGGTCTTCCTCTACATCTTGTTCCCTGGGGGTTTCACTCTAAGGCCTGTCTAGCTCTGTTGTTAATATCTTTTCTAAGGAATGATTTTTTGATTGCCAGGGAACAAAGATGTTTTTGTGTCTATTTGTTTTTGTAATCGGTGCCTTGTATCTCCTTTGTGATGGTTAAATCTCGAAATTTTGACACAGAAGGTATTAAACATTTTTTTAAAAACCATTACAGCTTTATTTTGAATGTTTCTCTCAAACAGTCACCCAAATGGGGTTTGTTTTTTTACCAATGACCTTACCAGGGGCTTTTAGGATTTTCTGTTCAGATTGCTATACCAGGCAGGGATATTGAAACTTAAAATGCTGCAGATGTGAGCATGATAAAACACTGACATGGAGGACATTTTTCTTAGTAACTGTAATCTTTGTTGAAATTTTTTCCTAATATAATCAGTATTTGGAGTAAAATTTAATTTATCATCTAAGACTGTTACACAGTACCAAGATATTTAAAAGTTTGCACTATTTCAATGTTCTCTCTAGAAGAATATCATCTTCCTTCTTTTCTTTACGAAAATTGATTCTAAGTTGTTTTTTTTTACATTTAATATTTAAATATTATTATTGCAGTATTTTTCAATGTTTTTTCTTTCTCTGAAATAATCAATGATGTCTGAGCTCGCTGAAATAATCATTGTGTCTGAGCTCTCTGAAATAATCATGGTGTCTGAGCTCTCTGAAATAATCATGATGTCTGAGCTCTCTGAAATAATCATGATGTCTGAGCTCTCTGAAATAATCATGGTGTCTGAGCTCTCTGAAATGATCATGGTGTCTGAGCTCTCTGAAATAATCATGGTGTCTGAGCTCTCTGAAATAATCATGGTGTCTGAGCTCTCTGAAATGATCATGGTGTCTGAGCTCTCTGAAATAATCATGGTGTCTGAGCTCTCTGAAATAATCATGGTGTCTGAGCTCTCTGAAAACAGGGAAAGAAGAGCCACATCATCAGTGAATATTGTTAAGGAGCAAAAAGGACTATTTGATTGTAAATGAGTTTGAGTTTAGGCACATCGGCACAATTTAGGCCATGTCCTGTCCATAATCCTTTAAGGATCACTCTCCCTTTATATAACAAGGGCTAAATTCTATACAGTTAAAATCATTAAAAACAAGGTCTATTCACAGTTAAAATAGTAAAGGTAGTAAAAATTTAATAATTTGGTAAAAATCTTATATAAATATTATATGTTCACAATTCATAAATCAGATCTTCATAGACAACCCCACCTCCCGGATAAAGCCCAGTACCTTCCCAGGGTCCCTATTTGATTGTAAATCAAGTCTATAAAATGCATCACAGTGATTCAATGCAAAGGACATGTGACAAGTGATGTTCATGTTTATGCTGCCATTGTCACATTGCCATCATGGGATTAGTCTAAATAGCCACAAAAAAAAAGAAAATAAGATCTTTCACCAGTCAGGTAAATTTGCCAGTAACAACATTAGTAAATAGTTTTAATAAATAGTAAAAAAGTTTTACCATGGTTTTTAATGGGCTGCCACTGTCAGATGGTTCACTTGGGCAGGTGTCTGTATAAGAAAAAAAAACAACATTTTATACTCAGTACACAAACTAATAAACAAAATATACAAGATACTTAAAAAAAAAGCAACAAAGCTTATTTAACCATATATCTCACATTTATACTCAGTACACAGACTAATAAACTAAATATACACAATATTTTTTTTAAAAAAGCAACCATATATCTCAGTACTCTAAGATTTATTCCCCCTTTCAATATCAAACATTATTAATTAATTACCACAATTTAATGAACTAATTAAGTTACTTTTTTACTGACTCATGTTTTGTTAGGAATAATGAATAATTTGTTCAAAGTTTCAACTTGATCTGAGAATGTGGGAACTGTGAGAAATAATGGGTTCAAAACAGAGTATTGGTCATTGTGCTGGCCACATGACATCCCCATTAACCATAGGCCACAGAAACAGATGACCTTTACATCATCTGCCCTATAGACCACAAGGTCTGAAAGGGGAAATTTTTCTTTTTACTAGGTGATAATCCTAGACAGTGAAATGGTGAGGAAAAAAAAATACAGTGAAATTGTGAGATAAGCTTTGTATCAGTGAAGTTGTTATATAAACTGTGTAACAGTGAAGAGGTAACCTTTGTATCAGTGAAGAGGTAACCTTTGTATAAATGAAGAGGTAAACTTTGTATCAGTGACGAGATAAACTTTGTAACATTGAAGAGATACACTTTCAATCAGTGAAGAGATAAACTTTGTATCATTGAAGAGATAAACTTTCAATCAGTGAAGAGATAAACTTTGTATCATTGAAGAGATAAACTTTGTATCAGTGAAGAGGTAAACTTTGTATCAGTGAAGAGATAAGCTTTGTATCACTGAAGAGATAAACTTTGTATCATTGAAGAGATAAACTTTGTATCATTGAAGAGATAAACTGTGTATCATTGAAGAGATAAACTTTGTATCAGTGATGAGATAAACTTTGTAACATTGAAGAGATACACTTTCAATCAGTGAAGAGATAAACTTTCAGTCAGTGAAGAGATAAACTTTGTATCAGTGAAGAGATAAACTTTGTATCAGTGAAAAGATAAACTTTGTATCAGTGAAGAGATAAACTTTGTATCGTTGAAGAGATAAACTTTCAATCAGTGAAGAGATAAACTTTGTATTAGTGAAGAAGTGAGATAAACCTACTACCGGTATTAGTGACATGGTTAGCAAACAAAAACATATAGGCTACATTGTTTCAATTCAAAAAGAAAACAAAAAGTCAACATCGTATTTTAACATTGACCTGAATGTTAATTAGGGGAAGAGTGGCGAGAGGCCAAGTACGCATGAACTTGGCACGGAAAACCTTCTCTCAGATACCTCCCCCCCCCCCCAACTGGTCCACAAATGAGATTGGACCATAGTGCTCTGAGCATGCTAAAAACATGAAAGTAGCACTATTTAAAAGCTATTATTATTATTATTATAGCTGGAACTGTTTTTGTTAAATAGGACGCGTCATGAATTTGAATGATTTAAATATAGCTACCGTTGGGTAGTTCTGAACAGTAAACTTAAAACGACAGGAGGAGACCTGGAACCAAGCCTTATGCTTTGAGGGTAGAAACCCAAGGGCCACAGACCACTGACACCACTTTAGAAAGAATTGCAAACATAGACCGGAACGCCATAGAAAGAATTGCGTCATAACGGTACTGAGAACTTTGGAAACTCTCGGCAGACGTACGAAATGTCTGTTTCCAGTGGCCTGGAACTTATCATTAGAAATAAGCCTTGCTATGAAAGAGAGCATGAATGTAATTAGCAGCTTCAAGAGCGCTCAACAAATTAGGCCCTAATAGCAAAAATGTGTCCGCTGGTTAAGTTATTACTCGTTCAGTCAGTTGATAAAGACTAAAACCTAAGTGCCCCAAGACACCAATCATAGGCTATTATAAGGACGCCTATTCTCAGCTATCGCTACATGACCAACGCATCATTTTTCGACTCCGAACCGGACACAACAGAATGAGACAACATATGTTCCGGAAGCTCAAAGTCGGGACTAGCAAAACCTGCCCTTGTGAAGTATCACCAGAGAATACTGACCATGTCCTTCAAAGCTGCATACTATATCAAAAGACCCGAACAAGACTCTGGTCCCAAATCCCTCATATGAAAAACTATATAGAGAACTGCCGGGTCTGGAAACCAATGCACCACTTCATCTCAGATATAGGATTACTGATCTAAACCCTCCGACATGTAAAATGAGAATGAGTAAGAAGAAAGCTGTAACTCTAGTCAAATATAAATATTTTGTCTTGCCTGATTTCTGAAGTATTTCATTAATATGAAGATCCTATGAAAACTTTTCATGTATCGTAACACGTTGATATGAGTGTTTTTCCCCCTTTGTTTTGTGTTTTATTTAAAAACGTATTGACCCCCGCACCCCCCCCTTTTCCAAGTCTTTCAGTCCCCCCCCCCCCACCTTCATCTTAGGAAACTCTGCTGAAAACTTAAGACTTAAAATCTACATGTTTTATTCAGAATATTACATCCTGTTCATTATTCAGCAACGTATTCTATTTCTATTTCCCTAACAAGGTTAATTAATAAAGTCTAACAAATATGTAGACACTAACAATTATCTCTACAAGCATGTAAGATAGACAATAATGTAAGAACGCAGAGTGCACCGAAACAGAACTCACCCATATTACTTAGCACAGAACACGAATATTATAAGGTACCAGGCTTAAAAACTGAACATCGATTCTTGTAAGCAACGCACGTGTGTTGGGAGTGAGTGACAATCTCCACATAAAAACTCATTACCACTCTTTCCCTCCTGTCTGCTATCTGAACATGAACATTCCTGGGTGAGACGTACACGAATATTCCGTTCTGTCTAGACTAGAACCCGGGAAGACAGCGAGCTACGAACAAGATGGATTTAGGACTGAGTTATCTTTCTTTAACTCGACAGAGAAGAAAATTATCAGCCAGCTATCTTGGTCAGGGGAGGCGCGTGTAACAGAAAGGGCAGTGGGGGATGTACGACAAAGGGTTGTGTTGAGGGATGGAAAGGTTGATCAATACGTTTTTTATTTTTAAATGATAAATCGGTGCAAGGGAGGGGTATCAAAGAAAGAGTGGGGGGGGGATACAAAACAAATATAAACATTGGGACTGTGATTAAAACGAAGGAATTTACCCATAAGCTTTCGATTACAATTTTAAATTACAGCAATGTCGTTAAACTTACAGGCTTATCATTGTTTGATTAGACTTGGAATCTAGAGCTTGCCTGTACGTCAGAGAAATAGGGATAGGGCCTACGACTACTCCACGGCTGCTGGGCCCTACACTTATGTATTCATGTGCAGCTGAATGACTGCAGTCCCTGTGTAATCATATGCTACTAAATGACTGCTGGGCCTACACCTAAGTAATCATGGGCTACTAAATGACTGCTGGGCCCTATGTATTCATGTGTTACTTAATGACTGCAGGGCCCTATGTATTCATGTTCTACTCAATGACTGCTGGGCCTACACCTATCTATTCATGTGCTACTCAATGACTGCTGGGCCTACACCTATGTATTCATGTTCTACTCAATGACTGCTGGGTCTACACCAATGTATTCATGTTCTACTCAATGACTGCTGGGCCTACACCTATCTATTCATGTGCTACTCAATGACTGCTGGGTCTACACCTATGCATTCACGTGCTAAGATAATGAAGGCTTACACTTTTGTTTGTTTGTTTGTTTGTTTTTTTCTCGACGAAAGATAAGAACAATTAAGTTTTCTCACAAGAACCCGTTTAATCTGGACCAAGATCTATATTGACATAAAATAGATTCTTTCCCATTGCAGACTTAATTGAAGGTAATGTCAACAATAACTACATTGAAATGAAGCTATGGACAGCAGATAGCAATCAATAGGAGGAAGAAAGAACGGCAAATATTATGTACAGACAAGAATGTGGTCGGGCACGTTTTTTTAATAAACACACAGTGAATGTCATGTCAAGGGAATGCAATGTTGATATTCAATAACAATCAAGGAACGAGAGTACCCTTATTTTTGATGTTTTGATTTAGTATATATAAGTCTATGATCTAGATCTAGTAATTGAACATCAATAATAAGAGTACTCTCATCTCGTAATTATTATTTTGCAATTTTTAAATACACAATCTAGAAAGATCTAGGTAATCAATCTATTTAAATGTACATAAGATGATTTAAAGCAACATGAATTATTTCCACCTAGGATTTTTGAAACATTATCTCAATGGAAACAACAGGAAATGGCTTTGTTTCATATATTTGCTTGAATATCCGAGAAATGATTTTGCATTATTTCTAAACTTTGAAAACTAAAGATCATTACTTTTCTAAGACAGAAAAGATTGATTGGAGCGACTCCCCTTAGAGCCTGAAAAAAGAGTTTACGTACATAAAAATCTATATGTGTATGGGTCTGTGAATCGATCAATCGCAGATAAGAATTTATTTCCGGTTTCCAGTCTAGATATAATATATAAGTCTATGATTAATACATTTCTGATTATAATCATTATATCAAATAGGGTACAAAAAGTTTAAAAAGAAAAATCGAATATATTTCGGATATTATTTTGTAGGGGAAAAAAAAGTCTTCAAATTCCCATCAGTGGGCCCAAACTTAGGCCGCGGACCATAGGAAACGGGCTTCTAAAAGAAAAAAATGAGAAGGAAATATTGCATTGAATCGGTCATAACTTTGACATTCACGTCTCACGAGATCTATAACAAATTAGACACTTAACGCGGTCATAACGATCTCATAACTCTATTCATGATCACGAGCAGGCCGCCATGTCTTGGACATAACTACGATGATAACAATAACAATCGTCCTTAGCTATTCATTAAGAACCATAGACTCATTTATATACCGGTATAGATCTAGTCCATGTTAAGAGAAAACGAAGACGAATTGGTTATCCCCCTTCATGAATGGTTTGGTAAGAGAGTACTTTAAAGTGACTAGTGCTTTGGTTCAATGGTTCAAGATATGGTACATCTAGATTCAAGTGCAAAGATGTGTACTGATATATTGCTTATAAAAGCTACGTTCATTTTTGGGTAGTCAAGCAAGACCAATCTTGACCAGCGACACCTCAACCTGTGGACAGTTGACACCATTAGCTCGTCAGTCACCACTGCTGTTATTAATCTACGGGCAATGCCTTGAAATTACATAAATAAAATCTATCTATATATATAATTCTCTTCATGGCTCAAGAGTATGGACACCAAATAATGGACAGAACACTCTTTTATTTCTGCAAGTCGGACGGACTAGAGTTGTCCCAGGTAATTTAGAGGCGAAAAAAAAAGAGGGGGAGGGGAGAACAAGTGGTATTCACCCGTCACTAAATAGCAGGGCCGGACATAACCATTGTGGGGCCCCATTGCGAAACAGATTTTGCGGGGCTAAGTTATTCTTTCTTTACAACGCACAGAATTGCTACACGAGCATTGCCTGTAGTGAAGTCATACAGTAAATCATAAGAATTCTGTTTCCTACATGATCACGCTCAGTAGCAAGAATTACCAAATGTTTCAATCTATCTTCGAGAATTGTTGACCTCTTCATTAGTTTGAGGCGCGAGAAGATTCTTTCACTAGATTCCACAATTATGGGTATTGCATAATGCCGTTTTTTTTTTATCACGCGTAGGATTGGGTTTTTCATATTGAATGACACCCCAAAATGACAATTATTGTCTATATATTTGAGGAGATTTGTATGAGTTTTCAAGAGATTTTAATAATTTCCGGATATTTCCAGGACTTTTTCGTATATTTTGCAATTTCAGGAGATTTCCAGGAGCTCCTGGTAAATCGACAGGAGGCCGCTTGAAATCAGTTATAAGTTAGAATAAAATGGTTTAATTGAATAATTTATACACCTAGAATTAGCGCGGGTCCTATAAAAGTGCGGGGCCCACTGCGGTCGCTTAGGTTGCAGTGGCCTAACGCCGGCCCTGCAAACTAGCGGCGCCTGCCGACTAGCATTCAATAAAAGTATTGGTTATGAAAAGTACCCGCCCCGCTCCCACGAGACTAGACACTCTGAAGCGAACCAGCATCACTTTGCCAGGACGAAACCACGTGGAATATACAATTAATTGATAAAGAACATTGATTGGTCATGATGAATCACTCACACCAAACTGACACAGCGCGATGAAAATTACTCACGTAATCACTTTTCAACCAATGAAACATTCCGAGTCACGAAGTGGCTTCTCGTAGAGTCTGGGTTTGAAAATCTACTGATCAGGTCGAGTTCTGGTGCACGTATTAATATATGGGGTACGCGGAGAGTACAGCCTGATAAGGAATCGATATTAATGGCAATACTAATCAGACACAACATGTTATGTTTAGCGTTGACGTGTATTCAGCTACAAAAGTTAGCGTATGAAGTACATTTCATTCTTTTCTCTTCCCCACATCCGTGTGAAGTCCAGACCCGCATATAATAAGTAGACCCGCAAGATAATATCGTGAAGCAGTAGAGCGCTTACAGTTGAAGCGTGGCTACATTAACGAAAAGAAATGGGAAGGAGTTGTTTTTAAATTACTTTTGTTCAGCCTGCTCTGTGGTTCAATCTCTATTGTAGACATCTAGGGGAGGCCATGCAAAACAATAACAAACTAGTTGCCCGCAACTGTATTCTTGTTTCAAAATACCGGTATCGGATTCTGGGTCAAATAAGTCTCAACCCAAACAAGGTTATAAAAATAAGGGGGCCGGGGCGTCGCCAATGGGCCAGTTTTTGTTTTTTTTTAGAGGGAGAATGGCAACATAAAAAACAACAACAAAATAACATGTTACTGTTTCAAGCCAACCAATCATTGACACCACACCACCACCACCCCCCCCCTTTAACTACACATTAATCATTATGTAATTATCATCACTACGTTAAGTAGTGTGAATGTTTATTTGGTTTCTATAGTTAAAGATTATTATTTAAGTGGTTAATTTATAATATCTTGTAATAATAATCAATCAGCCACCCCCTTAAAACAAAACCTGAGGAGATGTATGTGTTCGCCAACATTTCTAACTGACAAACTTTCATCCAAGGCTAGATAGAAATCCGTTTGAGTTAGATTATGTAGCCAACTTCTAACCGTTAACGAGGTAGTCATAGAGCCAACAAAACGACCAACCACCTTTCAGTTTGCCAACCGGGACACTCTAATATCTATTCTATTGAAGTTAGGTAACACAGGGTCACACGATAATCATAACAAAACTTGAAGCAGAAGTCAAAGTTATCTCATAAGTAGTTGATACTTTGATCATTTTAACATAAAAAAAAACGAATCAATGAAAATAATATTTGAACAATCAAACAGAACAAAACATGTAATAGAAACAACTGACCTCAATAAGGTCCAGAGTCTGTAGATAGTTACACACATTTATTTATACACATCGCAAAAGTACACACACACCCACATAGCCCTGACTCGTTAACAAAGCCGGCACAGGAAACAGAAAAAGTAGCTCACTTTCAGCCCCCCCTCCTCCCCCGACCGAAACCATCTGTGCCACACCCACTCCCCCCCCCCCGATGTAACTCAACCAGTAAGCGATCTGATGTCACACGGGACACGCTCGATGCGTTTCAGTGACGGGAGACTGTCTGCCTGCGCCACAATCAATCATGTAGACTAGACATTGACTTGGATTTTGTCCCCAATCACCATTGACATGATTTATCAAGTCTCAGACATTTTGGTAACCAATCGCCAAGACACGTTCCGATCACCGAGGGGACTTGTCATGACTCACATCGTACACTCCCCCCCCCCTTTGATCGATGAGCATCATGTGGTCTAAACAGCAGTAAGAATTAGATGCTGAGTTTCTCTCCTCACGTCTGATTGGTTACCAAAGTTTTATTTCAATATGTATTGGTTTAGACAAGATGTTTGCAAGAATATTTCAACTAAAAACACATCTATTGTAATAGGAGATAGTATGGACTATAAACTATCTATCTATCTATCTATCTATCTATCTATCATGAGATAAAATGAGAAGAAAGATATCGCTTTCTCTCGATATACATACAAAAGAATCCTAGTCACAGAGCTGTACAGTAGGCCTACACCAGCCACGTTATGGAGACAGCCACAGAGCTGTACAGTAGGCTTACACCAGCCACGTTATGGAGACAGTCACAGAGCTGTACAGTAGGCTTACACCAGCCACGTTATGGAGACAGTCACAGAGCTGTACAGTAGGCTTACACCAGCCACGTTATGGAGACAGTCACAGAGCTGTACAGTGGCCTACACCAGCCACGTTATGGAGACAGTCACAGAGCTGTACAGTAGGCTTACACCAGCCACGTTATGGAGACAGTCACAGAGCTGTACAGTAGGCTTACACCAGCCACGTTATGGAGACAGTCACAGAGCTGTACAGTGGCCTACACCAGCCACGTTATGGAGACAGTCACAGAGCTGTACAGTGGCCTACACCAGCCACGTTATGGAGACAGTCACAGAGCTGTACAGTGGCCTACACCAGCCACGTTATGGAGACAGTCACAGAGCTGTACAGTAGGCTTACACCAGCCACGTTATGGAGACAGTCACAGAGCTGTACAGTAGGCTTACACCAGCCACGTTATGGAGACAGTCACAGAGCTGTACAGTGGCCTACACCAGCCACGTTATGGAGACAGTCACAGAGCTGTACAGTAGGCTTACACCAGCCACGTTATGGAGACAGTCACAGAGCTGTACAGTAGGCTTACACCAGCCACGTTATGGAGAAAGTCACAGAGCTGTACAGTAGGCCTACACCAGCCACGTTATGGAGACAGTCACAGAGCTGTACAGTGGCCTACACCAGCCACGTTATGGAGAGTCACAGAGCTGTACAGTGGCCTACACCAGCCACGTTATGGAGACAGTCACAGAGCTGTACAGTAGCCTACACCAGCCACGTTATGGAGACAGTCACAGAGCTGTACAGTGGCCTACACCAGCCACGTTATGGAGACAGTCACAGAGCTGTACAGTAGGCTTACACCAGCCACGTTATGGAGACAGTCACAGAGCTGTACAGTAGGCTTACACCAGCCACGTTATGGAGAAAGTCACAGAGCTGTACAGTGGCCTACACCAGCCACGTTATGGAGACAGTCACAGAGCTGTACAGTGGCCTACACCAGCCACGTTATGGAGTCACAGAGCTGTACAGTAGGCCTACACAAGCAACGATAAGAAGACAGAGACATTTAATAAGTGAAG
Organism: Biomphalaria sudanica; assembly: GCA_036873155.1. NCBI lineage: Eukaryota > Metazoa > Mollusca > Gastropoda > Planorbidae > Biomphalaria > Biomphalaria sudanica. Next base: position 876,405 of record JAZGLO010006486.1, on the reverse strand, counting down.
AAAGAAAAAAAAAGGGATGTGGGCGGATAGAAAATATATTTTGCTGCGTTAGCAAAATAATGCGGCGCACACACAACGCGAAAAGCGATCACAAAAGTGTTGAAATCCTTGATTCAGTGTTAAGTGTTTAATTGCAAGATCTATGATGTCCCAGACTTGAAAACAGTAACAACTCTACCAGCAGACTGGAAAATTTATTTGATTGTATAAGAAGTCTTTTCCCGCCCTGGATGAAAAATTATTTTTTTTGGATTCGAAATCTTTTAAAGTCTACCGTATAGTCATGCTTTTTATAGAATAACTCACCATGATAATAAGTACACTAACACTGACACGCCTGTGTCGTGTGTGTGTGTCTAGCTTTATTTAAAAAAAACGAGAACTGCCATGGAAACATCAAGCTTCCACCACTTCCCACCTTCCATTTCTCCCCCGGTCCACCGCCTCCCTCTCTCTCACTTTGTCCTATCCTCTTCGTGTCACTCACCAGTGAAATCTCATCTCTAGAAGCCGGTGAGCTAATGACCTTGAACTTGTTCCTCCAGCGGTCTCTCCGGGAAATCGATAATAAAAGCCCACTCACGCATCCCAGTCTCACACACATATTCCCGCCTCCAAACATACACACACCCTCTCCAACTCACACACAATGCTGTGTAGGACAGCCAGGCGATCCAGTGAGAATGCTAACATCGTGATGATATGATTGGGGGGGGGGGGGGAGAAACGTTAATCATAGCGTGGAGTCACCGTGTTGATGTGTTTAGAAATGTACATCCTTCAACGTGTTGTCTCTAGTTTGAGTGTATTTCTTCAGAGGAGATAGAGCAACGATGGAACAGCGAGAAGAGAAGAGAGATTCCTTTAGACGAGGTGGGGGGGGGGAGTATCGATTAGAATTAGAGAACATGAAAAGGAAGCTATGGAAAAAAAGAGAGAGAGAAACTTTCAAGAGAGAACGACTTAAAGGTGACTTAACCTAAACGTGGTTAGGTCTCTTCACCCTTGTAAGACTATAATACATGATGATACATGCAATCTGAACATACGGGAGAGCACTGACAATGAGGGCTCTGGTAAAGAAGCTAAACAATCATGAATAGTCACATGATCTGTCCTTGATAAGATGTGGGGATCACTACCTACAGACTCTATAATGATATGGGGATTCCATTGATGGAAATCCAAATGAATTATATGTTTAGCATTAGCAGGAGCATATTATATGTTTAGCATGAGCAGGAGCATATTATATGTTTAGCATGAGCAGGAGCATATTATATGTTTGGCATGAGCAGGAGCATATTATATGTTTAGCATTAGCAGGAGCATATAATATGTTTGGCATGAGCAGGAGCATATAATATGTTTGGCATGAGCAGGAGCATAGTTAAGATAAAAGAAACAACAACACGAAAAGTTCGTTACTCTGTGAATGCCTAACAATTAGTAAAACCTACTTCTTAATTTTTGCCGCAGCTGAAAATAAAATTGTTTGATTTAGATTTCTATTCTTGTTCTCCAACCTTTCCATCTACTAACTCCACTGTAATGGCATATTAACATTCATACTAGTGACAGACTTTTGTTTAGCAAACAGACGTTACAGCAAGGGAGTGTCGCCTTGAGGGTGACAGGGTTAGTCACTGCATCGACAGGATCACACAGTGTCACCATCTGGTGCTGGTTCACAAAGGCACGTGACCCACACATTACCATCAAAGGTCATGTTTCTAAATAAACAAATAAATGCGCTAACTAAATACCTACAGTGCCATCTATTTCTCAGCACACATTGTAAGTTAGAAACAAAATAGAATCTTTAGGTGAGCAATCGTCAGTAAGATAGATCTGTACATTTTTTTTTCAAGTCATAATGTTTTATTTGGTGTAATGCACAAATTGTAAGACAAATTTCCTTACGGACAATAAAGATTATTATTAGAACATTATGAGACTATATTCTCGGTATAAAACAGAACAATAAAAACTTTAAAAAAATAAATTGTGCCTTACGCTTTAAACAAACTATCATCAAACTCCATTGGGCTTGCAAAAGCCCAGGACAGAACCCTGCTGTTTTGCGTAAAGCATATATGTCACCATCACATATCCCATAGTCTGTTGGACCGTTGGGGCACCACACAAGATCAGTCGATCGTTTTTCTCCATTCCTATCTCTGTCCATAGCCTTAGATAGAGTTTCATTTATTGACAGGCCCGTCTATTCTTTGATGTCTTCCTATCGCTTTCTCTGTCTTTCTCTTCTTCTTCCTGGTACTGTTCCCTGAAGGAAGGTATTTGCGATTTGCCTTGTGATGTGATAATAGAGTTTAGAGTTTACATTTTTTGACAGTGGTTAGCATGTCATCGTGGGGTCAAAGTGCTGTAATAATCATTTTTCTAATGTCTTTATTCTCACCATACAGTCGAGGTTTCCCAGACCTGTTGAGACTGAGATCAGCAAGTCTGGGACAGTCAAAAAGGAGACAATGTTTCCTCTTCTTCTCCGCAGATTATATATGAGATTATAAGGCAATTGAAACGAGTTGTTTTGGCAGCCAGATAAATCTTTAAAATAAGAAAAAAAAAATGTTGGCAAGCTACTGATATAAATTGCCAACTCTCTCACACAAAATATTAAATTAACCCTTCCCTTCTTTTGGCTTCAGCCAATCATCCTATTCGTTCAAGACTTCTCATTTTCGACAATTTTTTTTTGTTTCCATAAACCTCTGGAGTTGACCCCCGCCCCCTCCCCCCGCCCCCACCTGCCGTTACGGTAATGTCTGACAGTGGCTCTAACCCAAGGACCAGATTTCACAGTTAACCAACCAGGTCTAGTATATTATTTAAGTAAGACAGTGGGTATTAGGGACCTATATTTAGAAGATTAGTGAGACTAGAGACATACGTCACGTTTGTTAAAGGCCAACTACACACATCTTTCAAATCTTGTGTAGGAGGGCGTGTAAGCAGTTAGAGTTTGTAATACCGTACTCATATTTATAATACGACACACAACACACACTTTAAAAAAAAGCATGTACTGACATTAAGGCGTATAATGTAGGCTGTGAACTAATGCACGCTGAATAATACTGAAACTATATTTTAAACTTTGCCATGATTTGAAAGATTAATAAATACCAAATATCTATGAAAATTTATATCATTTTAAGGACATGAAAGGGTCATAACTCTATACAATAAGTTTTGTTGAATTCTATGCACGAAGAGAAAAAAACAAACAAACAATGTACACAAAGATAAAAGAAAATATTTCCACCCCTTCACCTACAATGAAATTAGCAAAAGTTGGAAAGGCACAAAAAGTGCCTCTTAAAATGTGTTGACCTACATCCGGGTTACGTAACTGGCGCGTGGTCCAATTAGTTCACATAGTGCAAGATGCAGTAGTAATGTGTGTAGCTGGGGAGAAGGCGCAATATAAATACTACAGCAGGGCCGGCCCGAGACATAGGCAAACTAGGCAGCCTACTAAGGCATCCGATTGGTGGGGGCCTCGCATAGAACTCAAATTTATTTAGAGAAAAACTTGCCCTCAATGTTACTTTTTGGAGTACATTATTTTATTTTAAAAAATGGCTAATTTATTTATTCTAGCGGTATATTTTCTATATTTCATTTGAGAACCACCAAATTCATTTCGCCTAGGGCCTCCAATTATCTAAGGCCGCCCTGACCACAGTCAGTAAACTCATTATTTACAACATCCAAAAAAAAAAGCACACTTTTAGCCCACACTCTGTCCCACCCCCTTCCCACCGCTACTTCGGACGTCCACTTAGCAGCAGCAGGAAGAAAAATATACAAGACTATGATCAAGGTCAAGGTTGTCAGAGGTCTGTGTGTGTACTTTTTTCCTACTAGGATTTACGTACGATGACATTCTATTTCAATTGGGAGATTTTATCTCCAACAACAACAACAACAAAAAAAAAGAAAACAAAAATGTGTGCCAAAAACTAATTCTGATGTTTATAATTTAAACACGTTTACTCAAGGAAAAACAACGTGACAGTCGCTACTTATCGTCTGTGAAGGTTGTACGCGTGTTTCTGGCCACCAAATGTATGCTACAACTAAATGATACAACGTAGTTCCAAGTGGCAGTTTCAATAAGCAAACACACTAAGACATGAATGCCCCATTAACATTGATATGTCCAGAAAAGGTGTTAAGTGGCCAACACAACGGCCACTCAGCTGACCTTTACACAACAAATTTGTGAGGACAATAAGTCCGGAACCAAATGGATTAACTTATAACTTATACTAAGGCTGAACAGAAGAGCTGGAAACTCTGACCAGGGAGAGACTTAAAATAGACAGGAAAATAGCATTTATGAAAAACGATAAAAAAAAAACAACAGATTTATGAAAATTAAATATTTAACAAACAAAAAAAAAACACTATTGATCGCAAGGCTTTGTGACTATAAATAAAGTATGTAAATAGGATGTGTCATGTTTATAGATGTATTGTTTTTCTTGTTTAAACCACTTCCCCTTATGTAAACGAATCCACTTAATTCATAGTTGTTTATCTGATAGTGATCTAGTCCAAGTGGACTTCTTCAAAAGACGTATCAAATGTTATAACAAAACACCATAACAAAACACCACACCAAGCCTTGCTTCTCTCATGACAAACATCCCACTGCTCTCTTGACGTGTGGTAGCCTCCACTAGCAGCACTACAGGACAACTTGTTCTTCAAAGAAGGAGGTGAACAACAACAAAAATAAGCCGAAACATAGATCTAGATAAACTTCCCTGAGGACTCGAACCACGGACTTCTCCTGAGTTGTTTGTTTTTCAACATGGCCTAACGTTAATTCTACTTTCGATGCCTTGACAGCAATCTACATTCCACGTGATCATATAGACTCTCTTTGACTGGACTTGTACTTTACACCATACGTCTAACCTTCGCTCTGATGTCACTATGAACTTTCAAAGCGTTCTGGTCTACTGAATGCAATAGTCAACACAAGCTCCCCCCTCTCCCCAATATTATGAATGGAAAGGAAATGACGTGTGACGTGGCAACCAATAGGTCGACTACACCAGTGGTTCTCAAACAGTGGTCCGCGGACCCCATCGGGACGAACATAAGGGGTCCACAGAAAGATGAAAATTATATATAATAAAAATAGCCTCTTCGCTAAAAGCCAGTTTCTCTTAATCGGATCACTTTAATCAACTCGCCACCCCACTACTGTCTAACATGTCTATTACGTACTACTGATTGGCGACCTAGACCAGACATTTGAAGACATTATTCATTTGGATATTGAACTCATAGCGCGTGAACAAACCAAGGTCTCAATCACAGCTAATACACGGAGCATGTTTTTGAAATATCCACAAACTAGGAACTTAAACCGATGTCTGAGCAATGATAACACAATTTTTGGTTACAGAAACATTCCAACCTTATAGTTTGAATTATGGGTCATTGTACAGAAGTTGAGAACTTCTTTCCCATCTTTTTATTTGGTACAACATAGATCCATTGCCGTTATGACTCGACATTTAGTGCTTATTGAAATGTGCGGTTGCTACTTCCAAACATTGAGCCGGACATAAATGCATTAATAAAAGCTTTAACAAAAGTCATAATCTCAATAAACAAGTCATTTGTAACTTATATACTACGCATTTGTGTAGCTTTTTCACTTAGGGGTCCGGGGGCAAGTTTAGACTATTTAAATTTTGAGAACCTCTGGACTACACTACTGGGGTGTCCAAAGGAGAAGTCAGACTCTTCACACGGGATTTCTCAGACATTTTCTACTTCAACTGGTCAAAGTAATACAAAGATCGTTACAAATTTTAGTACCTATATAAACAAACAAGGTTTGTAAACGTGTATGTCTTTCCTAAACTTTGCTTACTAGAGATCAACTTGAAGTTTGAAGGAGTTATGATTCCTGTGAGTGACATTTATCAGTGTGGAATGGGGGAGGGGAACTGGCGTGAGATTATGTTCCTTAGCCTTAGTGGTATAAACGTTGACACAAGTTAGGCATGTCAGAGGGAACTTTCAAACATAAAAAAGTAAAGTTTCCCCTTTCAGACCTTGTGCTCTATGGGGCAGATGATGTTAAGGTCATCTGTTGTTGTTTTTTTGGCCAACGGTTAAATAACAGGGTGTCATGTGGCCAGCACAACGACCAACCTCCTTTACTTACCCCAACTTAAGCCAGGTACCCATTAGAATAGGGTGGGCGCCCTAAAAAAATCCAGAAATTCAAAAACCCAGTCTTAACCGAGATTCGAACCTCAGGACCCCTGGTTTGTAAGCCAAGCGCTTATCCCCTCAGCCACCGAGGTACCAGCAGAGTGATCTTAGTAGACAAAAATTCATGTATGAAAGGGGGAAAAAAAATCGAAGTGAAGTAATTATAAATTGACAAGAAGATCAAATAAACAGAAAAGTAAAAGGTAGAGGAAGAATTGAAAGATATAGAAGAAGAAAAAGAAAATAGGATGAAGAAAAAGTCAGAGGCGAAATTCTTGGAAGGAAAAAAAATGAATAAAGGTCAAGTTCAATCAACCGTGACCTCACGCTATCAGCTGACTGCAAGAAGCATAACATCGGCCAACTAGTAAAATGTCAACAAAGTACACAAGTGACTTCATCGTCAGACCGGTCGAATGATCAATGTTCTGTCAGGGTCATCGAATTAACACGATGGCAATGATTTTAAAAAAAAAGAGAACAACTTATTAAACAAAAACAAAACAATCAATTATTTTCTTTAGGCCAGTAACTGACTGTAACTTTAAATAATAGCAAGTATAAGACATTATGATTAAGTAACTTTAAAAACTTCCATCGTAGTACTAATCATTACTAATGTTATAAAAGCGGCTACCCAGAATGTGAGAGGAGGTGAATCACTGTAAGTAAATATATTCTAGATCTAGACAACAACATTGCAAGCCATAATAAGATTATGTTGAACCAAAAGCCTAATTATATTAAAATAGTAATACTATTTAAACAACTTGTAAAGGAACAACCCGTTCACGGAGAGAGAGGTCTAAGTCTAGAGTAACCTAATAGAAAATAAAACGAAAGGGAGGAGGAATCTGGCATGTGTGAATGTGTCTGATTGTATGTTGTTTAATTAGTTTTAGTTTTATATTTTTATTATTTGTAACTTTGACTGCCTTTTAAATTAATTCAAATACACACAAATTTCTTACAGCTTGCTGTGCCATTGAACAAGATCTACTTAGTCTTATATTCTACTACTAGACTTTATAGTCTCTCAATGTAGCCTGCACACTACACTCATAGAAAATAAACATTCTTCTATTATTAGATCTGACCATTTATTATAAAAGTGCAAATAAGAAGGCATTTATTATTTTCCTAAAAATAAAGACACGTGATAATAGATATAATTTAATTTATATAGAGTATAGAGCAATGAACAAACTAAATGAGCTGTAGGGACATAAATGTTAAAAAATAAAGCAAGAGTTAATTAGGCAAGCTAATAACGATATTCTTCTACTTCTTAGATTTAAATGTAAAGGAACAAGTCTTAAGATGTAGAAACTACTTCTGGATCTGTGTAGCGTATGAATTTAAGATTCTTTTAGTAATTTATTGTAAGATTACATGAAAGTTTGTGTAGATTTAAATTTGAGGGCGTTAGGCGTTAGATAAGATATAAATATTCTAGATCTAGAAGACTAGATTCTTAAAACAGATCTCTAGTCACCCTAAACTACTCTAGATTCTAGACTCTATAGATCTACACTGTACTTGAATGTTACACCTATTTAAATACATTCTTTAGAATTCAAACGAACACAGCAGAGAAAGAAACAAATACCACGAAGTTACCTTATCTTGTAGCAGCACACAGCCGGCTCACTCGTGCCATACAACACATCCAAATGCACACACCACACGTCTGCCCTGCCATGCCTAGAACAAATAGATGCACGACGCGTGACCTAAATGCGCGTAAAGGTCATTAGACCCCAGCCTGATTAGGGTCGCCGGTCCGCGTGGTGAGATTAGGGAGAATACAAATACAAACCTTGGAGTGGTTGAGCTGGGGGGGGGGGGGGTAGTCAGGTAGATAGATATAGAAGCTTAACATTTTAAAAATATTTACAAACTTTTATTTCTAACTAAATCAGTGAGGCCCAACCAAGGGCCCGCGGGAATTTTCGGTTTGTGTCACGTGTCAACCATAATTTCCCCCCCCCCTCGAACTTCTACCACAGTAGCAGAAGTTTAGTGCCTTTGCACAAGACGATTTTTAAAGAAAAAATTGTGCTACTGTCCATGACTAGCGTCATTTTTATTTTATTTTTTATTGCCCGAAGTATTTTGTAGCACTGAGTCAAATGTTGAACATTGGCTACAAATAGGATTACTTCTTTCTGAGAGTTCGTTGTGATTCCCAGCTTCACTAGAACTGAACCACGTGGATACCTGGGAAGTGAAGAAGGTATCGGGGAAGAAATAAGCTGAGGCGTATCCCAGGGCGAGGCCGGGCGGCATCTAAAGTGTAAAAATAGTAGTTTACTCCATGAGCCAGGGGAGGATTTAGCCATGTCCCAACAAAAGTAGTACACGCCCCCTCCTCCTAAAAAATTAACTTAAAAAAACAATAACTGAATACTAATAATGGATCAACTCCAGGCTAACTCAGAATAGTGGGAATAGTATTATTTTCCTTAGGAAGTCCAGTGTATAAGCTTATATCACTTATACAATTCGTCTAGATTTCTTTCCTTTTATTTTTCTTCTGCTAATGTATTCGGAGAAAACATTTGCCTATACTCTTTTAGGTCCTGCCTAGCGTTACTGAAAAAAAACTTCTTGAATCCAGAGTAAGCTGGTTAGAACCTGATGAAACGTGTTTTTCCCACCACATTGTCTCCAAAAAGAAAAAAACACCTTTTTTTAAAATCAAAACAAAATTACTAATGCACCTAAACACTAGGCTTACTAATTTCAAGTTCAATGTGGGCATTGTATAATTTTCCTATGGATGACCAGAGTATAGGTTTACATCATCAGGGCCGCATTTAGGTATGGGTAAAATAGGCCACTGCCTAGGACCACCAAATTCACTTCGCATAGGGTCTCCAATTATCTAAGGCCGGCTTTGACATCACGTGAATTAGATTTCTTTATTTTCTTTTTTTTTTTTTTCTTCGATACAATTTCTGCTAATGTATTTTAGATCCTCCCAAGGACCTAGCGCTATTGAAAGATACCCTCTTGAAACCAGAGTAAGCAGGTTAGAACCCGATAAAACGTGTTTTATTACCCACCACATGGTCTCATTACGCGCCTCCACAAAGTAGCCACACAATCTTCAACCTCGCAAAAAACAATGAAAAAAATGATACTTGAAAACAAAAATTACAATTTTTACATTTCAAAATAAATTTATATTGTACTAATTTCTCCCATTCCTAGTCTAGCCTTCCCATCGTTGTGGTATCAAACTGATCAATTTACATTGTTTATTGATATAACTAGGGGAATCGTTCGGATACGACGTCAGAGAGGGAGGGGAGGGGTATACAAATTTGTTAAAATGGTCCTTTGACTTTCGCTGGATGGCTGTACCACGGGTTTTCAAAAAAAAATAGGAATGGAAAAAAATACTCCTCGTTTTTATAACATCATTAGGTTACATGTTCAGTATTGGAGAAAAAAACTGAACGCATTATCAAAGTACCAAGAGAATTCATATGTTTCTCCAATTGTTTATATTGATACTATGATGGACAAGAAATGTGATTTGGGAAAATGATTATTAATAAATAAGTCTTTTTTTTTAATTCAAAAAAATGTTCTTATCATGTTACTCTAACTCTATTAATACAGTCTATGTCAGGTTAAGCCTACTGTTTAACACCTACACACAGTCTGCTTATTTGTGAAGTGATTTCAGTGACACACCAACTCTAGGAAATACTTCTAGTGTCAACACATTGAAGAAACAAATGTACTGCGACATCAAAGAATATTTATAAAATGTCATGGGGGCAGGGCCGAGTTAAAGGAAGGGCAGGAGGGGCTACCCGGGGTTACTAAAAGAAAGGGACTTCTGGTACCAAGTGCTTTACCACTCAGCCACAGCATCTCCATATATTTATTTAGCGTACATTTATATTTTTAAAATAATAATTATTAACCTTATCCATACATTCAAAGTTAATAACATCTTACATGTAGAAGAGAAAGAGAAACTAAATTTTTTTTATTTTTATTTCAATAAATTGGCAACACGAAAAAAAAAATATCTTGACGTATTTTAGTTAGGTAGTGAGTAAGCTAGAAATGACTTGAAAGACTTAGGTCTACTTGGACCAGACATTCCCCTCGCAAAATAAAATTTGTCATACAAACTAGACATAGCTCTAGACCTAGTTTTAAATCTAAATGTGGATTCAAGATCTAAGTCTAAGTTTAGAACTAGATCTAAGTCTAGATCTAGAAATAGATTTAAGCCTAGTCTAGATCTTATCTTATATAATACAGACGTTACTTCAAAAAAGAAGATGATTACGTCCTAAGCGTCATGCATTCAGTCATGCATATTAACCAATGACTTAAATTCTGCCAAGTCACTGGTTTTCCTGGCTAGCCCAGGCAACCCATTTCATGCTCTAATAGCACTAGGGAAGAAGGAGCATTTGTACAAATTTGTCCTAGCAAATAGGACGAGGAATGTGTTTTTATCTTTGTGTCTTTCTGAGTATTTTATTAAATTTTGTTTTTGTATTTAATGATTAAGTGTAGATCTAAGTTTAGATATTGAACTAGATATAGAATCTTGATATAGAATCTGCCAATGTTTTGATCATGAATAGCAGGCCTTTTGTTACCGGGTAATACCATTTCTATGGTGTACTATGCTGTTCGTATCCAATTAATTTCTTAATGTGATACTATGGTTAACTTGTGTAGGCCCCTATAATGAGGATATGTCAAAACTGTGCGCTATAAAAGTAGTTTGTTATTTTTGAAACGTATTAACTAAAACGATGTTCGTATAAACATTCTTTTTTAAAAAGAACATTTGAATCAGTATTCTATTCAATGAGTTAGTTAATAAATGGAAAATATATTTTATAGTGAACCATTGACACTTTTACCATTGTGATTTTAGATGAACATTTTTTTTGTACCCATGCGCGAATCTATGAATAAAGCTTGAGTTATAATAAAGAGGTCCATTACCTTTAAAAAAAAATTTACCTCTCCTTAAGTTGAAAAGTGGTGTAATTTTTTTCGAAAAATCTGCTTGCATATATAATTTTAAAAATTAGATGGTTCAATTTCGGAAAAGAAAAAAAGTAGCGTTGCATCAGAACTTTGAATGATCTAAAATATCATGATGTCCGATTTTCATTTTCTCTTCTAGTTTCTGAGATATAAACGGGACAGACGGACAGACAGGCCACACAAAATTAATAGCGTCTTTTCCCCTTTCGGGGGCCGCTAAAAAAGGAAATTGAGATTAAATTTACAAGTACTCTAGTTTTTTCTTCAAAAAGATAGTATGCTTTTTTATATAAGTATTATTATTCATAAGTGAATCTTTGTTAAAGCTTTCGAAAGAGTGCAGATAACTCTTTCCCCGGAGGCTTCACATTCTACTTAAATCCGGCCCTGCATTGAGGCAAAGGTTGGTTCTAAATTAATATGAGTACGATGCAATGGACGGCTTTCTATAAGTTATGAAATGTGTATCATAGCTCAATTTGAGTAGATCGAATGACTGGTAGTTATGAATTTATCTGCTAATAGTCACCTCTTCCTTGTTAGCAGTATGTCTACACAAGAAGACTACAATGCTGGTTTTGACTCAACATAGGTCTCAGCAGCCACATGAGGAGGCATAAAACCCCATTGCAAAGCCCTCAGCGCCCTGGATGACAAGGTGGTCATCATCGAACCACGATGGACGAACTATATCAACAATGCTGGTTTTGACTCAACACACGGCAAATTACAGCGCATGTATATTAATGACTATAACCTACTTTCCTGATCTTCTGACTATTCTGTACTTACCGCAGACTTTATATATTAAGTTGCGTAATAAAAAAACAACATTAGGTTTTAGCCAAGCGTGGGGTCCTTGTACGGAGGGAGGAGAGGGTTTCTCTGAATCAAGCCCCAATCCTAACCTCATCCCGCAAGGCGGAGTTGAAATTGTAGCATTGAGTTCAAGTGACTAAACACTTCTATCAAGTGGAGACAGATCACCAGTGGATTGACACATTATTATTTAGTGTCAATATAGACTTATTTGCCTCATGCGAAAGCACATGCAGTGACGCATTGCCAAATCTGGCCCACCACATATCAGCCGCTGTGTTTAGATTAACACAAGTTCAAGTTATCAATGCTTTCCCTATGTACAAGTGCCTTTACCTTTTTATTTTCTTCCTTAAGCAGTGCTTTCAAGCCAAGGCCCAGAGAAGGGACATCTTTCATATGATCTTAAAAAGGCTGATCCCTTTTCTGTTATAATGTTAAATAAATACTATACTACTATGCAGAATTATTTTTACAGTTTAATAATAATAATTTTATTTATAAAGTGCTGTTAACAAACAAAATGTAGGCTCAAGGCGCTGTAATAACATTACAAACACAAACACTACAGTACATTCCAAGAAGTAATACAAATAAATTTTAAACAAGTAGGTCTTAATGTTCTTCTTAAAAGTGGTGTAGCATGTTGTCTGTCTGAGATCAATGGAGAGTTTCTAATGTGAACTAAAATACAGCCTTTTAACGTGACATTCTTACAGTAAGCTACAATACAAAACTGTAACATTGAAACATATTGGTCGAAGTGGAAGTCTAACATTATGCTGAGACTATAGACTGTTCTGAGGTACGCTCTAGATGGTTGAAAGTGCCGATGAGGATTTCCATGTTTTAATACAAGGATATACACAGCTCTCTCTCTCTCTCTCTTGTTCTCTCTCACTATTTTCAAGAACCTTAAATATAAACTTTATTTGCTAGGCAGAACTCAGCATTCGCAGAGAATGTGTTTCAGAGGATCTAACTGTTCTCGGCTCCTAGTGAAGAAGGTTCTGAATGGACAATGGCCAAAAAAAAAAAAAAAAACGGAAGAGGATCAGAATCAATTGATCTCTTCTTTTCAACTGCAACTATGCATCCGACCTGTCGCCAGACAAATGGTTTATCGACAATCGGCTCACGATAAAAATTGGTGCAAACGACTAATAGTTTATTGACATTTAGTTCACCTAGTGTTAGGTGAACCATTTGTTGAGTGAATTTATTGTCGGAAACGAATTGTCGTTGAACTAGTCTGTCTGTCTGTCTGTTTTTCTTTCTATCTTTCTTTCTTTCTTTCAATATATTTGCCTTTCTGTCTGTCTTTCTTTCTATCTATCTTTCTTTCTTTCGGTCTATTTGCCTTTCTGTCTGTGTTTAGATTGAGAAGATTTTTTGTTTTTTTCTATTTCCACTGTCTATGGTTTTGTTCTCTTTGAGTCTAATATTACCATCACGCACGTCTCTCTGCTGATAGATTAAAGGTCTTAGCTCTTAGACCGTATTTAATCAGACGTGTGAATACCAGAACCTTAACGGTAGCTGATCAGTCGAAATATAAACATCGTATAGTCGTCCACGTCTAAAAAAAGGTAAACAAATGCGTTTACATAACACAGCAATGATGTTGTTGGCCAAACGAAAACAGGGTTCCTTGAACATTAGGGTGTGTAATCTCTAATGTCTTTTTGATGCCACGAGAAATCAATATTAAAGTCGATTTGTCGCTTACGTGCTTCAGCGGGAAAGGATTTTTTTCTGTAAGTTTTTATCTAGTGGACCCCGAAAGAGTAAAAGTCGTTATTAGGTTTGTGTGATTTGTCTCTGACATTTAGAGCGAAAAAAAAAAGAAAGGTATTGAAAATCCGACATTTTAGATTTTGCAAAGTTCTGGTGCAACGTTTTTGTTTATCTTCTAAAGTCAATCCAGCAATGAATGGAACTCTTTTAGTTTAGATCTAGATAGAAGGGGGGGGGGGGAGAAGTGGCTGAGTGGTTAGGCATTGTCTTCCGAACTTGGGCCTCCGTAAGTTGAAAAGCCGCTATTAGTTTTGTGTCTTCTGTCTGTTGGTCTGTCACCTTTAGATCGAAAACAAATCTAGAAATGTTTGTTCCCCATCTCTATTTCTCACCGATAACCCGCTCACTCATCTCTCTTTTGTCCTTCACCTCTTTCTCTCCCTCGTCTGTCGCCTCTCTCTCTCTCTGTCCTCATCATCTCCTTCCTTCTCTCTCTTATCTTTCGTTTCCTCGTCGGCCTCTCTCTCTCTCTTATCTTATATTAAAACACTACATACAGTTTGTTCATACAAACTACCAGAAGCAGGATGATGCGAAAATGTTTTTGATTGGTTTACTGTTTGTTAACTCAATTACTTTCATTGACAGATCTCATTGTCAGCTGTCCGTATGCAAGCTGCAGATCATCACCATCAAATACAAACACTTAGTCTGCAGTTTGCTGCACCACTTCACACGCACACAAGGACAACAGACTTTGCAGTTTATTGGGCAAACTATGTAGTTGTTTTTTTTCGAAGCCATGTTTAGCAGTAATGTAACGCGGCAAAAACAACTTTCGGGTACTCCTAAGACAGTGGTGCACAAACGTCCAAAGGCAGGTGTCTCGAAACGCCGGATGGAACCGCGAGACGGCCCGGAAAGAAATAGCTCGCGGGCCTTGGTTGGAACATAACTGCCTTAATAGATTGATGGACTGTGTCCTTAATCCCCCCCCCCCTTTTTTTTTCAAAAAGAAAATATGAATAAGTTCCAGCTTTCACCGGGATTCCAAAGCTTGACCTCTGATAAGAAAGAAAAGCAGTCACACCAGACCACATGACCACAAACAAACAGATAAGTATAGCACTTTTAGTAATTTGTGTTTAATGAAGGAAACTGTCCCAGCTCACAAATCAAAAAGACGGAATGGAAAACTCTGTCAATATCGAAGAATGGCCAACCAGTCAAAAGAGCACTCTGTCCGCAAGAGGTGAAGAAAATGGACCTCATTCACCAAAATGAACGGTCACGTGATATCCATTAATAAAACAACGAAAATTGCGGTCAAGTGATATCCATGTATGATTCCAATTAGGTCGTAAGTTGTATAGAACAGCGCGTGACTCAGGGGTGTTTGTTTATATTGGTGAATAAAGTTTATTATAGAGTAATAGTCGACCTGCGGCGTAGCATACGCCGCTATTTTGCAGGGCCAGCCTTAGGTGACCGCATTGGGCTCCGCACTTATGCGACCGCAGTGGGCCCCGCACTTTCTTAGGACCCGCGCTTATTGTATGTGTATAAATTATTAAATTAAACCATTGTATAACTTATAACAGATTGACCGCGGCCTCCTGTCAATGTACCAGAAGCTCCTGAAAATCTCCTGAAAGTGCAAAATATACGAAAAAGTCCTGGAAATATCAGGAAATTATTAAAATCTTTAAAAATTCATACAAATCTCCCGAAATATATAGACACAAAATGTCATTTTGGGGTGTCATTCAATAAGAAAAATGCCAATCCTACGCGAGATAAAAAAAAATTTGGAATCTGGTGAAAGAAGCTTCTTGCGTTTCAAACTAATGAAGAATTAATTTAGTTCAACAATTCTCTTAGATAGATTGAAACATTTGTTAATTCTTGCTATTGAGCGTGATCTATGTAGGAAATATAATTTTTATGATATACTGTACCTCTTAGCTACAAGCAAGGCTCGTAAAGTTCGTGGGATAACTCATTCGGCAGAAATAAAAGAGTGATCTTTCTTTTACTTCTTCTCGTCCAAACTCTTGAGCGAAGAAGAGAATTATATATATAGATAATATAGTTGAAAGATTGGAACTCCAAGAAAAATGATCCGGTATAACATTTCGCCTCCATTAATTGCACAATATAATGAGACATAGTCCGAAAGATGAGAATTGGAACTAATGTAAGATGCCCACGTGAACTGTCACCAGAGAATTCAAAATAAAATACTGGCCCCAGAACACTTCTTTGTACTGCTTGATCTGGACACCACTGCGCAGTTCGTCTCAGATATTGCTGTCTGAAGCTCTCTGGTTTGGTTTTTGGTTTTTGGGTTTTCTGAACCCTCCAAATGTAGAAGAAGACACAATATGTAACCCTCAGTATTTTCCCTAATGTTCGCTGAAATATAACGAGGGTTTCACGTGGTCAGCAATATCACCAACCGCCTTTAATGTCCTAAATCAATAGTAGGAGAGCTACCCATTAGAGTTGGGTGGACCGAGATTAATCGTTACAGTAAGCCTCAACATTGACCTGCGACGTAGCAGCCTGTGGGCAGTGGCTATTGGTCTCACTGCCCACAGGTTGCGACGTTGCAGGTCAGCGTTCAGGTCTTCTATGATGATTGGTCTCGGCTGGACTCACGGTGTTGTGGACGGTCGTTGACACCAAACTGCTGGTAGACAACTAATTCCCTGTGCCGTAAGACATCTTAACTTGAATGGACATGAACAACTTCTTTTGTAAATAATTTAAATATTACTTTGATATATATATGTGACAAGTCAAAAGCTTGCCGCCAGAGCCACTCAATTTCCGGTGCAGCAAGGGTTGGTGCACAGATTACCTTTCATTGCCAATGGGATGCAGGGGACGAGACTGTTTCTTATTGCGAAGCCGACGCCATGTATTCTAGGGCTTTGTTCGGGTTTTCCTTGCCAGTAGAATGTATAGTTGCTTTCTGTAAGAGATCCGCTGTCTGCCAGTCTGGTTTCTTGCAGGCAGGCCACATCAATGTTTAGTCTGCTGAGTTCTCTGTCGATGATAGCTGTTTGACGCATGTCTGTGACTAGTTCAGGGTCAGTATTGAAGCCAGGACACATTGTCCGTATGTTCCAGCTTGCTAAACGCATTAATGTTGAGGGTTTTCTTTTGATTGTATTTGCAGGTGCGGGTGAGCAGCTTGCTTTTTTATTTTGTCTTAGCACCAAGCACCCAGTGGTGCGGCAAGCTGTGGCGGGATAGCACTTTACTGTCCGAGGGCTGCTCGGCTTAAGGCAGGCAGTAGCTATCCAGTGAGGCTAAAAAGCCCCTCCTACTGTCAAGAGTGGTCCCTGGCGTTCCAGCTTACGCCAATCAGCTAGGAACTTATCACCGGTAACTACCACTCTCCGTGTTTTTCCAAAGACATTACTGTCAGAGATGGAGTGACCTCTCCATTGCTGGGGGAAAGCCTGGGCGGTAAATTTGCGAGTGCTGGGCTGCCCACACGTCAGCACACGCCTCTCTTTCATACTGACCGGGTCCAAAGGGATGGCGAGCCATCACAATTTGGGGACAGGTGGCTGCAGGAGTTTGCCAGAGAGCAGTAGTCTTACTACTGTCCCCCCGCCTACGGGGCTCCAGGACCGGATTTTCTGTTAGGGTTTACTCCCTTAGCCTTAGACCTTACAGGGACACACACACAAGGCAGTGCGGCTATTGACCTATAGCTAGGGGTTTGGTTTGTGGGCAACAGGGCGTGTCCGCACGCCGACGGGCCATGCCTGCCTCACATCTTGGGGCCAAACCTCCTCCGAGACCCTTGCAGTTTAGCCTGAGGCTTCGCAGCCTCAGTTTCCATCTGCCACCACGAGGAGGTACTGCATAGGACTTGCTGTGGAGAGGCTATGTACTGGCAAGAGAGACTTACAAAACTGCTCCCCTTTCACAGATGCTAGCCAGCGGTGGCAACAAGTCAAGCTACCACACTAGACGCTTCACACAGCCATTTGACAGACAACTCAATTTTATCACCGCACTAATTATTATTTACCATTATTTATTTATTTTATTTTACTTATTTCCCCGTCCTATACCCACTTTCTTCACCCGCCCCACCTTTTCCTCTCCAGGCTAGACTGAGTCCACCACCTTGGCGGCCTTTTCACTTATCTTCCCTTGACCGGGGTAAAGATAAACACACAGTCTCTTTTATCTTACCCGCCGGATGTCTGACAGGCGCAGTTGACACCACCTTGGGTGGAATGCAACCAATCTTTCTTCCCCCCCCCCTTTCTCCCACGTCGCTCTTTGATCTAGGAGATCACTCGGACCAACGCATCTATTGACCTTTCCAAGGTGCGACTCCCATCTTAAGTCTAATTCACCCACGTGTAAGACAATTCTTAGCCTAGGACATTTCCTGTTTCCGCCCACATTTTCCAGGCCTATATATAAGGTAATTAAATCAAGCCAGACCCTCTTATTTCTCTATCGCTGTCAATCGAGTCTGGACTACTTCATTTATTCTTACTCCTAGAGGAATACCTGGTGGTAAGCCGAACTTAATCACAAGTTCCATCTTAGTTACTTTGTGCATATTTCTCACTGGAGATTATCATGTGTATCTTATTATTTTATTTACATTAATTAGTGCATTGTGTATTTCTCACTGTCGTAAGTAGAAAACATAAACATGTCCTATGTCTGCATTTATGTATTGCATTTATCTATTAATGCTACGCTGCTCAATTGATCGTTGAGGCAACCATGTATATATTTATACATCTTATTTTATTGCCTGTATCTCGGCTGACCGCCTTGATAATTGTACTAGCGCACTGAGACTGCGTTTAGAAAAGAGATATGAATTATCTCCCCTTTAGTCTTTCTACTTGGACGAGAGTTGCGCCCCTTGAACGGCCGCTCTCCCTATTCAAGCTCGCTCCATTGTTCGCGGTCGACGGTCGTATGTAAACAAACCGTCATGGCCGCTGACCACCGCCCATCCCCCCTCCTTTTTTCTCAACTTGTGTTGTTTATTTGAGATTATTATTTCCCCTTTTATGTACATTTTCATATTGCTATCTGCCATCCATTTTCCAAATCCCATTTGTCATCATCTCCCCATTGTGCTCAAAAGCAATTTTACCAATCTGACGAATGTACCTCAGTCGAGGGCATCGATAAGATGCATGAGAGACATGTCCTAACTTGTCTTTATTTATCCGCAGCCTCCCTCAGGTGTCTGCCTTAAGCTGTTCAGTGTCTACTCGACACTACTCAACTATTTATCGGATCACTCGCCTGCCTATTTACCTGCCTATTCATTTGGCATTGTCTGCCTAGTCAATTGACTATTTATTATTGAGTATCATCTCCCGCCTACGTGGATCTACTCAACTCTACTACTTGGCGCTATCGGCCTTGCCCGCCTATTCGACAGCCCACCTGTCAACTTATTAGGTGCGACGTCCCTATAGACCCAGATCTGTGCGAGACGTCATAGCTGCGCCAAACCCTCTGCAACTCACTGGACTCATCCTGTCAATACGCTGCCCACGGCAGATCAAATCTTCCCCACAACCTTGTGCCCACGGTAGCCGGCCACCCGCCCTATTTTGCCCACTACAGATATCAGAACTTTGGATTGAGACTCCACAAGAACTGTATCACCGGCGTCCCTCTACTCGCTAGAGCGCCACCTCCAGCTGCAGAACCTCAAGCCAGGATCACAGCCAGCTGCGACATCAACAGGACAACCAGCTAAGTTCAGAAGACAAAGTGACATACTCTCTTATTGAGTGCAAGAGTGATGATTAAACATAGTATTTCTTTAGAGATAGATGCAAACCCTCCCCCTTTTTATTCTTCTATGTAAATATTTATGTAAATAAATATTCTTCATTTTTAACTTTGTATCTATCTTTCATTGCTTGTCTCGTCGCGTGCCTGCTCCCGATTTATATGTTGACGGGTTGGTGTGTGATAGTTTCAAAAATAATCATCCCCTAGACATTAAACGCGCCAAACACACGTCACTTTCCCCAACCTGTCACAATATAGACAAGCTCAACTTGTGATGGTAGACTTTAACTCACTAGTGACTTAACCTTTCAGTCTCACGTTCTGTAGACGACAATGCCACCTATCTTGCATCATTCACTACCAATCGCGATCATCTTCCCACCGTCACCATAGAAACACCCACACACACACACTTCATAACACTCGGACGTCAAAAAAAAAAAATTCAGAAGCACGAAATCCAATTCTTCTTTGGGATTTGAACTACTGACCCCTTGATCCAAGAAGCCCGGGTCTTTGAACTCGACCACCTCACTGCTTTGTAATGGAACCTGTAAAACAATTATAATTTGTACATGACACTTGACCTTTAGACTGTCAACAAATAAAATAAAACCCATCTACACATAGCAGCTGCGCCTACATATTAGCTATTGGACTCCATGACCACCTCATCTACAAGATGGTAGACTGTCAACACGATGACGATGGCCCACAATGTTTTCTTTTTTTTTTCTTACAATCGTGGTCCAGCAAATTTCCTATTTGTTTTTTTATTTTTTATTGACATTTCTCTATAAATGACACAGGCAAGCAGCCCATCTCGACACTTGTACACACACTAGAGATCTGATCAGCTGAGTCAATTTTGTGAGAGTTTACAACATGTTTGTCACTATGAGACAAACACAATATTGTTTTGCGGACAATAGCTGTTTTAAAGCTACCATTGAAGGCGCGTGTAATCACTGACGTAACAGAACAATAGAGGTGAAGGATTAACCGCTGAACAGTTTTACAGAAACGATGTGTGTGGGTGTGTAAGTGGGTCTAACCACACTATCCTGCTCAGGGCAGGCCTTCATTAATATTAATAGTTGTTATTGTTAAAAAAAAATAGAAGAGGGGCCTCGCAATTTCTAAGGCCGGCCCTGCTCCTGCATGTATTTATGCTATAATTTGATAAATGCAAAAAGATACTCTAGATTTTACAGAAAATAATTAAATGTGTTGATCTTGTTAGTTCAAGCATTTGTTAGTTCTGAAGAAATGATGCGTTTGTCTTTAAACTAGTGGCGTCACTTGGGTAAAATAAGTCTCCCGGTGAGGTCAGCCTATGGTGTCATCCCCCCCCCTCAAAAAAAAATTAACAAAATCTCTTTACAAACAATGTAATCATCTTCTTTTTTGAAGTAACGTCTGTATTATATAAGATAAGATAAGAAACGGTTCTACATTATACCGCCCTGATAGAGGACTATTTGTAAAGAATGAAACACTTCAAACTTTCGTAAAATACATTAAAAGGTGCAAAAATTTACAAACAATGTTTAAAATCTCAACATTTTAAAGCGTAAAAGAACCAATAAATCGCACAATAAAAACTTTCCTGTATTGAATTTCAGTTTTGCAATCTTATTCATAACTTCATCAAAGCCAATAGCGTCTAGTATTTCGCTTTCACTAGACAGAAAATACAGGTCTGAAAGTCTGGTGCCTGTCATTGTGTCAATCACACAGAGTTCTGCATGAGCTTCACTTTTGAAAAGCATTTTTCACTTGACACCACAGGCACGCAGATGGTACGAAACATCTGAAGGCTCAGCGATTGGTAGATTCTTGGAAGTCCCAGTGGTAAATGGATTGTAAAATATTCAGGTACTGCCCAGCTTCTTGTTGTCTATAGATGCCTTCTCGATCTTGATACCTATATGCCGCATGTACAATTGATTAAATCATGAGATATACAGGCGACTAATGTTGAAACGACCATCAACAAAACTTTCTGAAATAAAACGTTTTTAGCTGAATTGTTTACAATAGATCTGCTACTTTCATAATATCTGTAAAGTGTGTTTTTTGAAGAATAATGAAAAATGTATAACCTTTTGCATTAGAATGATATACTGCAAATGTATATATGAAGTTCAACTCTGTTAAAAGTAGTGTTTCATTATAATGGGATAGGAATTTCAAAGGGAGATTACAATGTAAATATTGCTGTATGATTCTGAATGGACTTCCTTCCCCTTAATAGTTTGTGAAGGCTTGATGCTTAAAAACTGAAATATAGGAGGTTACTTCCCTTACTTTAAAATTGAAGCCTAAAATACAGTTCAAGACATTGGAAAACTGGCTCAAAAACCTTAAGGACTGAAATATGACAGACTTAGATGACATAGACATTTTATTAAAATGATACAATCCATTTAGATAAAAACGTCATTACCTACAGAGACTAAGACTTAACTCTATGCTTGATTACCTACAGAGGCTAAGACTTAACTCTATGCTTGATTACCTACAGAGGCTAAGACTTAACTCTATGCTTGATTACCTACAGAGGCTAAGACTTAACTCTATGCTTGATTACCTACAGAGACTAAGACTTAACTCTATGCTTGATTACCTACAGAGACTAAGACTTAACTCTATGCTTGATTACCTACAGAGACTTAGACTTAACTCTTTGGTTGATTACCTACAGAGACTAAGACTTAACTCTATGCTTGATTACCTACAGAGACTAAGACTTAACTCTTTGGTTGATTACCTACAGAGGCTAAGACTTGACTCTATGCTTGATTACCTACAGAGGCTAAGACTTGACTCTATGCTTGATTACCTACAGAGACTAAGACTTAACTCTATGCTTGATTACCTACAGAGACTAAGACTTAACTCTATGCTTGATTACCTACAGAGGCTAAGACTTGACTCTATGCTTGATTACCTACAGAGACTAAGACTTGACTCTATGCTTGATTACCTACAGAGACTAAGACTTAACTCTATGCTTGATTACCTACAGAGACTAAGACTTAACTCTATGCTTGATTACCTACAGAGGCTAAGACTTAACTTTATGCTTGATTACCTACAGAGGCTAAGACTTAACTCTATGCTTGATTACCTACAGAGGCTAAGACTTAACTTTATGCTTGATTACCTACAGAGACTAAGACTTAACTTTATGCTTGATTACCTACAGAGGCTAAGACTTAACTTTATGCTTGATTACCTACAGAGACTAAGACTTAACTCTATGCTTGATTACCTACAGAGGCTAAGACTTAACTCTATGCTTGATTACCTACAGAGGCTAAGACTTAACTTTATGCTTGATTACCTACAGAGGCTAAGACTTAACTTTATGCTTGATTACCTACAGAGGCTAAGACTTAACTCTATGCTTGATTACCTACAGAGACTAAGACTTAACTTTATGCTTGATTACCTACAGAGGCTAAGACTTAACTCTATGCTTGATTACCTACAGAGACTAAGACTTAACTCTATGCAAGTATTGTTCCATTTGTTCCAAGAGAAAGGGATGTGCCTGGAACAACGTGACCAGAAACTCGTGTACGTAATCTCTAATAATACTTCGTATCGAAGTGATCAATCGCCAGAAAGTTGAACCAAATATATTGAGTTTGAATCCTTCCATCATTTTTTTTTATAATAAATGACGGCATTCCAGAGTCTCTAAGACTAGATTAAAACTATACACATTTGTAATCAATACTTACAAAAACAACTATATCCGTTAACGTTACGAGTTTTTAAAAATAATAAAATATACAAAACTTCAATGATATCAGTCTTGACACCAAGCTTCTTTTTTTTTAAAAACTATTCTTCACACAGAGAAGTGTCTAAGAGTCTCAACACGCCCATGATGCCGACCCATTTGAACATCTTGCAAAGTAATTTATATGCTAAGATAATACATTATAGCACTACATTTCTTTCATCTCATTAGAACAGTTAATGAGAAACATTGAATAATAATACTTAGTGAAAAATACTTAGTGAATAATAATACTTAGTGAATAATACTTAGTGAATAATAATACTTAGTGAATAGTCATACTTAGTGAATAATACTTAGTGAATAATAATACTTAGTGAATAATAATACTTAGTGAATAATAATACTTAGTGAATAATAATACTTTGTGAATAATAATACTTAGTGAATAATACTTAGTGAATATTAATACTTAGTGAATAATAATACTTAGTGAATAATAATACTTAGTGAATAATAATACTTAGTGAATAGAAATACTTAGTGAATAATAATACATCGTTAAGGCTGGTGCTGTGTGGTTTCACTTTCAGGTAAGCCTAGATCTGGATCTCGTCCACTCAGGCGTGACGCGGAACTGTTGTTTTGATCAAAATTCTCTGAGCACAAATTTCATTTAGAAATTGTAACAATTTAAGTGGGCAAACTTCATGAGTAGAATAAATAAATAAATAGTTAAATGACATAACAAAATAAATTGAGTTCCCACTGAAGATATTGGACTAAAACACAAAGTACAACTGAAGATATTGGACTAAAACACAAAGTACAACTGAAGATATTGGACTAAAACACAAAGTACAACTGAAGATATTGGACTAAACACGATGTACAACTGAAGATATTGGACTAAAACACAATATACAACTAAAGCTATTGGACTAAAACACGATGTACGACTAAAGCTATTGGACTGAAACACGATGTACAACTGAAGATATTGGACTGAAACCAGTGGCGTAGCTAGAATATATGATGCCTGGTGCGGTACCTCATCTTGATGCCCCCCCCCAAAAAAAACAAAACAACTAAGAAATTAATAACATTGCAAAATCTTACTTTTTTGTTTAAAATAATATGTATTCATTAATCAAATATTGTTAATTCAAAAAAAATCACTTTTACATAAACATACTACAAATGAATTTTACGCGCTTTCTTGCTGGCAAAAGTATCAGTTATTTTATAGAAATCAATTATTTCCACCAGCTCTTGTTCAATGAACAAAATGGCCAAATTAGTGAGTCGTAAATTTGTCATCGTTGATCGCAAGTAATTTTTGATCAGTTTAAGTTTGGAAAAACTTCTCTCGCATGTAGCGACGCTTACCGCAATAGTCAAAAATATGCGAATCATGATGACGATATTCGGGACTAAATCATCTAGCTGATATTTTTGTTTATAACATTCAAGAGCTCAACAGGTCCTTGTTTTGGAAGTGCGGAGGCTTCTGGTGAAACTGTGACAAACCGTTGTAGCGTCTTTCGCTCCAGCAGAAATTCGTTTTTATCAATGTCGCTAGGAGTACTATCGAGATTGATTTCGACCTGAGGATTTAATAGCTGGGAAGGCAGCTAAAATTCATATCTATCTGTTACATCATGAAGTTGCTCGAATCGGGTGATTATTTCTTGAACCCTTCGTAGCTCTTCTTTGTGTGTAATTACAGAGTAGTCACTTTTCTCACCAGGCATCTTTTTCTTATAGCCAATACGTTTTTGAGGTTCTGTACTGATTCTCAGATCTGAACACACGCTTTCGGCAAAGGTAATGCTGGCTTCAGCGATGTCCTCTCGATTACTACTTAAAAATGTCTCTAATGTTTTTAGTTTGAGTGAGCAGTCTCGAATACACAATCCTTGTTTTCGAAGGTAGACTTGCGCATCATTAATTTAAGTTAATACAGGAGCCCAAAATCCAAGATAGGTGAGAAAATTAAAAGACTGAATAGCAACTAATATAATCCACCTGCTTCAGATCTAGTCGATGAATATTCATCTCTGCTAGTTAATGTCTCCAGAGTTTCTATCATTTTAGAAAATTTATCCCTAACCATCTTGAAGGCTTCTCATCTGGCACTCCAGCGGGTCTCAACTAAACGTTTAAGGCTAGTTCCGGTTATTTTGATGAAGATATTTCAGCGGTGTGTTGAAGTTGAGAAAAAGGCGTGTAAACGGTCCAGTGTACCAAAAAATGTTACCGAATAGACTTCAGTTTCAGCAGCTCGAATTTCTGCTAAATTAAGAGAAAGGTTTGAGAAGGCATTGAATAGTGCTTTGGGATTTACTTCTAGGATACGTTTTTGGACACCGTAGTTTTTACCTTTCATGACCGCAGCATTATCATAGCCTTGACTCCTGCAGTCCAGTATGTCTAAGCCATTCGAACCCAGTTTCTCTAGAATCATCTCAGCGATTCCAGCAGCATTCTTGTCCTTTGTGTTCATGAAATCAACAAAAGACTCACGAACCTGCACTCCGTCATTCTCCACGACAACGCACCGTAAAATTTGGGAAGTTTGATCCAGCTTTGAGCAGGTGTACTGTCAAAAATAATAGAGAAATATTTGGCTTGTTTTACTTGCTGTATGATTTGTTTTTTAGCGTGATCCGACAATATTGTAATAAATTCATTTTGTATTTGTGGAGACATGTATGTATTCGGTCTGCAACAAAGCTTGGTTCGAAGCACATGCTCCCTCAAGAGTGGATCGTACTTTGATAGTAATTTTACTAACTCTCCAGGTTTTCATATCTTGTATCAAATCTTGGGCCTTGTTATCAATATTGTTCCCTATTCTCAGGCGAACTTCAAGTTCCCTCCAAGCAAGCGATGACTGAATGTGAGCTCTGCTGGTCTCATGTTTTTCTGTTTTCGGGGATAACCTCCATCACTCATTAAATCCATGTTTGGATTTAAATGAAGATTTGGTACTTGATCTTGTTGAGAAGAGTATGCAGAGGAAGCAAAATAAGGATTTTTTTTTTTTTTTTTTGGCGAAAAACACATCCACTTTCTAAGAACTTTCTCGCCGTTTGACATTTGCTGGAAAAAACAAGCCTTTGAAAGCTTTCTAGTCTTTCCTTTTGCTTATTCTTGATGTTTATACGCCTCTCTGAATTGACTGTCCATACGCTGAACTGTTTCAGAACCTTGAGTGACAAGGTGTATGCGAATATTATCTGTGATGACATCAGGCCAATCTCCAATGTCGTTCAGTCTAGAGTTCATTATCCTGCTTTCTGTATTGTTTACACTGTCTGATGGTTCAGCTTCTTCAGTATGAATTTTTGAGGAGTGTACTAAAGACTTGCTTGTGTGCTGTCCTTTAGTCTCTAGAACCTGCGGTATTGAAGTATTTTCTTCTTTTTTCATCATTCAGGATATCGGCCTCATCATTTTTTTCTGGATTCAATGATAACCGTCTCATCTTGCTTTGTTGCTTTTAATTGTTCAGTTAATTCTTACCCAATAACAGCTCGCCTATAGTCGGTGGACTCTGGCAATGATGTGACTTGAAATTGTCTCGATGCTTCTTTAGACTTAAGAAATTTAAGAAACGCACCTCACTGCGGTCAACCGGGAAGAAAGCCGACCAAATACAGGCGGTATTACAAGCAGACCTCCAAACCATCTCCTCGTGTTGCGACAAATGACAGATTCAGATAAACGTTGCCAAAACGACCTGGTCCCTGTTCAGCCTAGGGATCGACATTCTTAAGGCTTCTTCAACTCGGTGGGCTGCGACTCCAACGTGAAAGCACGCCAAAATATCTAGGGGTAACCCTGGATAGAAAGTTGTCAATGTTCTAGCACGTCCAGGAAGTTGAAAGAAAAGCCTCGGAGAAGTTAGCGTTACTAAGAAAGCTGGCCAGCACAAAGTGGGGTGCCAAAGCTTACATGCTACGCACATTGTACTTAGGGGCAGTCATCACAAACTGAGTACAGCTATACAGTTCAAGTATATGCTAGTAAAACTGCCCTCGAATCACTCGACCGAGTACAATCACAGGCACTAAGGTTCATTTGTGGCACCTTTCGGACAAGCCCAACAAACGCTGCTAAAATCTTAACAAACGTGGCCCCTTTACATTTAAGGAGGGAGAGGGCGGTACTTACGGCCTACGAGCGCTACAAAAGGGGCGACTCTATTCTACCCACCTCCATATTAGTCGGCCCCACAAATAAACATGTCCCTTATAGGGCAAGAGGGAGCCACCAAGAGGCGATTAACACCTGCCATACTCCAAAACTTGGCATCAGATACATTAAAGTCCTACCCATCAGATGCCATTGTCTGTTATACCGATGGGTCGGTAATGAGGGACCCCAATAGATCTGGGTATGGGGCCCTTATAGTCTACCCAGACCGGACAGAACCAGAAATGCCGATTTCTCCGTCTGAGCTTCAAAAGGGTTTTGAGGCGCCAGCCAGACTAGTCGATCTTGAGCACTATTTATCATTTTGTTAACGTTACAGTATTACAATTAATTAGTTAGTTAAAAAAACTCGTAGAAAACAAAGGTTAGCTTATTTTAAAATATTGACATTACAATAGAATTATTTCCAAAATTAAACTTTAAAGAATCATAAAGAAATGATAAACTAAGACAATTGTTTAGAGCTAGAGTTTAGAAATATATTTGTAAACTCAATATCTAGATTAAACCAATGGACTAAACAATGAAGTAAAAAAAGGTTGGCCTATCTTCTTCTTCTTCTTTATATTACAGAGCATTGATCAGTGTGGAAACAACATGAACCGTTTGTCCGAAATAAATCTAGTAAATTAGATTCAAACTGTTCTATAGCTTACATTGTATGGAAGAAATAGTCAAGGAGATGAAACAAAATAGCGACATGACTAGTTTATAAATCGTTAGTTCATGTTTAAAATACAATAGTTTATGTTTGCTCGTGTCCATACAATTAGTCGTTTTTACTGAAAAGCTCACGGAAATAGGAAATTAATACACACTGGGTCCTCTTTAAGACATTGTGATCTATAGGGCAGATGATTTGAACATCAAGGGCATCATAAAAAATGTTGGAATGGGGGGGGGGCACATTTATATATAACTTATAACTTCGAAAAATACACTAGCCAACTGATCATGTCTTTTAATTTACATGTATACTGTACTTCACATTTTCATTTCATTTTTCATATTCATATTTGAGGAATTACAACAAGAGTTAGTAATTTCAAATTTAAAGAATATTTTGTAAAAATAGTATCATTGTCGATTTTACATCACATTTCACAAATTTACAGTTATACTCAATGAACAGTTTACACCCGTGTATAATGTTCCGGAACTGTGGAACTAGCTTACTAGTTATTATCCTGCTGTCAAATTAGTCAGTCAGTATCGACCTGTTCTTACATTTGATTATTACAAAAAAAAAAATACATTATTACCGATATATCTGGACCCAATTAGTGTGAAGGTTTAGCAACAAAGTTTTTTAAAGTGTGGAAATATAACTTCTGGGACACATAAAAACTCTTGCGGATGAACTGACTGGAACTTCTATTTCAGGTTATACTTTGCTTGGAGTTATGTCTTCTGGAGCTGAATCAGCTTCTGCACCAAATGGTGAACTGGAGGTATTGAAAACTGATTCCAAGTTCTTGACGTCTTTGCTTTCGAATTCAACAGGTACAACTTCAATTGGACGTTCAGTACATGTTTAGTACAACTTCTATTGGACGTTCAGTACATGTTTAGTACAACTTCTATTGGACGTTCAGTACATGTTTAGTACAACTTCTATTGGACGTTCAGTACATGTTTAGTACAACTTCTATTGGACGTTCAGTACATGTTTAGTACAACTTCTATTGGACGTTCAGTACATGTTTAGTACAACTTCCATTGGACGTTCAGTACATGTTTAGTACAACTTCTATTGGACGTTCAGTACATGTTTAGTACAACTTCTATTGGACGTTCAGTACATGTTTAGTACAACTTCCATTGGACGTTCAGTACATGTTTAATACAACTTCTATTGGACGTTCAGTACATGTTTAATACAACTTCGATTGGATGTTCAGTACATGTTTAGTACAACTTCAAATTGAAACTAAACACTATTACGTCATCTATTTATGTGCACATTTCATGGCAATATTCATATTGACAAACCTACAAACTTTTTCCAGCTACAGAATCTCGTTCTATAGAATTATACCTTGGACTTTTTAGCATGTATTTACTATCTTCCAATGTGAGCCCGTTATAGAGCAGGATAGAGGAACTGATTTCAAGATATAATGGGCGGGTGGGGGAAAGGAAATATTGAAAATGGGGGCGGCCCAAAAAAAATTTAAAGTAGAATTATTATTGATTACGTGTCTTTTTGAGTGTTTGTGTAATGAGTAAGATAATGTGTGTGTGTGAGATGTTTGTGTGTGAGATATAGGCTATGTGTGTGAGATGTATGATTAAGATGTATAAGAGATGTATTCAACACCACCTATAACAATACCACAATACAATTCGTGACAGGACCCAATTGGTCCATTAGGTTCTGTGATCTTTTGATTGCAGTTGTTGTTTTGTTTTTAAAGAGCAAACCTAGTGGATGTCATTCTGACTCTGAGCAGACACAACATAAAATACACAGATGAATATCATTGTACTTTAAAACATTGAAAAAAAAAAGCACAATGTAACATAAACAAAATACCTTTTGCAACATAGAATACACAAAATAACTGCAATTAAAACAAAACAAATCTAACAACATAATATCTACAACTAACAAATACAGCGTAACGTATACAATACAACCTATACAATATAATAAGCATTAGATAAATTTCACACTATGGCATATAGAATAAAATATATACTATATAAAATGTACCATATAACTTATGCAGTATAACGTATCCAACATACCATGCACAAATCTCCCTACAAGCTGATATATCCAGGGTCAAGAAACTGGTAACAAATACTCAGGAAACATCAAGGACTGTTCAACTTTCTATCTGTGAGAGACAACCCAAGTATCCCAGAGATAGTCGACTGTTTCCGTGTGAAAGACCCTGAAGGCTGAAGATCCCAGAAACTAGAGGGAAATGACTCAGTGTCTATGTCAGAGACCCCGAAGATTCCAGAGGGAAATGGTCGAGTGTCCTTGTGAGAGCCACCGAGGATCCTGGAGGATGAGTTCATAAACAGAAAAAAAAAACAGCACATAAAACTTAAAAACATGAAAAAACAACAACACAATATATCATGCACAATATAACAAACACACACACACACATGTCGGCTTCGTAAACAGAATTTCGACGTAAGTCGGATCATACATTCATACAGAGTACTGTAGCATAATCACAGTACTGTACTGTACTGCAAACACTTAGTCTATCCATACACCTATTCTAATACATAATTATCAATAAAAACAGTAAAATATTGTGCAGAAAGGTAATTTTAATAATGAAATACTGTACTGTACTATACAGTACTGTAAGTGCTGTAACAGTAATAAACAATGTACTGTAATAAATAAAAATAATAATGCCGAAGAGAGAACAAGCTTATTGGGAGGAAGCTACAGAACTTGCTGGAGATACTGGGCAGGTGAGTCAAGAGGGGCAGGTGAGGTAGAGGGTACAAGTACAGGATCTGTTGGAGGCTCTGCTGCAGGCTCTGTTGCAGGCCTGTTTACCTTTTTGAAGTACTGTTGCAGGCTCTGTTGCAGGCCTGTCTACCTTCTTGAAGTACTGCTGCAGGCTCTGTTGCAGGCCTGTCTACTTTCTTGAAGTACTGCTGCAGGCTCTGTTGCAGGCCTGTCTACCTTCTTGAAGTAATGCTGCAGGCTCTGTTGCAGGCCTGTCTACCTTCTTGAAGTACAGCTGCAGGTTACTTTGGAAGGAGACCATCTTCTTCTCCTCCAATATCTCCTTGTAACACCTAAGGGAATCCATGACTCCTCTGGCAACCCTAGTGTACCTCTCAATGTTGGAATCCTCAGCCTCAAACCTTGACAACCCTTCCTCTATCAGGACAAAACCTCCTTCCAAGCCCTGCCTTGTAAATCTCTTGGGTTCTGGAGCTGGTATGTCTTCCTCTTCCTCTATCATCTGCTTCTCCAGTTGAATAAGGTCCTCAGCAGATAACTCCTCTCCTGAGCCGTCGTAAACAGCATCGTAACCATGAAACGACGTAAGTCGAGACCGTCGTAACCCGATGACAACCTGTATATATATATATTTATATATTACTGCCTGCTACTAATTATTTATCGAAAACGACTAGGCCTCACGAGGCAGTCCTTCGCAATCCTACAATATACTGACGCTAACCAGGAAAAGACCGTCACCACTGCATACGAAACGACATAGTGGTTGGGACAATGGCTAAAGGGCTTTTGTTATCTCCTTACTACCTGCTATTTACACAGAAGGCTACTTCAGAAGACCACTTGAGAATAGGAGTCCTTTTCTCCTTTTCGAATATGGTATTATTAATGTTTTTGTTTAGTGCTATGATGAGGAAGGTACAAACAAGACATACGCCAGAGGCTGCCATCATATTTTTTCATACCTTTGTCTACATATAGGAATGTATGCTACTGCGTTCACGCTGACAATATTCAGACACCAGACAAACAGGACCTCCTGCATTGGTCACTGATATTTAATATTCAGACACCAGACAAACAGGACCTCCTGCATTTGGCACTGATATGCAATATTCAGACACCAGACAAACAGGACCTCCTGCATTGAGCATTGATGATCAATATTCAGACACCAGACAAACAGGACCTCCTGCATTGGGCACTGATGGTCAATATTCAGACACCAGACAAACAAGACCTTCTGCATTGGGCACTGATATGCAATATTCAGACACCAGACAAACAGGACCTCCTGCATTGGGCACTGATATTTAATATTTAGACACCAGACAAACAGGACATCCTGCATTGGGCACTGATGGTCAATATTCAGACACTAGACAAACAGGAACTCCTGCATTGGGCACTGATATGTAATATTCAGACACCAGACAAACAGGACCTCCTGCATTGAGCACTGATATGCAATATTCAGACACCAGACAAACAGGACCTCCTGCATTGGGCACTGATATTAAATATTCAGACACCAGACAAACAGGACTTCCTGCATTGGGCACTGATATGCAATATTCAGACACCAGATAAACAGGACCTCCTGCATTGGGCGCTGATATGTAATATTCAGACACCAGACAAACAGGACCTCCTGCATTGGGCACTGATATGCCATTTTCAGACACCAGACAAACAGGACCTCCTGCATTTGGCACTGATAAGCAATATTCAAACACCAGACAAACAGGACCTCCTGCATTGGGCACTCATATTAAATATTCAGACACCAGACAAACAGGACCTTCTGCATTGCGCACTGATTATAAATATTCAGACACCAGACAAACAGGACCTCCTGCATTGGGCACTGATTATAAATATTTAGACACCAGACAAACAGGACTTCCTACATTGGGTACTATTTGTGTATAGTCAGACACCAGACAAACAGGACCTCCTGCATTGAGCGTTGATGATCCTAAGCAAGCTTTGCGTTAAATGAATATTTTGTAGGTCATAGCTTCTGATATTCGTGCTGAAACTATCTGAAGCAGCATTTTAACCTGCAAATGTTGACCAGCAGCGGACCAATGAAAGCCGCGTTTGATTTTATTGTAACATTTTTTAAATAATTAAAACACTTAAGAAGTCATGTGATGTAGACCGCACATTTATGCTCTCCCTAGCAAGCCCACTGTAAATATTGCAAGGTTCTTACTGTATACTACAATCTAAACGTTTTCTGGTCGGATCCTAATTTTTTTTTTGTTCACTAGAAGATATCGACATTCTGTGTGCAGGGGGAAGTACTAGTTCCACTGATGACTAAGTATGTGTGTGTGTGTGTGTGTGTGTTCAGCATTCGCTTCCAGTAACTAATCTCCCAGTCCGGTCACTAAATTCAAATCACGAGCTTCTGTCCAATGCCATGAAGAGTCCAGTCTGGATGGGAGAAGTGATGGACTAATCAGCTTTGAGTCTGGAATGGAACCAAGCTGCACATTGAGAAGGAGCTTTTGTTGGTCTGGTACTTTAGGTGACTTACACACTCAGTACAGTAACTACATTTACACACACACAGTACAGTAACTACACCTACACACAGTACAGTAACTACACACACAGTACAGTAACTACACTTACATACACACTACAGTAACTACACTTACACACAGTACAGTAACTACATTTACACACACAGTACAGTAACTATAAGTACAGTAACTACACTTACACATACAGTACAGTAACTACATTACACACACAGTACAGTAACTACGCGTACACACACTGTACAGTAACTACATTACACACAGTACAGTAATTACACTTACACAGTACAGTAACTACATTTACACACACAGTACAGTAACTATAAGTACAGTAACTACACTTACACGGTACAGTAACTACACTTACACACAGTACAGTAACTACACTTACACAGTACAGTAACTACGCCTACACACACTTTACAGTAACTACATTACACACACAGTACAGTAACTACACTTACATACACACTACAGTAACTACACTTACACACAGTACAGTAACTACATTTACACACACAGTACAGTAACTATAAGTACAGTAACTACACTTACACACACAGTACAGTAACTACATTACACACACAGTACATTAACTACGCGTACACACACTGTACAGTAACTACATTACACACACAGTACAGTAATTACACTTACACACAGTACAGTAACTACATTTACACACACAGTACAGTAACTATAAGTACAGTAACTACACTTACACAGTACAGTAACTACACTTACACACAGTACAGTAACTACACTTACACAGTACAGTAACTACGCCTACACACACTTTACAGTAACTACATTACACACACAGTACGGTAACTACATTTACACATACAGTACAGTAACTACATTTACACACATAGTACAGTAACTATAAGTACAGTAACTACACTTACACAGTACAGTAACTACAGCTATAGTAACTCCACTTACAGACACTTACATTTACATAGTTCTGTAGCAATGTTACATTTGCACACATTGTTCTCCAGCTAACACTTACAGACCTAGTAATGTAAATATATTTCACGTACAGACATAGAACATATTACACTCAAAGGCATAGTACTATAGCTAGTTTACATTTACAGACGAAGTTCTGTAAAAATGTTTTATCGGGTTCTTAGTACTGTAACTAAGACTAAGACATATAACTATACATTTATTACACTGACAGACATAACTATATCACATCAACAGACATAATACTGTAACTAAATTGCATTTACAGACAAAGTAACTATATTAGACACAGACGCCATTCTGAACTTATATCACATCAACATTGATTGTCTTTCAAATAAATTACATTTACAAATTACTGTAACTATAATAGACACAGACACAGTGGCTGTAACTATAATAGACACAAACACAGTACTGTAACTTAATTACATCAACAAACATAATTAAGAGCAAATTTCCTCTTTCAGCCCTTGCAACCTATAGGGCAGATAATGTCAAGGCCATTTGTTTCTTTGATAAACGGTTAACGAGCAGGGTATCATGTGGCCAGCAGAACGACCAACCGCCTTTACTTTCCCCAACTAAAGTCAGGTACCCATTATAGTTGGGGCGCCCTATAAATCACGATATTCAAAATCAGTTCTCACCGAGATTCGAACCCGGGACTCCAGATTCAGAAGCCAAGCGCTTAACCCCTCAGCCTCCACGCCCAGACATAATATTGTAAGAAAATGACATTAACGGACAAGTACTGTAACTAATGTTAGACAAAGTACTGTAACTAATGTTAGACAAAGTACTGTAGCTAATGTTAGACAAAGTACTGTAACTAATGTTAGACAAAGTACTGTAACTAATGTTAGACAAAGTACTGTAACTAATGTTAGACAAAGTACTGTAACTAAATTGGACTTACATGAACTCTTATGAGACTATTATTTTACATGTATAATATTATCTTTTACTATGCAATGATCATAGTGCTACCTCGACAGTTTCTCTCTATTCCAAAGAATATTATGTCCATCTGCTGAACATTTTCTACACCAATCAACTGAAAGTTTTAGGACGCCATCAGTCTGAAGGGACCGGTACACGTCAGACCGGCCAGGGGTATCAAAGAATGAGAAGAGAGTACTAAGTTGGTTGGTTGAAAGCAGTTTGGTCATGAAAATGTTGCACTACTCGGGACTACACTTAAATGCATACAAGAAATGACGGAGAGCATAGATAGAGAGGCTTCCAAAATTGGCCTCCACATAAACTTGGATAAGACTAAAATTTTGCAAGAGGAATATTAGGCAAAGGGTTCCACCGTCAGACTTGGCGAGTCAAAGCTTGAAGAGTTGGACAAGTTCACAGAAAATGTATTAACGAAAAGAAATCAGATTTGGTGTGAGTATATAGGTAAAAAAAATATATGTATGTCTGTGTGTGGCTGTGTGTGTCTGTGTGTGGCTGTGAGGTTGGAGAATGACTAAAACACGAGAAGTATTGTGTAGTATGGAGCTCAGAGCAAAGAGTTCAGACAACCAAATCAAATTAGAAAAACTCTTCTTGATTTTGGTCTAACAACACAAACAAACTTTTCTGCTTTAAACAAAAAAGTCTCTCACGCGATCGCTGTTCGAATTACATATCACGCTACACTTGTCTTTTCTCTTGGTTTCAATATTGTCTTTTCTCTTGGTTTTAATGTTGTCTCTTTTTTCTCTTGGTTTCAATGTTGTCTTTTCTCTTGGTTTTAATGTTGTCTCTTTTTTCTCTTGGTTTCAATGTTGTCTCTTTTTTCTCTTGGTTTCAATGTTGTCTCTTTTTTCTCTTGGTTTCAATGTTGTCTTTTCTCTTTGTTTCAATATTGTCTTTTCTCTTAATTTTAATGTTGTCTTTTCTCTTTGTTTCAATATTATCTTTTCTCTTGGTTTTAATGTTGTCTTTTCTCTTGGTTTCAATATTGTCTTTTCTCTTGGTTTCAACATTGTCTTTTCTCTTTGTTTCAATATTGTCTTTTCTCTTGGTTTCAATATTGTCTTTTCTCTTGGTTTCAATATTGTCTTTTCTCTTGGTTTCAATATTGTCTTTTCTCTTGGTTTTAATGTTGTCTCTTTTTTCTCTTGGTTTCAATGTTGTCTTTTCTCTTTGTTTCAAT
Source organism: Biomphalaria sudanica (assembly GCA_036873155.1). Classification (NCBI taxonomy): domain Eukaryota; kingdom Metazoa; phylum Mollusca; class Gastropoda; family Planorbidae; genus Biomphalaria; species Biomphalaria sudanica. The sequence goes on along the minus strand of JAZGLO010006486.1, from coordinate 839,641 downwards.
GTTGTCTTTTCTCTTAGTTTCAATGTTGTCTTTTCTCTTTGTTTCAATGTTGTCTATTCTCTTTGTTTCAATATTGTCTTTTCTCTTGGTTTCAATATTGTCTTTTCTTTTTTGGCAATTAATCAAAACATGAAATATTTTTACTATTTGTTTTCTTGATTATATTATTTGTCTACATTATATACAACTTTAAGATACACCCTGGTTCATCTTGTAGTTATAGTTATAACGAGCTATCCTGGACCAAATACTTGCTCTAATATTGTGCTTATCCCTGAGGACTGTCACTATAAGACCCTTTCTTGTGTCACCAGCCCCTGTCAGTATTAGCCCCTCGCCATGTCATTAGCATTCCCGTATAAGCAAGGCTGGCTATTGACATGACAACAAGCAAGCGGGATGGACTGACATTAAGAACTGAATTGTAGCATCGATTTTTGCCCAGGATTTTCCTGTCTTTTGATTTTATGCTTTGACCGAGTCCTGGACTAGGGGCGAGAACTCGAGGCTTGAAGATTTCATTTCAGGGGCAGAAACTCTATTTTATAAATAAGACCATTTATTCGTTTGTTATATTTTTTTGTTAGATCTTTAAAATCTATCTATCTATCTATCTATTTTTTCTGTTTTTCTGTCTGTCTACAGGTGTGTCTGTTAATATATCTTTCTGACTGCCTCAACGTGTGTTACATGTTTGTATGTGTTGCTTTAACAGTCTAGTCTTACAATTATCTGTTAGAGCTGACACAGAGTCTCTTGCTATCCAAATCTAGAAAATGCAATGAAAAAATACACCACAAGGAACAAAGGTACAGATGAGACAAACATAAGCAACCCACTCGTCACTTAAAACACACCAAGTACATTCTGAAATAGGTTTATTTAAGCAAGTAAAAAAGTAAGTATTTCTTATAAAAAACAGTGAGGTAAGTACTTCTAAGCAAAAACAAAACACAATGAAGTATATGTCAAGTAAGTACTTCTATGCCAAAAACAAAACACAATGAAGTATATGTCAAGTAAGTACTTCTATGCCAAAAACAAAACACAATGAAGTATATGTCAAGTAAGTACTTCTATGCCAAAAACAAAACACAATGAAGTATATGTCAAGTAAGTACTTCTATGCCAAAAACAAAACACAATGAAGTATGTGTCAAGTAAGTACTTCTATGCAAAAACAAAACACAATGAAGTATATGTCAAGTAAGTACTTCTATGCAAAAACAAAACACAATGAAGTATGTGTCAAGTAAGTACTTCTATGCCAAAAAACAAAAGGGAGGTAAGTAGATCTAAGCAAGAAACTGTGCAGTAATCACTTCTAACCAGTGCTTTTGTTTTTTGTTGTAAAAATAGGTGCCGGTACTCAGCGATGGATTGCCTAACTTTTGTGATGTAAGGAGATTTAAGTACTTTGCAGATATCCACTGTGTCTGTGTGTTGCTGATGTAAAGAGAACTAAGTACTTTCCAGCTATCATTTGCGTCTGTGTTTTGGAGATGTACTGAGATCTAAGTACTTTGCAGCTATCAATTGTGTCTGTGTGTTGGTGATGTAAGGACGTAATGAACTGATTTTCTTGGTTCGTATGCGAATGTATTGACCGCGATCAGGAGATCATGTTCATTGTGGGCTAGCAAGGCGCAATCATCGGCATAGAAAAGCTCTGTTATGACCATTTCTTTCATTTTTGTATGGGATAGTAGAAGTCTAAGATTGAACACATTGCCGTCTGAACGAAACCTGATGTAAATGCATTCGTGCAATCGCTGCCTCATTTGACCCAGCATTACGCCAAAGAAGATAGCGAATAGAGTAGGAGCAAGTACACAGCCCTGCTTCACGCCATTTTCTGTTGGGAAGTGATCAGACAGGTCACCATTGTGTCTGATCTGGCCTTTTTGTCCCACGTGAAACTGCTTCAGAATGGATAGGAACGTAGGTGGGCATCTCAGCCTAGCCAAAATCCTCCATAAACTATCGCGACTGACCGTGTCGAAAGCCTTGGTGAGGTCCACAAAGGCAGCGTATATAGTATACTAAACTTAAATATTGCCTAAAATCAACTCTAGATCTAGACTGCCTAGAGTTACTGTCTAGAGTAAGTTTTGATTATCCTAGATTCTATTTCTACTATATTTATAATCTAGATGTAAATTCTAGTAGTAGTTCAATACTGAATATATAGTTACAATAGTAAGTATTTATTTCGAATTGGACTTGAATATTTATGATTAAATAGATTACAGATTCTAACTAGATTCTATAGATCTATGTCTATTATGACAAGGCCCATGGCATGTTTGAGATCAATTTTTCAAAGCAACTATAATTAATGGACTTCATCTAAAACAAGTTCATTTATATATTCACATGTTATTTTTATATTTTATAAGCTTAGCATTATTTTGGACCAATGTCTCACAACGGCTGATAAACGAAATCAGGTATAAACATCAGGAGAAAACACGACCCCTTAACTCAAGAAAACATTAAGAAATTAAAACAGACACAAAATAGACTGAGAATAATAACAAACGAATATTCGCTATTGATTACAGTAACACCTTTTTAAAAACACCTTTTGAAAAAAAAACAAAAAAAACATTTAAAGTTTTAAACTCACTACAATTTTTATTTTTACAATTATTTTGTGTGTAAAATGGTGTATCAGAAATTTCCGGGTACTTAGAATAAGCTAGTCCTAAAAAAAATTACACAGATCTTGGGTAAAAGACTTGTCAAATAAAGTACTGTAAATGTGTAGTTTCAGGGGCTTGTTTCAGGTCTTTTCTTTCTATAACCTCTATCGTATTTGATCCCAACTCCTCGTATATTTGTGCAGTATTTATTTTTATGAGGTAGGTACACTTAAATTCACAGCCTAATTATGTCAGTTTAATTTAAAATGAGAACTGAAAAATGCAAAAGATATAAGGAAAATGGTACTTCCGGTCAGGGGTGGACTGGGTGTCTAAATCGGCCGGGGCATTTCTTTACCATCCGTCCTTTCAATGGTATATATATTCATAATGTAAGATGAACGGATGAAACCTACAAGTATGTGTCAGGGGTTCTTTTATATGCTTGTCTTTGTCTTGGCTCGCTAGGGGGTTCTTCAATACTCAATTACAATTGCGATCTATGGACTCTGGAGTATGCCCTATCATTATGACGAAAACGACCAACTGTCTTCACTTCCCCCCCCCCCCAGGTAGACATTAGAGCTAGATGGATCCTGAAATTAAAAACCACAGTCACACTAGGATTCGAAAGCCAAGTGCTTTACCACTCAGCCACCGCGATTCTTGTCTACGGGTGTAGGCTATGACATTATTTCGAAAACAAAATTTGTTAGATAAAAGTAGTATTACACTGTAAAAGATTATTTGAACAAGAAAAAGTCACTTTTATAAGATAATAATCCATGAGTCCTTTAGGTGCCCTACCAACCCATTTGGGTACCGGCCCACCGGGCATTTGCCCGAATGCCCATATAGCCAGTCCGCCCCTGCTTCCGGTCCAATTTACTAATTCTAGTTTTAAACCAAAGAAACGAAACGCAAAAGCGCAACATAGCCCATTTTACAGCGTAGACCTACACGTTGGTCTAGTAAATTGTATGCAATATATTTATTGTGTCATACCTAGTGAAGATCCAATTGATTAATACCCGAAGTATTGGAGAGAGACTCTCCCAGAACCAAGATGACAGGAAGAAGCTGCTTGGTGGCCTAGGCCCCAGAAGGGATCACAGGCAGAGATGAGATGATGACATACTACACTCTTAAATCTTCAGACTCGAAGACAAGCCGTATATATATATAAATACTTTCATGTGTGACTTGGTCCTGATTTAAATTCGAGCCACATGTATGTCTCGTTTATACCCAAAGTGATTGTATTCTACAACCAATACGTGTGTCGACCTTTGTCTCAAGTGTTGTAGTGTGTCCATTGTCCATTGTTTGACAAACAAGTGTGTCTTTGCCATACTTATTAGACACCTTAAATGTGTCTTGGTCATACCTTTAGCCGTTAAGTGACACCTTCACATGTGTCTAGGCTTTATCCATATCCATTGTCTCAGGCCTCCATGTATTGACGTCTGCACTCGTCAGACCTCGGACATCTGAGTCTTCTCGCCACTCGCTACTGCTTAGCTTGACCCTATAATCACATCAGCAATCATTTCAATCATTCGACAATCCTCTTCTGCCCATCTTTCCTCTAAAAGCCTACTATTTTTGCACTGGACATTTTCTTTTTCAAAGATGTCCATCTTTTTGCGAGCCATCACTCTGGTCTTAGTAAATTATCTCTTGGCACATCGGCTTACCTCCCCCCTTCGCCAAGTGCTAGAGCAGCTCGCCTGATTTCGTTAAGGGATTTCCCTTTGTTTCACAGAGTTGTCCTTCCCTCGCCGCTCAATTGTCCAAGCCAATTGTCTACGCTAGAGGCCCAACACACAATTGTATTGTCTCCGAGAACGTTCCTATGTTTTCCCTAAAGAGGATTCTCTCCCTTTCTCAACCCCCCTCTCTTCTAATAGGAGGATACAAAACATATCACGCGCCATCTTAACACAGTTTCACTTGCCCAAGGCTTAGCACTCTTTTATAATGGAGGTAAATATTTCAAAAGAAAAAGGATTATCGACTTGTCCCTATATTTAGCCCAGCCAGAGTTATCTTTCTTTTGCTACCATTAATTATGTAAGCTAGTTTTATAAGGTAGTTTGATTATATATTTACTTTGTGATTCTACTTCCATTGATTTCAAAGACAATGCCCCATAACAACCTTATCTACATTGATATTATTAATAATACAAATCTTAGAATTACACGAACTCCCCTTCATTATAAGGATCTAGATCAGTGTTTTTCAAACTTTTACCTGTAGAACCCCATCTCCCCCCAAAAAGCTATTTCGTTCAGCTCCCCACACCTCTTAGCCAGCTCGGTTGTGGGGAATCGTTGTAAGTTCATAAGGTGTCGTCCTGGAGAGTTTTAAGAATATTATAAAAAGAAACAAAACGTGTAAATATTCATTTATTTCACAATTTTCAGGTTTTTCATTGCATAGATATTCACAATATGTTTGGAATCCAAATTTGACGTGATCCATTGTTATTTGACGTGATCCATGTTCATTGATGTTATATGACGTGATCCATGTTCATTGATGTTATTTGACGTGATCGATGTTCATTGATGTTATTTGACGTGATCCATGTTCATTGATGTTATATGACGTGATCCATGTTCATTGATGTTATTTGAAGTGATCCATGTTCATTGATGTTATTTGGCGTGATCCATGTTCATTGATGTTATTTGACCTGATCCATGTTCATTGATGTTATTTGACGTGATCCATGTTCATTGATGTTATTTGATGTGATCCATGTTCATTGATGTTATTTGACGTGATCCATGTTCATTGATGTTATTTGACGTGATCCATGTTCATTGATGTTATTTGAAGTGATCCATGTTCATTGATGTTATTTGACGTGATCCATGTTCATTGATGTTATTTGACGTGATCCATGTTCATTGATGTTATTTGACGTGATCCATGTTCATTGATGTTATTTAACGTGATCCATGTTCATTGATGTTATTTGACGTGATCCATGTTCATTGATGTTATTTGAAGTGATCCATGTTCATTGATGTTATTTGACGTGATCCATGTTCATTGATGTTAGTGACGTGATCCATGTTCATTGATATTATTTGAAGTGATCCATGTTCATTGATGTTATTTGAAATGATCCATGTTCATTGATGTTATTTGACGGGATCCATGTTCATTGATGTTATTTGACGTGATCCATTTTCACTGATGTTATTTGAAATGATCCATGTTCATTCATGTTATTTGACGGGATCCATGTTCATTCATGTTATTTGACGTGATCCATTTTCATTGATGTAAGTCCGTTTTAGTCTCTTTTTTTTCGGGTAAAAGTGTTTCCTATATAATTGTTAAGTGTTTTAGATACTGGAAAACATTCTTTCTGGAGATTGTACATGAGATAAAGCAGGTTCTCTCTCCCTCGAAGAGCCTTCGGCTCAGCCCTTGGACATCAACAAGGTTCTCTCTCCAGCCAGCAGGGGTTCTGGGAGAGGGCTGGAAGCTCCCTCAGCGTGTAGATACATTTAAAACAGATTTATTGTGCATAGAATATTTGACTGTTCAATTTAAGTTGGCAACGCTGGCATGCGTAAATAAAACTGGGAGAGAGCTTGTAATGAATTCAGTTTGTAGTCATAAATTTAGATCTATAAAGGTCTATATATCTTAGTTAATTAAACCTCATCTCAAGTTAAACTGTCACTCTGTCATGGGAAACATTTTTGTTGGGGGGGGGGGGAAGTATTCTAACAAAAACACAGAACCTATAAATATACAAAGGGTGATAATGAACATGTTATAGAATGACTTATTTATGTTTATTTTGTATAGCACGTGTCAGGTCGCGTAGAAAATTACCCTCATTATTTATTAATCAAATTAAAGACATTTATCTATAGCACTTTTCGACAATATAAATTATTATTGAGCTTATAGCATATTTCATTTTTTTTTAACAGCGATATAGATAAATGAGGCCAAAGTTAGTTCTATTAGCGATCAGTGTTTCTATTTTATTTGGGGTTCAATTCTTCATCTTGGGTTCATGTCATGAAACAATTTCTCTAAATTGCGATATTGAAATCACGTTGATCACCATTAGACAACAATTGACCTACTTTTTCCACTTCCTTTTAGTCATAAAATAGATTTTACTTTTTTACAATATAATTCGTTTTCCAGAGAACAAATATGAAATTATGACTGGATTACCAGAAGTTGACAATTGAATTAGACCACCAGGAGAACAATTGATTTGGGCCACCAAGAAATAACAGTGGGTCTAGACACTAGGACGATGTTAGTTGACCTGGGCCACTAGGACGATGTTAGTTGACCTGGACCACAAGGACGATGTTAGTTGATCTGGATCAATAGGACGATGTTAGTTGATCTGGACCACTAGGACGATGTTAGTTGACCTGGACCACTAGGACGATGTTAGTTGACCTGGACCACTAGGACGATGTTAGTTGACCTGGACCACAAGGACGATGTTAGTTGATCTGGATCACTAGGACGATGTTAGTTGATCTGGACCACTAGGACGATGTTAGTTGACCTGGACCACTAGGACGATGTTAGTTGACCTGGACCACTAGGACGATGTTAGTTGACTTGGACCACTAGGACGATGTTAGTTGACCTAGATCGCCTGGAAGTTAGCATCCAACCTGTGACACCAAAAAAACAACAACAACAAAAAGCAGAAGAGAGCAGACGTTACCTAAAAAAAAAAGAAGATAATTACGTCTAAGCATTTCATGTGTCATATATATCAATGACTTAAACTCTTCTAAGTCGGTGGTTTTCCTGGATGATTGAGCCAACCCATTCAATTCTCTAATGACGATAGGGAAGAATGTACCAGGATGGCTGCCTGGTCGTGCGGTTTGCACGCTGGACTGTCGTTCAGATTTATCAATGGTCCCGGGTTCAAACCCTGCCCGTTCCCATCCCCCGTCGTCCTGCGGGAGGTTTGGACTAGGAAGTAATTATCTTCAACTCTGAAGGAACATCCGAAGCATGTAAAACATTTTACAAACAAACAAATATGTACGACTTTTCTCTAGAGTATGGAATACGAAATGAAATGTCCCGCTATCTTTGTGTCTTTCTTTTAACTTGGATCACCAGCAAAATGGCAGTAGCCTTGGACCATCTGGACTATGCCAGTGGACCTAGACCAGGAAGATGACGTGGGCGTGGACCACAAGGAAGATGGCAGTGAACCTGGACCACCAGGACCTGAAACAACAGTAAAATGGCAGAGTTGGAAGTCGCTACATTGAAAACCGTGGAAATAATACTTTTTGTCTTTTCTTTTGTTTTAAGTAATATGCTTTAAAAAATAGACAGGATTTGATAAACAAAGTTGGACAACTCTTGTCGTGTGCGTGAGAAAGAGCTGGACGACATGGAGAGTTTTCTAATAAGTCAACTCACCAGATCACACAACAATAATTAATCTAATTCTGATCCACTAGTTCAGTGCTGAGGGAGAGAAGAAGAGAACTCACGTCACCTCATTATAAATAATTCAGTCATTAGTTACATCCCCTGCTGTTACTCCTTTTCACACTGTTAAAAATAAGGCAGTAACCAACTAAATAGTTACAGTATGGTCAGTTGAATGACTTATAGAACTGAATATCAGGCCTACAGTACTATTGGCAAATATAAAGGATAAAAGTACTGTACAGTACTGATTGTTATGGTTGATAAAAGTACTTGACAGGCGCAGGTTGTGGGATAAGAAGACTTGATTTTCAGTTGGGATCAATGAACTTAATGTGTTAGTTCAAATTTTTTTGTAGTACTGGTTGCCATATGTAATAGTAGGGACGAAATCGCTGAATGGTTAAGCGCTTGGCCTCCGAACCTGGGGTCCTGGGTTTGAATCTCGGCGAAGACTGGGATTTTGAATTTCGGTATTTTTAGGGCGCTCCTGAGTCCACCCAACTCTAATGGGTACCTGACTTTAGTTGAGGAAAGTAAAAGCAGCAGGTTGTTGTGCTGGCCATATGACACCCTGCTCGTTAACCGTTGACCAAAGAAACAGATGACCTTAACATCATTTGTCCAATAGACCGTAAGGTCTGAAAGGGAAAGTTTATCTATGCTAGAACAAAACAGTTGTGATTGTCTTCTAGATTGAAAGGATTGAATCATTTCTGAGTCTTCTTTGAAATAAACAACAGCATCACACAAGAGAATGTTTAGTGCGAAGAAAAGATTCGAACCCAAGACCACAGGTGGCTGATCGTGTGGTATGCGCACTGAGCTATCCCGGGTTCAGACCCTGCTGCCCGCTGCCATCCCCCGTCGTGCTGCGGGATGTATGTGTAGGAAGTAAATTATCTTCAGCTCTAAAGGAACATTCGAAACATGCAAAACATTTGACAAACTTTTTTTATTTACAAAAAACAATGAATTTTATACATAAGACTAGATAATACCCAAGCTTCGCTACGTTGAAATAGTTGGCATTTTTTTGGTTATTGTAACCAAAATCCCTTTTTTTTAATCCCCCAAAGAAATGGTTCATATTAGCACAGCCTAATGTTCCCGCCATTCTCTCAAGACACACGCAGTACAGATGGCTGGCCCATGAATTCTAGCAACGACATCCACAATTTAGTTTTCTTTTGGACACACTTTTCTTTGATTGGTCACTTGTAGCCCATAATGATCCAATATCGTTTAATTTGTCTCCTCCTCTTAACAATCTCAGCGAAACACACACACACACACATTTCTTTGTCTTTTGAACTTTTCTTCAGCCACTAGAACAGTTCCAATGAAAACACTTTGCCCGATGAAAACATCTTTACCAGCTATCTAAGCCGTCTTTACAGAAACAGAGAACGGACACACACATACAAATAGGCGTACAATCATGTTTTGACAATTACTTGACTTCTTGAGAATTTAGGACAGAGATGTAGGTCTAGCATCACAATTGTCTCTTGTTTGGAGGCTAACATTTTTTCTCTGATCGTTTCGGGATCACTTGTAACAAACATTTTGTCTGAAGTTTGTGTCAGAACTTTGTCCATGTTTTGGTTTATAAATATCGCTGTTGTTTTCAGCATCATAAAGAGATGACTATTCTATTTGGTTGTTTGGTTGTTTGTTTGTAAAATGTTTGACACGTTTCGGATGTTCCCTCAGAGTTGAAGAAAATCTACTTCTTAGTCCGAACTTCCCGCTGACGACGTGAGGATTGGAGCGGGCAGGGTTTGAATCCGGGACCATCGATAAGTCCAAACGACAGTCCAGCGCGCAAACCGCACGACCAGGCAGTCAATATGTCTGTTTTTTTTTCTATTTCATGCTATTTGAATGTGTGCTTGACTCATTGGAAAACAGTTTTCTTGCAGGTCATCATGGTTGATGTTCATAAGATCTCAGTTTGTTTGTAGGATAAACAATAAATGAAAAAAAAAAAGACTTAAAGCGCTTTCCTTCTGGTGTTAAGAATCTCATCATTTCATTTCGAACAAGCATCAAGCCTACACACACGTCTTAAAATAGCTTCTCTTACTAGAAGTATGGATACACGTTTTAAAAAACACAGAGCTGGGTTTAAACCCATCCACTCTGACACCATTAGACTTTGAACTGTTTCAAATCTCACCCCTATAAGGTTTCTCTAGTTCAAATAATGGTTTTAATCAGAGCAATGTTCGTTCTAAGATTCCAAACTAACAAATTTACCAGATAGAAAAACAACGAAGACATTTGTTTTTAAAAGTTTTCCTACGAGTCTAGAATAAAGATTGAGGGAGATCAAAGCCTACTTAGTAGTAACTCGGTATTGTCGCTAGTCGGGGAATGCGATTAAAGCGTATTGTGTCCCGGGAATTACTGAAACCATTTTTTTTTCTGGAGGATTTTTTTGGAAGAATAATTGGAAATAATATTGTACTTGATGATACAAGTACTCTCTGTGTGTGTCTGTGTCTGTTTCTCTCTGTAAGTGGGTCTCTATGTCTGAGTGTGTGACAAAGCTGATACATGCGCATTCGAACCAGCATGTGAGCTGTGTGGACGAGTGGCTTGTCTACCTTAGTGACGTGGCTAGAGTTCGAGTCCATGGGAGACTTTAAATTTTCATATGATGAGTTGTGTCACCGAGAAGATAAGAGCCACAAATTTTTCTCAGACACCCCCTCCCTCTCTCAGATACCCCCCTCTCTGATACCCCTCCCTCTCTCAGATACCCCCCTCTCTGATACCCCTCCCTCTCAGATACACACTCCCTCTCTCAGATACCCCCCTCTCTCTCTCTCAGATACCCCCCTCTCTCTCTCAGACACCCCCTCCCTCTCTCAGATACCTCCCTCCCTCTCAGATACCTCCTCCCTCTCTCAGATACCTCCGTCCCTCTCTCAGATACCTCCCTCTCTCTCTCAAATACTTTTTTCCCTCTCTCTCCTCCCTCTATCAGATATCCTCTCTCTCAAATACCCCCCCTCTCTCAGATACCTCCCTCTATCTCTCAGATACCTCTCTCTTTCTCTCAGGTACCTCCCTCTCTCAGATACCCCCTCCTTCTCTCAGATACCTTCCTCCCTCTTTCAGATACCTCTCTCCCTCTCAGATACCCCTCCCTCTCTCAGATACTTCCCTCTATCTCTCAGATACCTCCCTCTTTCTCTCAGATACCTCCCTCTATCTCTCAGATACCTCCCTCTATCTCTCAGATACCCCCTCCCTCTCTCATAAACCTCCCTCCCATTTTCAGATACCTCCCTCTCTCACTCAGATACCTCCCTCCCTCTCTCAGATACATCCTCCCTCTCAGATACCTCCCTCTATCTCTCAGATACCTCCCTCTATCTCTCAGATACCCCCTCCCTCTCTCATAAACCTCCCTCCCTCTTTCAGATACCTCCCTCCCTCACTCAGATACCTCCCTCCCTCTCTCAGATACCCCCTCCCTCTCAGATACCTCCCTCTTTCTCTCAGATACCTCCCTCTTCTCTCAGATACCCCCTCCTTCTCTCAGATACCTCCCTCCCTCTTTCAGATACCTCTCTCCCTCTCAGATACCCCTCCCTCTCTCAGATACTTCCCTCTATCTCTCAGATACCTCCCTCTTTCTCTCAGATACCTCCCTCTATCTCTCAGATACCTCCCTCTATCTCTCAGATACCCCCTCCCTCTCTCATAAACCTCCCTCCCTCTTTCAGATACCTCCCTCCCTCACTCAGATACCTCCCTCCCTCTCTCAGATACATCCTCCCTCTCAGATACCTCCCTCTATCTCTCATACCTCCCTCTATCTCTCAGATACCCCCTCCCTCTCTCATAAACCTCCCTCCCTCTTTCAGATACCTCCCTCCCTCACTCAGATACCTCCCTCCCTCTCTCAGATACCCCCTCCCTCTCAGATACCTCCCTCTATCTCTCAGATACCTCCCTCTATCTCTCAGATACCCCATCCCTTTCTCAGATACCCCATCCCTTTCTTATTTACTCCCCTTACAGATGTCTACACAAGAAATTGGAAGCGCGTAATGGAAACACGGAGTCACGCTATACAATAATAAATAATCATAATTATAATAATATTAATATGAAATGAATAATAATAATAATAATAATAATAATATGGAAATTGTCCAAAATAACAATATACCCCATTGGTATATCAACCGAGCGGATAATAACAACTGACCTCACAGACACCTTCAAGGCCCTTAACATTCCTAGGAACATTCTCGTTGCCTGTCAGAGGGCGGTACTGCTGCAGACCTGCCACATCACCAGAAAATTCCTGAGTGGAAACTGTTAAAGGGACTACGATGAATTTTGTTTCTCTTTAACGAAACTCGACCCTGGCAGCGCCAGAGAATAAATACTCGTTCATTTCTAACATAATAATAATAATAACAAAATAACAGATGTAAGACTACTACTACTACTACTACTCACGATAATACAAATAAATATTTCTGTAAGATAATGTAAAAAAAAAAAGGGTTGCACAAACAATGTGCCTGTTGATTGCCTTGCAATATTTAGAAGTTATTTTTGGTAGAGAAATAAACAAAACAGTTTCAAAGATGGTTCCTGGACACATAAAATGTTCTTGAAACAATAAATTGAATATTATGAACTTTGTTGCGTCAACCATTAAAAAAAAAGATGAACAAAGTGACAAAGAAATCACATTTAGTTTTCGTTGAAAATGAAAGATTTTATAAACAAGAAAAACATTTACATTTTTTTTTCTCAAAATGAAAATACCTCTCATAGAGCAATTATTTTGCACTTTATAACTAATGAATTCTGTATTTGCTTAAGATCAGAACACATTGTTACTCCGCCCCATTTGTCAAAACGGAAACATTAATTACTAAGGTTGCCAAGTTGTTTCGACAATTTCATTCTCACCACATATAGCCTGCTCTTCCACCTAAAAAATTAACATTTACATCTAGATCTACTTCCGGTCTCGTATAGCCTCCATTTGAATCATGACAATATGAAAGAAAGAAATAAGATGCTTTTATTGTCTGGTCCTGGTCGTGTTGCATGCGCTCCAAACTGTCCTCACGATAGTCTAGTGTTGCAACCCTTCTCTCTCGTCCTGCTGGAGCTTTGGGCTAGAAGCTCATCTTCCTAAAGATGTGTTTAAAAAGAAAAGTCCAGTAACACAGACTGCAAGCGCAAAATAATTAGGTGTTATAATAAATGAAAAACTGTCATGGAATCCCCATATTGATGAAACTATTAAAAAATCAAACAAAGCCTTAGGGTTTATTAAAAGAAATGTCTACAAATCTAATAACAAAACTAAAATGTTATTTAATTTTAGTTCGGCCAATACTAGAATATGCCTCCTCTGTTTGGGAGCCCACAACTCAAGAAAATTGTAAGAAATGGGAAGAGACGAATATTCACATTTGACTAGAGTAACAACTTTAGTCACATCAATCACTACATTTAGAAAGCCTTCAGAATAGAAGACTCAAAAATAAAGTAGCCATTATACATAAAAAATTGAACTATAATCAAGTACAAAAACAAAATTTAATAAAATACTCTGAAAGACAGAAAGATAAATGCACATTCCTCGTTCCATATGCTAGGACAAATTTGTACACATGCTCCTTCTTCCCTAGTGCTATTAGGGCATGGAATGGGTTGCCTGAGCTAGCTTGGAAAACCAATGACTTGGCAAAATTCAAGTCATTGGTTAAAATGCTTGATTAGATTGACCTAGGAGTACACGTAGGACGTAATCGTCTTCTTTTTTGAAGTAACGTCTGTATTATATAAGATAAGATAAGTCAATAAAAATAAAACTGAAAACACTTGTACACCAGAGTCCAATGCTAAATAACAATTTATAACTATCATTACATTACAATATAGGTCACGGGGAAGATCAAGGAAATGAAGGATTCGTGAAGTCGACAAATCAAGAAAGACATTTGAAAATACCTTATTAAACTTAAAATATAATAAAATAATTTAAAAATTAAAATAATATTTGTTTCAAACCGGGTATCGAACCCGTTACAGCTGCTTGAATGCACAATGTTTCCGATTTAGCCAAAAGGGCAATGCATAATTGTGCGATTATTTATTTTTATGTCTATTATATGGATATCTAGATCGAAAATTGATTTAGGACTCTTAAGATCTAGCCAAGATCTTGAGCTACTTCTAGATCTAGAATCGTAAAGTTTTATTGTCACTGCTGTCGTTAAAAACAAAAATAACTTCAGCTTAAATAATCTTTCAATAAACTTGAAACAGCTTTAGATGTACTCACATATCGCACAATATTGGTACACTACGTCATTTCCACTTCCTTTTTCAAATAGACTCAAAACACTGCATGAAAAAAAACAAAAAAACTTTTCATTAGGCCTCACATCTTGTAATAAATCATCTGATGCTCCCCCCCCCTCGCAACCGTATCAGAGTCAAGTGTAATTGCTATGCTTATTTATATGTGAATAGAAACAAGAAAAAAACACATTAAAAATCCTTTTATATTAGGCCTACTTATGAAGCGACATTTTTCTCTTAATAACTAATAAATATTAGATTTAAAAAAACATTGGAGCTTTCTTTTACCCCACTACCCCCCCCCCCCCCCCACGAGAAAGAATCCTTTCTAAGCGAATATATAGATCTACTACACTTAAAATATTCCAGTTATATGCCTTTAGATCTAGACCATGATCTAGACCAGCGGTTCTCAACCTTTTAAGCTCGGCGACACTTTTTACAATCCCCTACTCTGCCGCGACCGCCCCCCCCCCCTCAACACACACATACAGAAATAGAAGAGTAGACAATAACAATCCATATTTTCGATGGTCTTAAGCGACCCCTGGCAAATCGTCAATCGACCCCCAAGGGGGTCGCGACCCACAGCTTGAGAACCCCTGATCTAGACTTAGAAGACTGTGCGCACCATTTTTTCTGAACATTAGTTTATTAAAATCTTGAATCAATAAAGCCTTGCATCCGGAAATTCCCGAAAGCGAAAGTCCTTTCAAAAACGCAATAATCCTTTGTTGGATCTCTAGACCTAGAATCCTCTAACCAAATTCAAATTATTTCATTTTTTTTTTACTTGAAAAATGATAACAGTCAAACTACAGTTTCCCGTGTGGCCAACGAGCTAGTAATTCTTTTTTTTTTTTTAGCGATAAACATCAACTAGTACATTTCTAGAAAAAACGTTTATGAGATCAGCGTCCAGGTTCCCCCGCGCTCCATAAAAATTATGACTTTAATAGAAGTATTGTAAAAATATCTGTTTTAATGAAATGCAAATAACATTTGAGTTTGTGTCCAGCTGTTGCTTATAGTTTGTGTTCTGTTTGTGTCTTGCTGTTGCTTGGAGTTTGTTTCCTGCTGTTGCTTTGAGTTTGTGTCCTGCTGTTGCTTGGAGTTTGTGTTCTGCTGTTACTTGGAGTTTGTGTCCTGCTGTTTCTTGGAGTTTATGTTCTGCTGTTGCTTTGAGCTTGTGTCCTGCTGTTGCTTTGAATTTGCGTCCTACTGTTGCTTTGAGTTTGTGTTCTGCTGTCGCTTGGAGCTTGTGTTCTGTTGTTGTTTAGAGATTGTGTTCTTCTGTTGATTGGAGCCTGTGTTCTACTGTTGTTTAGAGTTTGTGTCTTGTAGTTTTGTCCTGCTGTTGGAGTTTATGTCCTGTTTGGAGTTTGTGTCCTGCTGTTGTTAGGAGTTTGTGTTCTGCTGTTGTTAGGAGTTTGTGTTCTGCTGTTGCTTGAGTTTGTGTTCTGCTGTTGCTTTGAGTTTGTGTTTTGCTGTTGCTTGGAGTTTATGTCTTGTTTGGAGTTTGTGTCCTGCTGTTGTTAGGAGTTTGTGTTCTGCTGTTGTTAGGAGTTTGTGTTCTGCTGTTGCTTGAGTTAGTGTTCTGCTGTTGCTTGGAGTTGGTGTTTTGCTGTTGCTTGGAGTTTATGTCTTGTTTGGAGTTTGTGTCCTGCTGTTGCTTGGAGTTTGTGTTCTGCTTTTGCTTGGAGTTTGTGTTCTGCTGTTGCTTGAATTTTGTGTTCTGCTGTTGCTTGGAGTTGGTGTTTTGCTGTTGCTTTGAGTTTGTGTCTTGCTGTTGCTTTGAGTTTGCGTCCTACTGTTGCTTTGTTTTTGTGTTCTGCTGTCGCTTGGAGTTTGTGTTCTGTTGTTGTTTAGAGATTTTGTTCTTCTGTTGATTGGAGCCTGTGTTCTACTGTTTTTTAGAGTTTGTGTCTTGTAGTTTTGTCCTGCTGTTGCTCGGGGTTTGTGTTCTGCTGTTGCTTGGAGTTTGTGTTCTGCTGTTGCTTGGAGTTGGTGTTTTGCTGTTGCTTGGAGTTTATGTCCTGTTTGGAGTTTGTGTCCTGCTGTTGTTTGGAGTTTGTGTTCTGCTGTTGCTTGAGTTAGTGTTCTGCTGTTGCTTGGAGTTGGTGTTTTGCTGTTGCTTGGAGTTTATGTCCTGCTTGGAGTTTGTGTCCTGCTGTTGCTTGGAGTTGGTGTTCTGCTGTTGCTTGGAGTTTGTGTTCTGCTGTTGCTTGGAGTTGGTGTTTTGCTGTTGCTTGGAGTTTATATCCTGCTTGGAGTTTGTGTTCTGCTGTTGCATAGCCGGAAAATAATCATCGAACTTTCTTGTCCTAAAAGAAAAGCGTTAACGAACTTTCTTCATAAGGAAAAGAAATTCAATTTAGGATTGAACTTAAATTCTGTCGCTATTTTTCTTTCGGACGGAGTAAATTAATCTTATAAAAAAAACTGTCATGTTAAAAAAAAGCCTGAATGATGATCATTGGAGAATTTTTTTTTATTCATCCTTAAAACTGTTCTATTTATAGCATAGAAATGTTCTATCTGACGATATGGCTACGTTAAACACAAAAGGCGTAGATCCATCGAGACATGGATCTGAGAAACAACACTTTGCCCTATCTTATTGTGGCCAGGAAATGAGTCAAGTCTCCACAGTTTGATCTTTGAAAACTGGCGATGAAATAACTGAAGTATTGAGAACAATATCCTGCTAACAATCTTTAATCTGCAGATCTGATGAACTTCCAATAAATAAAATATGTGTACTGGTGAAATAGGGGCGCGGTGGCTGAGTGGTTAGGCGCTTGACTTCCGAACCTGGGGTAATGGGTTCGAATCTCGGTGAAGATTGGGATTTTGAATTTCGAGATTTCGAGCCCAACTCTGATTGGGTACCTGACGAGTTGGGAAAGTAAGGGCGGTTGGTCGTTGTGCTAGCCACATGACACACTGCTTTTTAACCGTTGGCCAGAAACAGATGACCATAACATCATCTGCCCCATAGATCGCAAGGTCTGAAAGGAAAACTTTACTTATGTAGGCGCGTTGGCTGAACCCAAAGCGCTTGATTTCTGAATCGAAGGTCCCGGGTTCGAATCTCGGTGAAGACTGGAATTTTGAAGTTCGGGATCTTTGGGCGCCTCTGAGTTCACCCAGCTCTAATGGGTACCTGAAATTAGTTGGGGAAAAGAGTAAATGCGGTTGGTCACTGTGCTGGCCACTTGACACCATCGTAAACCTTGGGCCACAAAACAGATGACCTTTACATCATCTGCCCTATAGATCGCAATTTCTGAAAGGGGAACATTATTTTTTTATACTAACTAGTGATATAAGAAACTAATTTGCTTGATATCATAGACAACACGCTAGTGGAGAGATACATTGTGAACCAAGTTTCTTTCTTTGTCTATAATTCAATTTTAAAGTTCCGCTTTACAATCTTCAAACAATTAAATACACATAAGTAACACATAAAAAAAAAGAGAAAGCGGTATTAAGAAATGTGTAGGCTATATAAGGGAACTTATGAGAAAGTAAGTGGATTCAAAGAAGACTGGGGGAGATTTTGAAATAGTAAACAATGTCAAGGTTGCTTAGTTGAAAGATTACGGTTGACAAGTCAATAATACAAATTATTGAGTGTTACAAATGAAAGAGCTTTGAAATGAACTTAAAAATGCGAATAAATTAGGCCCATCGTTTACCTTTCAAAGTATATAGATTATATTTTAAACATCACCAGAATAACAATCTATTTAAAACATTCACATATGGAATGGGACTCTTCAATCTAAACTCTTATTTAAAGTTAGTTGGAATGTCTCCTAAAGGTTTAGGAATATTGCCAAATTTAAGGTGGATACAAATTGTGACCAACACAAACAAGCCAGTTTATCTTTAGTTATGCGTGCACTGGACTAAATATATTTTTATAGATGTTTTTGCATTTTACATGTTATCTCCCTTGCTATCTACTTTCACACATTCATATCAACATTCAACATTCCTTTTTTATACTTAAATTCAAACATGAACCTAAGGGACACAAGCTTTACCATAGAGTTTTTTGACGTTAAAAAACCCATCTTCAATTCACCAGATTCTATGAGCGTAGCCAAGAATAGTTTTAAGTTTATCCCCCCCCCCCCTCTCCAGAGGGCTAGCAGAGGTTTTTGAGTTTAAAAACCTT
Source organism: Biomphalaria sudanica (assembly GCA_036873155.1). Lineage (NCBI taxonomy): Eukaryota > Metazoa > Mollusca > Gastropoda > Planorbidae > Biomphalaria > Biomphalaria sudanica. The sequence goes on along the minus strand of JAZGLO010006486.1, from coordinate 820,993 downwards.
CCATTTGAGGTTAAAAACACTCTCTTCGATATGAGTTTAAAGCCCCATCCAGAGTTTTCGGACGTTTATATAAGACTAAAGAAAACAAGTCACCAGATTCCATGAGCGTAGTCAAGAAGAGTTTTAAGTTAGTTTAATTACCCCCCCCCCCTCGAAAGGTTTTTTAAACCCCTCCAGATGTTTTTGAGTTTAACTTCCCCCCCCCCCCCGATGGTTTGGTCATTGAGTATGAATTGAAAGCTCCGTACAGATTTGAGGTTAAAAACCCTCTTTTCAATATTAAACTAAAGAATTTAACTACAGTGACAAAACACCAACAGATGGTTTTGACGATATAACTCCCCTTTTAGATAAAAAAAATGAAGAGTCGGAATGTAATGAAGATTAATTACATTAATCCCCACCCAAAACTCTCCCCGAAATAAAATCCTGGGTACGCCCATGGTCAATTGTTATTTTAAAAAGTAATGAATATTTATATATATATTATTTTTTTTTATATTATTTTTTATATCATCTCAAGGGGTGAGGGAGGTGCCAGGAGGTAACAATTATTTTTTTTTCTCAAAGTAAACAACTTAAAAAAAAAGACTTTATAGATGCTCCCTTACGTGAAATTCCTAATAAATGCGCAGAACATTCTTACCCTCCCCCCGCAAAACAATAAATCGTATGTAACAGAGGCATCTATTTAAAAAAAATACAGCTTTAAAACAAAAAAAACTTTTTTTTATTTTGGGTGTGTGTGACATCATGAGCTAACCGTACCTGTTGACACCGACTCTAGTGACGCTGCTGAATCTGGACTTTCCCTCAAAGAACACTTTACTTTATACGTTGGCGTTGTGGCTCAAAGAAACGTTAGGACTCCCGCCAGTCAAAAAGTCAAACATTTTAGGAACGTCATTGTCTAGTACAAGTCAAACATTTTAGGAACGTCATTGTCTAGTACAAGTCAAACATTTTAGGAACGTCATTGTCTAGTACAAGTCAAACATTTTAGGAACGTCATTGTCTAGTACAAGTCAAACATTTTAGGAACGTCTTTGTCTAGTACAAGTCAAACATTTAGGAACGTCATTGTCTAGTACAAGTCAAACATTTTAGGAACGTCATTGTCTAGTACAAGTCAAACATTTTAGGAACGTCATTGTCTAGTACAAGTCAAACATTTTAGGAACGTCATTGTCTAGTACAAGTCAAACATTTTAGGAACGTCGTTGTCTAGTACAAGTCAAACATTTTAGGAACGTCATTGTCTAGTACAAGTCAAACATTTTAGGAACGTCATTGTCTAGTACGTCTAGAAAACAAAAATCACAACAATAAATTTATGGAAGACAACCCTTAGAGACAGTTTCTACTTTCTGAGATAAACAAACGACAAGCTATTTTCACTTCGGACTTAATGGAAGACTAGACAACAGACTAATTTTCAACCAAAAATAATTAACAAAAATGATTAGATTAGATAAATTCACATCACTATTCTCTTGAGGAGTCAACCAAGCTTGATATTTGTATGAAGATTCATTATTCAAAAATATTTTATTTTATCGCATTATAATTTCTGTTTCAACGTGTAACAACACAAAACAAAAACAGTAAATTTATTCTGATGGGAAGTTAAGAAAAATTTCTTACCAAAAGCAATGAAATAAAAAACAAAACTGGTTTGACAAATTCACATCACTATTCTAATCGACCACAAATCATGAATTCAAAAAATCGACCACAAATCATGAATTCAAAAAACCGACCAAGAATCATGAATTCAAAAAATCGACCAAGAATCATGAATTCAAAAAATCGACCAAGAATCATGAATTCAAAAAATCGACCAAGAATCATGAATTCAAAAAATCGACCAAGAATCATGAATTCAAAAAATCGACCAAGAATCATGAATTCAAAAAATCGACCAAGAATCATGAATTCAAAAAATCGACCAAGAATCATGAATTCAAAAAATCGACCAAGAATCATGAATTCAAAAAATCGACCAAGAATCATGAATTCAAAAAATCGACCAAGAATCATGAATTCAAAAAATCGACCAAGAATCATGAATTCAAAAAATCGACCAAGAATCATGAATTCAAAAAATCGACCAAGAATCAATTGATAAAGAAATGGTCGATAATTTATAAACATTAACAATAATTTCTTAAGAATCGATGAAGATTCATATAGTGTTAATTGTAGTCCAATGACAATTGACTAAGATTTCTTAATTAAGAACTTTAAAATCTCTGATTGTATCTGGTAGTGAGCTTATTGAATGCCTGTATTTACACGTGTTTCTAGTTCTGCAAGTCATTGACACTTCTGCCGGTACTTCGGCTTGTACGCCAGCTCCTTCTACGCGAGAATGAGAAATGGCGCCAAATTTATAGAGCATTCCAAAAAATATGATTTAAGAGTAAAAAAAATATCTATTTAATACTCCATACCAAGAGATGCAAAAGGGAGACAAAACACAGGACAGACATTTGTATGCCCCCATTCCTCCCCTCCCACCACGCACACATACACACAAACTTTTTGGAACTAACGTTTGGTACTGCTGGAAGACAACATCTCACGGGTTCTCTCCCATTATTGTCTCTGACGCTAAAGTTTGGAGAGTAAAAAGAGGCTAAAAGATATATCTCAGATAATTGAAGAGCTCCACTGAGATGTTATAAATAACCAACGCCGCCATCAGCCCACCCCCTTGCCAATTTCCCTTTTCATATTATGGAAGGGGGGAAAACCGTTGCGCGCATCAGTGCCGGTTGCCGGTTTCCACTTTGCGGATGACTCGTCTAGGCCGGCGCTGTAATAGCATGGCTGTCAAAGCTTTCTGGACGCTGGGCTGATGAATGCGGTCCCGGGGTTTGCTGCAATGATTGGGGCCATGATTGGGGTCCTGTTTCCAAGCAGATATCGATGTTTGGAGCTGTGCCTGTTTTTCTAAGACTTTCCATTGTCGTCAGAACAGTGACTTCGATCTACACCCGTGGGCCAAGCACGGCTTTAGTTTGAGAGATTGGACTAAGGATAGAAAAAAAAAAAGAGGAGGAATGGGGGAGTGAGAGAGAGGGGGGTACACACAGCGTCTAGAGGAAGCAATGTGGCTCTGTGAAAAACATTAAGCTTGGAAATTGCGAGAGAGAGAAGGGGAGGTAAGGCTTGTCGTCAGAGCCCAGCCAGGGAATAAAAAAGAAAAAGGGGGCTAACTGTAAAATTGAGCTGCATCCAATAGAAGACAAAATCGATATTCTTCATGAAACAAATGAGTACGTTAAATGGGTTTGGTTAGAGAGTAAAGGGGCAGCTCCTCTCCCCCCCCCTTCAACAGGGGTGTGGAGTTAGGAGGGCGCGAATATAAAGCTAAATGTTGACATTATCATCTGCATTGGAGAGTACACAGACTCTTTCTCACCACTGTCCCCTTGGCTAAGGAAGATGATGTCTAAAACTTAACAGGCACTGGCCTCTGTAACTGGAC
>JAZGLO010006486.1:600000-815000 GCA_036873155.1 Biomphalaria sudanica | reverse complement strand
AGAACACAGGGCGAAAACGTAGAAAAAAACAACAACAACTACACAACACAAGGTAGAATGAAGTTAACAACAACTACACAACACAACGTAGAATGAAGTTAACAACAACTACACAACACAACGTAGAATGAAGTTAACAACAACTACACAACACAACGTAGAATGAAGTTAACAACAACTACACAACACAACGTAGAATGAAGTTAACAACAACTACACAACACAACGTAGAATGAAGTTAACAACAACTACACAACACAACGTAGAATGAAGTTAACAACTACACAACACAACGTAGAATGAAGTTAACAACAACTACACAACACAACGTAGAATGAAGTTAATAACAACTGCACAACACAACGTAGAATGAAGATAACAACAACTACACAACACAACGTAGAATGAAGTTAACAACTACACAACACAACGTAGAATGAAGTTAACAACTACACAACAAAACGTAGAATGAAGTTAATAACAACTACACAACACAACGTAGAATGAAGTTAACAACAACTACACAACACAACGTAGAATGAAGTTAACAACTACACAACACAACGTAGAATGCAGTTAATAACTACACAACACAACGTAGAATGAAGTTAACAACAACTACACAACAGAACGTAGAATGAAGTTAATAACTACACAACACAACGTAGAATGAAGTTAATAACAACTACACAACACAACGTAGCAGGAAGTTAACAACTACACAACACAACGTAGAATGAAGTTAACAACTAAACAACACAACGTAGAATGAAGTTAACAACAACTACACAACACAACGTAGAATGAAGTTAATAACAACTGCACAACACAACGTAGAATGAAGTTAACAACAACTACACAACACAACGTAGAATGAAGTTAACAACAACTACACAACACAACGTAGAATGAAGATAACAACAACTACACAACACTACGTAGAATGAAGTTAACAACTACACAACACAACGTAGAATAAAGTTAATAACAACTACACAACACAACATAGAATAAAGTTAACAACTACACAACACAACGTAGAATGAAGTTAATAACAACTACACAACACAACGTAGAATGAAGTTAATAACTACACAACACAACGTAGAATGAAGTTAACAACTACAAAAACCAACGTAGAATGAAGTTAACAACTACACAACACAACGTAAAAAGAAGTTAACAACTACACAACAAAACGTAGAATGAAGTTAATAACAACTACACAACACAACGTAGAATTAAGTTAACAACAACTACACAACACAACGTAGAATGAAGTTAACAACTACACAACACAATGTAGAATGAAGTTAATAACTACACAACACAACGTAGAATAAAGTTAATAACTACACAACACAACGTAGAATAAAGTTAACATTTACACAACGCAACGTAGAATGAAGTTAATAACAACTACACAACACAACGTAGAATAAAGTTAACAACTACACAACACAACGTAGAATGAAGTTAACAACTACACAACAAAACGTAGAATGAAGTTAATAACAACTACACAACACAACGTAGAATAAAGTTAACAACTACACAACACAACGTAGAATGAAGTTAACAACTACACAACAAAACGTAGAATGAAGTTAATAACAACTACACAACACAACGTAGAATTAAGTTAACAACAACTACACAACACAACGTAGAATGAAGTTAACAACTACACTACACAACGTAGAATGAAGTTAATAACTACACAACACAACGTAGAATGAAGTTAATAACAACTACACAACACAACGTAGAATGAAGTTAACAACTACACAACACAACGTAGAATGAAGTTAACAACTACACAACAAAACGTAGAATGAAGTTAATAACAACTACACAACACAACGTAGAATTAGGTTAACAACAACTACACAAGACAACGTAGAATGAAGTTAACAACTACACAACACAACGTAGAATGAAGTTAATAACTACACAACACAACGTAGAATGAAGTTAATAACCACACAACACAACGTAGAATGAAGTTAATAACTACACAACACAACGTAGAATGAAGTTAACAACTACACAATACAACGTAGGATGAAGTTAATAACAACTACACAACACAACGTAGAATGAAGTTAACAACAACTACACAACACAACGTAGAATGAAGTTAACAACAACTACACAACACAACGTAGAATGAAGTTAACAACAACTACACAACACAACGTAGAATGAAGTTAACAGCAACTACACAACACAACGTAGAATGAAGTTAACAACAACTACACAACACAACGTAGAATGAAGTTAATAACTACACAACACAACGTAGAATGAAGTTAACAACAACTACACAACACAACGTAGAATTAAGTTAACAACAACTGCACAACACAACGTAGAATGAAGTTAACAACAACTACACAACACAACGTAGAATGAAGTTAACAACAACTACACAACACAACGTAGAATTAAGTTAACAACAACTGCACAACACAACGTAGAATGAAGTTAATAATAACTACACAACACAACGTAGAATGAAGTTAATAACAACAACTTCATTCTACGTTGTGTTGTGCAGTTGTTGTTAACTTCATTCTACGTTGTGTTGTGTAGTTGTTATTAACTTCATTCTACGTTGTGTTGTGTAGTTATTAACTTTATTCTACGTTGTGTTGTGTAGTTGTTGTTAACTTCATTCTACGTTGTGTTGTGTAGTTGCTGTTAACTTCATTCTACGTTGTGTTGTGTAGTTGTAGTTAACTTCATTCTACGTTGTGTTGTGTAGTTGTTGTTAACTTCATTCTACGTTGTGTTGTGTAGTTGTTATTAACTTCATCCTACGTTGTCTTGTGTAGTTGTTAACTTCATTCTACGTTGTGTTGTGTACTTATTAACGTCATTCTACGTTGTGTTGTGTGGTTATTAACTTCATTCTACGTTCTGTTGTGTAGTTATTAACTTCATTCTATGTTGTGTTGTGTAGTTGTTAACTTCATTCTACGTTGTCTTGTGTAGTTGTTGTTAACTTCATTCTACGTTGTGTTGTGTAGTTGTTGTTAACTTCATTCTACGTTGTGTTGTGCAGTTGTTATTAACTTCATTCTACGTTGTGTTGTGTAGTTGTTGTTAACTTCATTCTACGTTGTGTTGTTTAGTTGTTAACTTCATTCTACGTTGTGTTGTGTAGTTGTTAACTTCCTGCTACGTTGTGTTGTGTAGTTGTTATTAACTTCATTCTACGTTGTGTTGTGTAGTTATTAACTCAACTAAACCAAAAAGGAAATTGTCATAGACACGGAAGAACTAAAAAAAATTTGGTTATGCGGGTTAAAAAGTGCCTACAAATTATCATAAGCTTAAAAAATAACGTATTAAAAACGTCCTTTTTTCTGTACACCGGATACACCAATTTAAATGAAAATAATGAATGAAAAGCCTCTTAAACTTTCCCAATAAGCCTATACTTGCTGGTATGGGTTGCGTTAAAAGAGTTGTCAATGTTTATATTTTAACGTGAAACTTCAAATGGAACTGTCTACGCGGTGACTACCAACCCGACCACAATACGTTTTGGTCCATGAATTCTAAAATCCCTTAAAATTCAAATTTCAAAACTTAAACTTTGGAGCAAAATTCTGGGGCACGGTGGCTTAGTGGTTAAGCGCTTGACTTCCGAACTTGGAGTCCTGGGTTCGAATCTCAATGAAGACTGGGATTTTGAATTTCGGGATTTTTAGGGCGCCCCTGAGTGCACCCAAATTTTTTTTTTGTTTTAATAAATTTGATTGTTAATTAGACGGTATTTGTTTTGGCATTTAAAATTTAAAAAAAAAGTAAATAAAAACATAATAATGCTTATAAACTTTAAAAAGATTAGAAAAAATATCGATTTGGAAAAAAATGACATTTGAGGTTTTTAGCTCCAAACAGAACGTGGCGAGTGCTTACTTCTTCCATGTACAAGGTAGGGCAGAACAGGGCACACACTAGTTTGTACTAAAGTCTTAATAGAGAAAACTGTGTCCGTAAAGCAGTGCTTTTATATATTATTTATTTTTTTATGAGTTGTTGTTTTGTTGATACATTAGATGGTTATATCTTTATATTCGTACAAGATATGCTTATTTGTACATCTAACATTCTAACTTGAGTACATTTTTGTTTCATTTTACAATATTTGTATACTTTCTTGCTAAATAAATGTTCTAAATATCCTTTTTAATTTTTTTTACCTTAATTACTTGTTAGTGTACTTGTTAGTGTATATAATTGTTACATTCAGGGCCGTCCTACAGGTTGCGGGGCCCTATGCGAAATGGATTGCGCGGGGCCTAATTTTAGTTGTGATAAGCATAATAAGGAAAATTAAGATTTTGTATTAGAAAGGAAATTCGTCTTTGCATTTTATTTATATTTTACTAAGTACAAAATAACTGTCAAATTAACTTTACGAGCCATCTACAGTAGATAGTAGTTTTCCAACAATAAGCCGACAAACATTCAGATCTGTCTTTTAGATTTACTATCGCTTTTTTTTTTAAAGAGGTCGAGATAGATTTAGATCTATATTTGTAGGCCAGTGACTATTGAAGTAAATTAAGTCTTTGAACTTCTTGTTTTGGTTCAAATGCGGCTTATTTTTATTAGATGACAGCTGACAATACCGTTTTTTTTTAAATCGCAAATAGGATTGTCGTTTTCCATATTGAATGACACCCCGAAATGACAAATTTGTCTGTTTTAAGATTTTGCATCAGTTTTTAATAATTTCAGGAGATTTTCATGACTTTTTCTTATATTTTATAATTTCAGGAGAATTCCAGGAACCCTTTCATGGTAAGTTAAAATAGTTTAATTTAATAATTTACAACTAGAATTCGTATCGCTCGGGGCCTATGAAAGTGCGGGGCCCACTGCGGCCGCATAGGCCCTGGTTACATTTTGTATCTTGCAATGTCAACATGGACAACATGGACAACTTTCTACTCTATCCACCCACGTGTCGTTAACCTATCAATGTGCAATCAAATCGGCAACGACATTTCTGAACAGCTTTAGTTCAATAAAATGTTTTGTCTTTGTGTCTTTTGATTGATTTCACTTAGTTCACGATACGTAAGTATTATTGTAGCATCACGATTCTGTTGTCTATGTTGACATTTATATTTTATATTTTGCTTATAAAACGAGTTGAAGAGCATAATGACATAATGAGTCCAATCCTGTCACCCAAGTCCATACTCTAAGTTTATACTCTAAGTCTATGCTCTAAGTCCATACTCTAAGTTTATACTCTAAGTCTATACTCTATATAAGTCTATACTCTATATAAGTCTATACTCTATATAAGTCTATATAAGTCTATACTCTAAGTTTATACTCTAAGTCTATACTCTATATAAGTCTATACTCTATATAAGTCTATACTCTATATAAGTCTATATAAGTCTATACTCTATATAAGTCTATATAAGTCCATACTCTAAGTTTATACTCTAAGTCTATACTCTATATAAGTCTATACTCTATATAAGTCTATACTCTATATACGTCTATATAAGTCTATACTCTAAGTCTATATAAGTCTATACTCTAAGTCTATATAAGTCTATACTCTAAGTCTATATAAGTCTATACTCTAAGTCTATATAAGTCCATACTCTAAGTTTATACTCTAAGTCTATACTCTATATAAGTCTATACTCTATATAAGTCTATACTCTATATAAGTCTATATAAGTCCATACTCTAAGTCCATGCTCAATTGCTCCAGGACGTGGACGAGACTGTAATCCTTACAAGACTCTCACAGATCTTTCCATGCACTTTACCTAATTCCTAAAGTCTGTATATATGCGTCATTGACTCCACGGTTGATTACTAATTCATGGTATCGATTTTTAGCTCACGTCATTTTTTCTTACTGATGCCCTTACAGTATCGATTCTAGCTAAAATCGATTCTGACTGTTGACAGCCTTTTGAATGTAGTATGGAATAGACGATTGCTTTTTGCTACATTCAGATGTGAGAATGATTTCAACTACACATTTAAATCGGTACTCGTTAACTATTGATTTTAATCAATATTTGTTTTTAATTATCTTACATTGATTGGGGGAGGAGTCTTGAGTTCGGCCCTAGGTTAGATTTTAGGATGTTCCTGAGTTCAACCCCATTTTGATTTTCGTACGTACTTGAGTTTGACCATTTGATTTGAGGATGTCCCTGAGTTTTTCTTTAGATAGATTTTAGGATGTCCCAGAGTTTGTCTTCAGATAGATTTTAGGATGTCCCTGAGCTTGTCTTCAAATAGATTTTAGGATGTCCCTGAGTTTGTCTTCAGATATATTTTAGGATGTCCCTGAGTTTGTCTTCAGATAGATTTTAAGATTTCCCTGAGTTTGTCTTCAGATAGATTTTAAGATGTCCCTGAGTTTGTCTTTAGATAAATTTTAGGATGTCCCTGAGTTTGTCTTCAGATAGATTTTAGGATGTCCCCGAGTTTGTCTTCAGATAAATTTTAGGATGTCCCTGAGTTTGTCTTCAGATAGATTTTAGGATGTCCCCGAGTTTGTCTTCAGATAGATTTTAAGATGTCCCTGAGTTTGTCTTCAGATAGATTTTAAGATGTCCCTGAGTTAATTCATGAATCTGGACTTACGTCTAAAATATTGTTGAATACTAGAGATGCTAATTGAAGTTTGACATTATTTCAAAGTATATTCTGTGGTAACACTGTATTGTCCAATGAAAGCGTTCCGTTATAAACAAACTTTTAATCTTTATAAGTAACTGTTTTAATTCAAAGGTATTGTATTTACATATCGCATAAACGTTATGCTGCAAAGAAGCCTCAACTATCTGGAACCAAGGCGCTACAAACACTTAAACATTTTGGTACTCTGAATATAGAGCCTTTACTTTCAAAAGTGTATCCATAAAAGTAGCCGATGTACTAAAAGCATTTCCTAGACATACGATGATCTTTATGATAGCTTTAATTAAATCAAGTACAGGTATAGAACTAAAACTAAAACTAGAGAAAAACAGAGTCCAGTATAACCAGGTCGCCCGCCGTGCAGCTCCCGACAGTGATTTAACCATAGTTCTAGAGAAATGTCAATGAAGGATGTCACATGACTTTGTAGCATCTAGCATTTCTCTCATTAAAAGCCTCCTTTCTTGCTTATCGAAATACTGGAAACTGCTGTTAAACCTCAGACTGAGAACCATTTTGTATTCACAGGCTGAGAACCATTTTGTATTCACAGACTAAGTAACATTTGGCATTCACAGATTAAGAACCATTTTGCATTCACAGATTGAGGACCATTTTGTATTCACAGATTGAGAACCATTTTTGCATTCACAGATTGAGAACCATTTTGTATTCACAGATTGAGAACCATTTTGCATTCGCAGATTGAGAACCATTTTGTATTCACAGATTGAGAACCATTTTGCATTCACAGATTTAGAACCATTTTGTATTCACATTTTGCATTCACAAATTGAGAACCATTTTGCATTCACATTTTGTATTCACAGATTGAGATCTGCTGTTTAAAGCAACAGTGATTTCTATAGCGTCAAAATATGGATCGATTTTTTTTCTCTACTTCTAAAATAACCGAAATATTTTGGTAAAAAAAATCCAAAGCAATAAGAATAATAAAACAAATCCTTATTTAAAAGACTTAATGAGCGTGAGTGTGTGTGTGTGTGTATGTGGTGGGGGAGGGGGTGGGAGAGAAAGGAGAATTTGATGACAAAATATATTATTTATTTCTTTTCACATGTCTCAAGCTTAGCTATCTCCTTCTAGCCACCCCATCCCAACCCCCTTTTTATTTCATCCAGCCTCTTCCCCTCTCTTAGCATTGAATGCTATTAAGTGGTGCAGGGGGAGATGACTCCCGAGATTAAATTTTGGAGTCATTGATTGCCTGATTCTCTTCTCCAAGACATTTCTGTGACCGTGTATTGGAATACACAGGACAGGGCTAGAGGACAGGGCTAGAGGACAGGGGACACGAAAGACTTGGGGGTGGAGGCTAGGGGTATGAAGGACTGAGGGAGGGAAGTTGGAAAGCTTTAGAAGAAGGGTTGGTGGAAAGAGCTACAGGGGCGGGAGGATTCAGGGCTATCGGAGACAGAAGGCAAGAGGACGGGCAAGAGGAGCAGGGCTGCGGAGTGAAGGGAGAAACTTGGAGCAGAGAGTCACACACAAAACTAAAACTCTTCAGGTCTCTGTTTCTAATTGACAAGATGGGGAGAGGAGAAAATACAATGAATTGTCCGGGGAACAGACGGTATCTGAAAAGTGTCTCAAATTATTTCTTTCTCTAGAGAAACTGTACATACAAATAGACAGAAACATACAAACTTTACATATGAAATGTACATACAAATGGATATACAGACAGTACATACTAATAGACATACATACACACCTTACATATGGAATGTACATACAAATAGATATACAGACAGTGCATACTAATAGACATACATACATACAATCTTTACATATGGAATTTACATACAAATAGATAGGAGCTCTACATAGGAGCTGTAAATATAAATAAACGTGTACATATGAAATATACATACATATGGATGCTTACATATAAACTTTACACAGTAGTGAGTTTTGTCAGCGGCCTAACAATGGCATATTCATAAGCTATTCAAGAGAGTTTAGCAGTTTCTTATCAAGGTGGTAAACGTGAGCATTGATATGATGGTGCCCCCCACCAAAACTAGAATATTGAGTTGGACAAAAAATCGAGTCATCCTGTCCATATCAATACATAAACAAAAGAGACATTTCAATGAAAGCCAGGCCACAATGAATGCCTTTGAGCTCTGGTTGCCCTATCACTGATGTTTAGTGTCATAGACAAATTTGTAAGCTCTACCAGGAGGTTTAGTGTCGGAGACATAGAGCAGCTCACAAGTTGACATCTATTTACTCTTATGTTATAAAAGTTGGACAATGTTTTCAGGGAGCCACGAAAGTGGTGAGCTAGGGGATATAGTGGTGCATCCAACACATTGACGAAACGTAACAGGCAACACAATTTGAGGTGTAAATATCTGAGACTTTTTTATCGAGACTATTCCAAATTTCTTTTTTATCTAGACTATTACAAAGTTGTTTCCCCAACTAAAGTCAGGTCTCAGGGGCGCCCTAAAAATCCCAATCTTTACTGAGATTAAAACCGAGGACCCAAGATTCGGAAGCCATGTTCTTAACCACTCAACCACCGCGACCACGAATTTTGGTCAAAAGTTTGCAAATATTTCAGTTTAAGTATGAAATTTTCGGCGTTTCCCGTTTCTTGAAAAAAAACAAACAAAAAAAACAAACAAACACAATATTTTTGAAGATTTAAAAAAATTTTGGGCTCCTCAAGATGTTGCCAGAGTTTGTATGTTACATAGTAATTAATACCTCTGCTAAATCTCGAGTATATTTTACCAAGTTTATATCAAGATTGGTCAAGCAGTGTTGCTCTCTTGACATACCACACACCGTGACAGACTCTACATACAGACACATTACAATTTGCTTTTGTCATCAAAATTATCTTATATTATCCAATAATATATAGAAGGTGAAGCGATGGCTGAGTGGTTAAGCGAACCCAGGATCCTGGGTTTGAAACTCGGTGAAGTCTGGGTTTTTAAATTTCAGGATTTTTAGGGCGCTACTGAGAGCACACTAATGGGTACCTGGCTTGAGTTGGGGAAAGTAAAGACGGGTGGTCGTTGTGCTGGCTCGTTAGCCGTTGGCCACAGAAACAGATGACATCAATATCATTTGCACTATAGATTGCAAATTCTGAAACGGGAACTTTTTTAATATATAGAAGACGTTATATTACGTGTTCTAACTAGTTTGTTCATTGGATTCTCTCTAGAAAAACTCAACAGTCACACGAAGAAGTGCTCTATGACTCAACAGTCACACGAAGAAGTGCTCTATGACTCAACAGTCACACGAAGAAGTGCTCTATGACTCAACAGTCACACGAAGAAGTGCTCTATGACTCAACAGTCACACGAAGAAGTGCTCTATGACTCAACAGTCACACGAAGAAGTGCTCTATGACTCAACAGTCACACGAAGAAGTGCTCTATGACTCAACAGTCACACGAAGAAGTGCTCTATGACTCAACAGTCACACGAAGAAGTGCTCTATGACTCAACAGTCACACGAAGAAGTGCTCTATGACTCAACAGTCACACGAAGAAGTGCTCTATGACTCAACAGTCACACGAAGAAGTGCTCTATGACTCAACAGTCACACGAAGAAGTGCTCTATGACTCAACAGTCACACGAAGAAGTGCTCTATGACTCAACAGTCACACGAAGAAGTGCTCTATGACTCAACAGTCACACGAAGAAGTGCTCTATGACTCAACAGTCACACGAAGAAGTGCTCTATGACTCAACAGTCACACGAAGAAGTGCTCTATGACTCAACAGTCACACGAAGAAGTGCTCTATGACTCAACAGTCACACGAAGAAGTGCTCTATGACTCAACAGTCACACGAAGAAGTGCTCTATGACTCAACAGTCACACGAAGAAGTGCTCTATGACTCAACAGTCACACGAAGAAGTGCTCTATGACTCAACAGTCACACGAAGAAGTGCTCTATGAAGTTGTTTGAATAATGAAGGAGACCAACAACATGAACTGTTTCAAAATACAATTCACGTTCTTAACAAAATAATGTATGCATTAATATTCTACATTTTAAAAAGTCAATGTTGTCCTAATATTGTAATTTTCAAAAAAATGGCTGTGTTAGAGCCTATTACTATAGATATTAGTACTTCTGATTCTGAACTTTAAAAATAAAAATACTGTAAAGTTTAACATTTTTTATATTTAAGATTTTGAAATTTTCAGGCTTAAAATACCATTTGATGGAATTTTGATATAAGAATTACTTAAAAGTATGGAAAAACCATTAAGACATTTGACTTATTTGAATTATATCATTTCCTAGAGATCTACTAATTCTCGTGTGACTAAAGAGGCCATTCCTTGAAACACAGCTGCGGTCACAGGTTGGGCAGATGTAGTCATCAGACGGTGCAGCATTTTCACCTTTCTTTCTACTTCTGGTGTGTACACCAAGGGCAATCCAGGACCCTTCCTTTACGCTTGCCCTCCATATGGATCTATGCAGTGCATCATTCTCCCAAGTGTTGGTGTCAATGCTAAAGAGCTTCATGTCGCGCTTTGCATAGTCAACAATAAAATACTACTACTAAAACTTCACGTTTGACAAGTTGTTCTAAAAGTTAGCATCAGATCAAATTGTACAGACTCATTTTTTGTCTAGAAATGAAACAAATGAAGGACATAGCCGAGTTTAGGATTATATTTTACGTTTCTGAATTCAGGTTTTAAGTATTTCTTATGGCCACGCGTGTCAATATTCATAATCTAATTACCTTTAAACCTATACACATGTAAACAGCAAGTGCCTCGAAGAACACAAACTCCAGCACTTCTACTGCTTGTGTAGTGTTGCTGCTCTTACGTACAGATGAAAGGAGGAATGCGGATACCTGGGGCCGGAAACTTCAGTCAGACTATTCCGATATCTCATCTAGATGAGAGCTACTCCGACTTCAGACGCCCACTGTCTTGCGGTGCTAAGGCTTCATGAGTCTGAGAAACAATAAGGAGTAAAATGTTTTCTTTACTGAGACAGTTCCAGTAATGGAGATGATGTCCTAGTATAAAGCATATTCCTTTGGATCCTACCAGCAAAGTCAAGAGAGAGACCACGACTCATGGGCAATCCATGATCCTCTTTTCTAGGCACCAGAACTGCGCCCCGGAAGCGAAAACTCTTGTACTTCTCCAAAGTAGATATTCTAGCGATTTATCGTTGTGCATCCATAATGTTGGCATTATCTTTCAACACGTCAACACAAAATGGACCATTGATATGTTAGTAACATTAAGCTATTAAGTTTTCAATTTTATTGTTCACTGAAGTATTATCGTCTAGAATCTAGAACATAAAATAGGCAAAATTTTTAAAAAGCTTAATTTCTCTTTCTCTCAATCTTTTTCTCCTCTCTCTCTCTCTCTCTCTCTCTCTCTCTCTCTCTCTCTCTCTTTATATTTTATTCAATAAGAATCTCAGACTAATACATAATAAAATAATTTCTTTAAAATAAGAATCTGATGTCAAAGTTACTTCACTATGTAATGCCTACGACAATTTTCTTTATAGTATACCAACGCGGCAACGCCATTAAACTTGACAGAAACAATTTTTTTTACTGCGTATTTCAGAAATGTAGTCCATAAGTTGAATGGCGTAAAGAAAATGGCGGGATGATAAAGGAGTTTCCTCTGACTTCATGGCCGCTCCACTTCCGCTTGGTTACTAGAGGCTAATTGTGTGAGAGTACAGCCCCCTGAAGAAGTGCTAACGATCTTCCTGGTTGATATCAATGTCTTAATGGTGCTGTTAACTACCTTGGCCAGAACTATTACTGTAAGACCATAGGAAAAGTATAAGACTAGATAAAATACTGTAGCTTTGCAGAAATGCTATCAGATTTTTTAAAATTATAATGGAGGTCCACATTACAACTGCAACATAGAACATATACCTGGTGCATTTAACAAAATAGGAGAATTTACAACTTTCAATATAAAACCATTAAACTCTATAAAACTTTCAAGTCATTATATTCCCTTTATAGTCTTAGGACTATTGGAGATTTTCACAATTTGTCTCTGCAGAACTAAAGAGTACACACACACACACACACATAGTTTTTCAATGCTTCCTTTATCTTGTACACCGGATACACAAAACAGCTGGCTATGTAAAGGTTTTTCCATCATGTATGAAAATCTGTAATGTAGATTGTGATTTTTTTTAAAAATTAAATATTTCTTTTGGTAACTCTAGTGACAATCTATCTGTAGTGCTGTAATGCGAAGAGGCAATTGATCTGGACTCAATTTGTACAAGATATCTTGACTTTGACCAGAAACCTAGACTTTGACCATAGACCTAGGCTTTGACCAAAGACCTAGACTTTGACCAGAGACCTAGACTTTGACCATAGACCCAGACTTTGACCAGTACCTAGACTTTGTTTACCAAGAGACAAGTTTTGACAAGACAAATAAACTAAAATGAATAAGAGACTTTGCTTAAAAATCAACTTGATTTGGTAGAGGAATAAATATGATGAATATATAATAATTCGGATGTAGGTTATGTTAATTGGAAGTAGGTACCTAGAAATGTGACGTTTAATTTCGAGAACTTGATGAATTTTCTATAAGAGCTACAACTAGCCTAGGAGTTTCTGATAAATATCTAAAGAGGCTAGTGGAACTAATTATAGAGGCTAGTGAATCAATAGAGGCTAGTGGAACTATCTATAGAGGCTAGTGGCTCAATAGAGGCTAGTGGAACTATCTATAGAGGCTAGATGATCAATAGTGGCTAGTGGAACTATCTATAGAGGCTAGTGGATCAATAAAGGCTAGTGGAACTGTCTATAGAGGCTAGTCTATCAATACAGGCTAGTGGATCAATAGAGGCTAGTGGAACTATCTATAGAGACTAGTGAATCAATAGAGGCTAGTGGAACTACCTATAGAGGCTAGTGGATCAATAGAGGCTAGTGGAACTATCCATAGAGGCTAGTGGATCAATAGAGGCTAGTGGAGCAATAGAGGCTAGTGGAACTGTCTATAGAGGCTAGTGGATCAATACAGGCTAGTGGAACTATCTATAGAGACTAGTGAATCAATAGAGGCTAGTGGAACTACCTATAGAGGCTAGTGGATCAATAGAGGCTAGTGGAACTATCCATAGAGGCTAGTGGATCAATAGAGGCTAGTGGATCAATAGAGGCTAGTGAAACTATCTATAGAGGCTAGTGGAACTACCTAAAGAGGCTAGTGGATCAATAGAAGCTAGTGGAACTATCTATAGAGGCTAGTTGATCAATAGTGGCTAGTGAAACTATCTATAGAGGCTAGTGGAACTACCTATAGAGGCTAGTGGATCAATAGAAGCTAGTGGAACTATCTATAGAGACTAGTGAATCAATAGAGGCTAGTGGAACTTCCTATAGAGGCTAGTGGATCAATAGAGGCTAGTGGAACTATCCATAGAGGCTAGTGGAACTATCCATAGAGGCTAGTGGATCAATAGAGGCTAGTGGAGCAATAGAGGCTAGTGGAACTGTCTATAGAGGCTAGTGGATCAATACAGGCTAGTGGAACTATCTATAGAGACTAGTGAATCAATAGAGGCTAGTGGAACTACCTATAGAGGCTAGTGGATCAATAGAGGCTAGTGGAACTATCCATAGAGGCTAGTGGATCAATAGAGGCTAGTGGATCAATAGAGGCTAGTGAAACTATCTATAGAGGCTAGTGGAACTACCTATAGAGGCTAGTGGATCCATAGAGGCTAGTGGAACTACCTATAGAGGCTAGTGGAACTATCACGTCTCATGTCCCATTCAATAAGATTCACAGATGATGGTTCCAATTCAAAGTAGGAAGTAATTTGCTAAAAATTGAATAGCAGAATAAATCTGACACAAACAATGCTTCAATATAGAGATACGATGTAAACTCAAATCTACAGTTAAGATTCTTCAATAAAGCTGGAACCTACATCTGATTGCCCGAGCATTTATTTATGTCTGCTCTTTTATAGTTTTTTTTAGATCGAAGTTTAAATCTAATTTAAATGTTAGTTTCAATCTAAGTTTAAATCTATGTTTAAATCTAGATAATGTGTGAACGATCCAGAATCGGAAGTGAAATTAAACTTTTTATTTTAATTATCTCCCCTGCGTTATTTAGCTTTGCTTTAAAAAATAAAGTCCATTGCTTCCTTGAGTGGTCATGTCACGAACTGCTTCCGTTGCTATTGGCAGCAGATTTTGTTGTGTAGGTAAGTGACAATGAATGATGAGTGTGCAAAATACTAAACAAAAATCCTTTTTGATAGCATTTAAGACAACTGTCCAGATACTAAACAAAATTAGGAACTTATTAAGTATTAATCTTTAGGTCTTGAATAAAATGCCTGGAGATTGGATACAGTTTTACACATGATCGGTATCAATCTAAGTATCAAAGGCCTCAGTTTATAATGTCATACTGATTATGCGCCTGTGTACAGCTATGTCATATCCTAATCTTTTGTTTCCCCGAAGAAGAAGAAAAATAGTAGTTTAATTGTTTCAGATGCTCCCTCAGAGTTGAAGTTAATTTACTTCCTAGCCCAAACCTCTCCCGCAGGACGACGGGGGATGGCAGCGGGCTAGGAATGAGCCCGGGACCATCGAGACAACCAAACGACAGTCCAGCGCGCATACCGCACGACCACTCAGCCTTCAGTTAGAAGGAAAAAATCTCCAAGTTTCAAAACAAAAGTAATGCTTCCCAGAAAATAATTAAGAAAGAAAAACTTTCCTTTAGTTCTATATGCAAGTCTTATTGGGACGAAAACAGAATATCAACCACTACACATGAGAAACTATTTTACAGTAAAATGTACTTTTTTTTACAATTTTAGTTAATTTCTACTATTGAAATGTGAAGAAAATGAAATGAAGCAGAAATGTAAAACACTTTAGTATGTAATACAATTGTAGTCAACAAACTCTTTAGTATTAATCAAACTTTAAAGAATTAAATAAACACTTAATAATGCAAACTTTGTAGTATTTAATAAACTCTTTAGTATTTAGCCAACTGCTTTCAGACTACTTAGCCCCTCTGGTCGACATTTGGCCCTAAAAGTGGTTTTGGTCTGCGCGATTCACATTCCACTATAAAAATACCCAGCATAGGTTTGATGCCTTAGTGTTTCATAAAACCTGCACGACATGGCCTAAGGCCCTAAATGGTACCGATGTGACAAAATATCACTTTTACCACCGTAACACTTTTATCTTCTTTCTGACTACTTTAAAAGTGAAACCAGAACTTTGAAACTAAGAAGTGCAAATAACTCTGTTTATTTGCATGTAACCATGGTTTGGATTATACTTAAATCTTGAACTCATCTTCCAGGGCCGGTAATCATGTGAAACAAAAAACACCAATCAAGATAGACTTCCCAATCTACGACACACTTCAATACAATAAACGTTGACACACGCACACACACACATACGATTAAAACGTGTTCCACAAGCTCGAGATGTGATTATTACAAACACATTATTGTGTAGTGTTTCCCGGCTGTGAATTTTGTCTTTCAACATTTTAAAAATGATTTTAACCCAGCGGCTTGTAAAAATTAACATAAAAGATGTGGATTGAAAGAACATTGACAAAATACAAATCTTATCATAAACTATCTGATACAAACTGTTCAATTCTGTTTCGTTGATGTGGATGACTGCATACTAAGTAAAACTTATCTATATGTCTATCTATCTATCTATCTATCTATCTATCTATCTATCTATCTATCTATCTATCTATCTATCTCATTCATTCATTCATTCATTCATTCAACCATTCATCCATCCATCCAGCCAAATTGCTTCATCTTCCACTATTGACAAGTAACATCACAGAGTTTCAACAAACTTGAGAGGTACAGACCAGTAAGACGGGGCCCCAATGAGGCAGGGCCCCTTAAGACGGGGGGCCCATTAAGACGGGTGGAGAGCTGCTAAGAATACGGTCCATCAAGGGGAGGGTAGCCGCTAACAATATTTTGCTCCAAGCAATTGGAAACGGATCGATGTCCTGAGCCCACGCTCTGTCTCAAGTTTCAAAGTGTATCCAAGTCATGAGCTCATGAGTTTAGTCTTGGAAGAGAGACAATTTTCAACACAGAAACACTTTGAAGTGAACGAGCTCATTTTTTTAGCATTAAATAACTACACTGCATAAAAACTCGAAAATGTATGCAACCAGTAGAAGCAAGAAAGGAATACACTTCAAAAAAAAATATTTAGGACAAACTTTACATTGTAGTTAGTGTAGGCAGTTGTGTGACTTGTACAGAATCTCGATGCGTATCAAACTGAAAAACCTTCTTATAAAACATGCATATAGAACTAACACTGCTGTTTTTTGGTGCTTAATTTGTTGACTTTAATATTAAAAACCCTTTTTTGTGCTAAACATTCCAGTTTCTGTGTTTTACTGAAAAGAATTATTATTATTGTAATCATTATTATTATTTACTTCCTAAATATTTGTCAATAAAGTTCGAAGAATATTTATTTCAGACGTGATGTTTCAGTAAATGATTCGAAAATGCTTTAAAATGCCAAAAAAAAAGTTTTTGTGAAATACTTGTAAGAAACCTGGCACACGAGAACTAAAAACTGGTTAGAGAAAGAAACTCTGGCAATATTCCACTTCTGGCACCCACAGTCCCAGTGAAAACACGAGCTTTCACCAAGAAAAAAAAAGGTTAGACACTGCAAACAGTTGCCATGGAGACGAAGCTTAGTGGCATGACCCTGTCCGAAACGGCGAGCTACCAATTTCAATCTTATGCCACCCCTGTTCACTCCTGTAAGTCCAGTGTTCAGAGTTGTCTGTGCTCAAGATTCCTAAAGTGTGTCCCCCTCTTGTGGCGATGTGTGGATCTCCAGTGTGTTAACTGAACATTTGATCACATTGTATAGCTCTCTGTTATCAAGAATTATCACATTTGATAGAAATACAAAACAAAAGATTCATCACATTGCAACACAAATGAACGTCTCACGCTGTTGTAGAGCAGTCTCTCCAAATAAACTGAATAATTCATCAAGTCATACAGGAACAAAATAGCTTAAACACATAAGCATCTTTGTTCATATATATTTATATTTTTAAAAAGTAGATTCTCAAAAAAAAAATTTTCTAATTTTTATTTTCATATAACTGTTAATGCAACACATTTGTACAACAATATATCTGTTAAAATAACACATTTGGATAAAAATATATATGTGAAAATAACACATTTGTATAACTATATATATATTACAGTAGCAATATAGAAGTTATAACAACACATTTGTATAGCAAAATAATTGTTGCAATTTTGGTAAAAATAATATAAAGCTCCCTTTTCAACCCTGCATTCTATAGGGCAGATGATGTTAAAGTCATCTGTTTCTTTGGCCAACAGTAAACGAGCAGGCTGTCATGTGGCCAGCACAACGACCAACCTCCTTTACTTTCCCCAACTAAATTCAGACACGCATTAGAGTTGTGTGGCCACATGGACGCCCTAAAAATCCTGATATTCAAAATCCCAGTCTTCAACGAGATTCGAGCCAAGGATCCCAGGTTTGGATAGTTATTAGAGTTGGCTGATCCCAGGGGCTCCTGAAATACAATACTATACAATACGCCTAAGAATACAATTGTATTGTAATATAGCACCAGCTTAAATACATTAACAATATATATATATATATATATATATATATATATATATGAGAAAAGTGTTCATTTTGTGTATAGCATCATCATCTCATGCTTGCATTTAGAAACCAAAATTTACCAATGCATACATTTCAAACACGATACAGGCTATGGTTTCAGCGAATTTTTATATTTTTTTTTACTTTTTGAGAATTAAAGAGATAGAAGAGTAGCACAAAAAAAACAATAGTGGCTAGCTCATAACTGAAAGGCAAAAACAGTAAAACTTTCAATACAAAAAACGCCGCGTTCTAGTGTTTTAATAGGCCTTAGTCATCATAGATTCACCCCGTGAAGAACTTACTTCATATGACGCAGGTACAGGTGTCATTCGCTTTGTTAGTAGAGGGGCCCAGCCATTTTCGTTTGACTAGATTATCTTCCAGAGCTGAGGTCAATGTTTTTTCACTGTCTGTTGCTTTCTTTGTCACCACCTCTCCCCTGTCCTGTCTAGGGCTATTTCTTCCCAGAAGTCAACATCAATGTCCACTGCTTTGAGGTTCCGTTGATTATATCCACATATCGGAGGTGAGGGCGACCAGTTTTTCTTGTGCCCATCACAAGTTAAAAAAAAAACACACACACAAACAGCGTAATAAAGTATTAATAAAGTCTTCTTCTTCTTCTTCTTCTTGTTAAAACTGTCGGGTAGAGTTGAGCCTTGGGCTCTTGGAACTCCAGGCCAGCAAAAGTGAACAAGAGCTCCCTTTCACCGGCCTGAATGAGAACAGTGTTCTGTCTGGCGGGGTGTCAGACTCGCGGCCAGAGACCTTATTCACTTTTCTTAATGCCAGTAGAGTATGGAACCTGCTGACTCAGCTAGGCAAGACAATAATTGTGTAGAGTTTTCATTATTTCTAATAAACATGAATGTTTAAAGAAACATACAGACAGTAAAGTCAACAATTTCTCCATTTATATAAAAAAAAAAGCAATAGAAAAAAGATTTCATTTTTAAAAACAAAGTTTATTTAAGGAAAGAACTGCTACTTTCTGCCATTTATCTGAAAATTGCAGGATTTAGCTCCCTTTCTGCTTCATAAAAAATAATTAAATAGTTATAATAGTACTAATTGATTAACTAATTAATTAATATTTGGATTGATTCGTGTATTGTCATTGACTATGAATAGTTTAGCAAAATTTCAACTCTTAATCCTTGAATAAGTAGCAGGAGAATAACGTGTACAAACGTAATAAGGGGATGAAACCTCTGCCCTAGATCCTAACAAGGGTACATTACTTTTGTACGTTACAGATCAAATCCATACAATGACGGACTATCTCCAGACAACAATATATTTTGTTCTCTTTTCTTTGGTGTACATCCTCTGAATCTATAGAATTAGTAGTGAGACTACATTGAAACACTAGAATTAGTAGCTAACATCCTAAATAAATACTTTGCATCAGCATTCTCAGCCCCTGGAGACAAAGACATAATTAATGCAATGTAATGTAATGCAATTTGGTAAATCATTTATGTAAATTAAAAATAGTAGTGGACCTAAGACTGTTCCTTGAGGTACGCCTGAGTTTACTGTTATTGGTGTTGATTTAGAGCCCTTTATTATTACAGTTTGTTCTCTCCGTATAAGAAAATCTTTAATCCACTGATGCAATAGACCATCAATGCCAAAATATTTTTATGTTATAATAAATGTTATACTAAATGAAAAACTGTCATGAAATCCCCATACTGATGAAACTATCAAAAAATCAAAGTATTAGGGTTTATTTAAAGACATTTCTATAAATCAAATAAGAACATAAAACTAAAATGTTATTTAACCTTGGTTAGGACCCCTCAACTCAAGAAAACATTAAGAAACTGGAACAGACAGAAAATAGAGCATTGAGATTCATTACAAACGAATATTCACATTTGACTATAGTAACACATTTAGTAAAATCACTACATTTAGAAAGCCTTCAGGACAGAAGACTCAAAAGTAAAGTAGCAATTATACATAAAACACTGAACCATAATCTCAAATACAAAAACAAAATTTAATAAAATACTCTGAAAGACACAAAGATAAAGGCCCATTCCTCACCCCATATGCTAGGACAAATTTGTACAAATACTCCTTCTTCCCTAGTGCTATTAGAGCATGGAATGGGTTGCCTGAGCTAGCCAGGAAAACCAACGACTTGGCAGAATTTAAGTCATTGGTTAATATGCATGTCTAAATGCATGACGCGTAGGACGTAATCATATCCTTTTTTTGAAGTAACGTCTGTATCATATAAGATAAGATAAGATGATACTACAATTAAACACTAGAATTAGTAGTGATACGACAATTAACCACTACAATTAGTAGTGATACTACAAACTATAATTAATCGTTATACTACAAATAAACACATCAAATAGTATAGACACTACAATTATGTGAGCGTGATAAACATCACAAGGCCTTATCGCTAACCTTAAATGAGGACATTTTCCTATGTAATCGTAATCTATGCTTTTTTTTTTGATGATATAATTAGTATTTGCAGTCAAATTTAATTTATTGTCTAAGATAGTGCCAAGGTATTTACAAGTTGACACAATTTCAATGTTCTCTTCAGCTACAGAAATAATATCATGTACCTTACAAACTCAAACACTTATTTAAACCTATCTGTTGCAAATAAAAAAGAATAAACTATTTGATTAATCCTTATTACATTGCGAGCTGTTCACTGTACAGTGATGTAGAGAGTGTCTCGATAAACTCAACAATGTCCAGGACGCTAAACTTTAACCTTGCCAACTAAATAAAAAGCTAAAAATAAGAGAGCTTACTAAATTGGATTCTACAGTGCTAAGTAAGCACAAGAATAATCACGTGACATTTTAAAAACATAGCTAAGCAAAACTTTATTTTGTGCGCCGGATACACCAAAAAGCTTGCTATTTATAGCTTTTCCGTCATCTATGAACATTTCCAATAGATCCAATGCTTTGAACTTTTGATGGTAAATCATGGTCTAGGCATATTTAAGCTTACAAATCAATGTTCGCCGATTCAATTATTTTAAGCAAAACATTGGCATTGGGTAAGACCTGCATCTGTCAGATCTGAAATGCTAACGTCACAGACAGGGGGACGCACTAACAGTACAAAACCAATTGTGTCGTTTTCCTGCTAGAGACTTTAAAAAAACTCTATAAAATTATATAACAATATATATTAGTAATATAGTTTTTGTGTGTAAGGTCTAGGTAATCTTTAAAGTGGTACCTAGATTATTGTCTTCACTATTGTTATATCTTTTCAAGTGATAACTGCTCACATCTGTAAGTACTGACTGCGATAGTTTCATAGTTTCAAGCTGTTTCACAGTGTAAAGGTATTTCACAGTGTAAAACTATTTGATAGTGTAAAGCTGTTTTATAGTGTTAATCTATGTTACATCTCTAAGGAACTCTTCAACCCGATGTGTTCATCCCGAGAGTCCAGTCAAAAAAAAATTCATTTTCAATGTCAACACAAAACTTTGAAGGTAAGTGCTGAACAGTGCGGACTGTTTGCTCATGTACTCATTCTAGAGGCGACTGACTGAAAGAAATAACTTTTCATTGTACAGTGCTTCTTACATATCTATCTATCTATCTATCTATCTATCTATCTATCTATCTATCTATCTATCTATCTATCTATCTATCTATCTAACTATCTATCTCTCTGTCTATCTATCTCTCTGTCTATCTGTCTATCTATCTATCTGTCTATCTGTCTGTCTATCTATCTGTCTGTCTGTCTGTTTATCTATCTATCCATCCATCCATCCATTATCTATGTGTGTATGTATGTATGTATGTATGTATGTATGTATGTATGTACGTATGTATGTATGTATGTATGTATGTATGTATGTATGTATGTATGTATGTATGTATGTACGTATGTATGTATGTATGTATGTATGTATGTATGTATGTATCTATCTATCTATCTATCTATCTATCTATCTATCTATCTATCTATCTATCTATCTATCTATCTATCTATATCTTTCTATCTGTCTATCTATATCTATCTATCTATCTATCTATATCTTTCTATCTGTCTATCTATATCTTTCTATCTGTCTATCTATATCTTTCTATCTGTCTATCTATATCTTTCTATCTGTCTGTCTGTCTATCTAATCTGTCTGTCAATACCTAATGAACACTTCTTTTGTCCACGTCACAGTCAGAATATAGTTCATTGCGAATCAAATATATATCTCGTGTGTGTGTGTGTGTGTGTGAGTGTGTGTGTGCGTGTGTGGTGGCAAGGTGTGTGGATATTTTCCTGATTCAAAGCTAAGACATCAGAGAATATTAAGGACATTCTTTGTTTCATTGAGTTTTTCTAATTGTTAGAATGTCAAAAATATTTCAAGTAGCTGGAGGCTGTTGTAGGTTGTTCCATGAGATGGCGTTTTTAAAAATCAAAAGTGCGTCTCAATTCAAATATCTATCTAGACAACGATACTTTTGGCAAGAAGGAAGTTTGTGTACTACAACAAACTCGTAGATGTTTCGTGCAGGTTAGTCGTACTCATTATGTCTGACATGTACTCACAACTAGGTAGCAGTTGTGAAACTGACTAGAAATGAGAGTACTATTTTCACCAGAAGATTTTTAAAACAAGGTTACAAAGAAAGTTTGTTTAGAAACACAAACTCAAAATCGGCCCCAAAGTGGTCCACCCAGTCAGATAAAAAGGCAGGTTTCAATATTTTCAGAATGTATATAAGAATGAAATTGTATCAAAGGCAAATGACAGAGAAGAATGGAGAAAGAAGGTTGACCGATCTTATGTGGTTCCCCAGCGGTCCAGCAGGGATAGACAAAAGTGAATGTGAAGTTAGATGTGAATCTGACTCAACTGTCATATAATGATTATCTAATTGATCTAATTGTTTTCTAAATTGTCAATCTCTTATTGAAAAACAAGGTCACAAAGACAGTTTGTGTGGAAACACAACTCAAAAGCGGCCCCCGAAGTGGTCTACCCAGGCAAGAAAAAGGCAGGTTCCATTATTTTCAGAAGAATATCCGTATTAAATTCTATCAGTTTTCAAAATTTTGAGAAAGAATTTCATAATGAAATTCTATCAAATGCAAATGACTGAGCAGAATGGAGAAAGAAGGTTGACAGATCCTGTGTGGTGCCCCAAAAGTCCAGCAGACCAAGGGATAGGTAAAAGTGAATGTGAAGTTGTATGTGAACCTGTCCCAACTGATGTCTTATAATGAGTATCTAATTGATCTAATTGTTTTGTAAAGGGTCAATCTCGTATTCAAAGCCTCAAGAAACAAAAATCCTTTAGTTTTGTGTTCTATTTTGATATAGTGCAGTTTATTCGATTAAATAAATAAAAAATAAAATAAAAATAAAAAATAAAAAATTAATTGTTGTTTTAAATTATATTCTGCTTATATGCATAATAAATAGATTTTTTTCTCTTTAAAATAAAAGTTAATATTTTTTGCTAAATGTATAGTTAGTATGACAGAACATTTTAACTTAGCAATAAATCTTTAAAAAGAAATATTTTTTTTGACAAGAAATCAAAAACCGTTTTGCATAAATGTGTTGAAAATATAGTTAGCGGATATCTCCCTTACTATAGAGCCTCCCGTGTTTGTTACTATTAATAGTGATTAGTTGCAAAAATGGTGTAATTAAAAAAAAAAAACTGCTTGCATAGTTGTTTTTAAAAACTATATTTTTCGCTTTCTGAAAAGAAAAAAAGTATCCGTTGCATCATTACTTTAAATGGTCTAAAATATTATGATGTTGGATTCTCAATATCTTTTCTAGTTTACGAGATCTAAACAGGACGGACGGACGGACAAACCATACAAAACTAATAGTGTCTATTCCCCTTCCGGGGGCCGCTAAAAACTGATGTAAAATGCATACCACTTTGTTTCCCCCCCCCCTTTTAAAAAAAAAGAATTTAAATATAATGTGTAACACAGATTAATAATGTCCTGAGTAATGACAACACACCATCCATAAACACTTTTTCCATTATAAGTTCTAGAAATGTTGGACTTGAATGAAACTTGCTTTATTTGTCGTGTGTGTGTGTTTTTTTAATTAAAAAAAAAGAAATGAGTTAAATGCTCTTAAGAGTTAAAGTTGTGAATAAAACACATACAAGTGACTTAACCTTTCAAAGGTGCCATTCCTAAACTGTTTCTATTTGCAACTGTCAACTGTCAACTACCTCAGTGGAGTCAAAGAGAATTTTAAAAGTTTCATGAAAAAGAAATCACACTTCAAAACGTATGACCCAAAGCTAACCATGTCCAAGTATTCTGATCTTCAGGAACTCATTCTCCTGGCGTCTACAACTACAAGTTTTTTTTTTTCTAAGTTAGAAGAGCGCAGGTCAAAAAATTTAAGAAAGGACTTGATTGGTTGATATTGATAATGAATCGTTTCCCTGCATTCTGAGCTGCCCAATTCTTTTTTGTTTTGGTGTAACGTCTAGAGCTCACATCCTAGTAGACAAAGTAAAAAGGCAGGTCAAAGTAAATCAAATAAAGAAGGAAGCAGCATTGGCCAATACCATAATGCGAAGAACCTTTGAGGTACAAAAAAGCACACATACTTATCGTCGTAAAATAAGATGGCTGCCTGGTTGTGCGGTGTGCGCGCTGGACTGTCTTTCGGACTTCTCGATGGTCCTGGGTGAATCGTGCGGGAAGTTTGGACTAGGAAATAAACTTCAACTCGGAGTGAACATCTGAAACACGTCAAACATTTGACAAACATTGTACAGATCATCTCCGTGTTATGTTAAGCGTTTTGTCGTGGACCCTTTTTTTTTTTAAGTGCCGAAAAGTCCTTGAAAGAACAATGTACAACATTCTGAGAGGATCTTATTTGTACTTGTCCTTTGGGAATACCAAAATGCATTCTAGTTTGTCCATCCAATATACAAGATGAAACAACGTCTCTTATACCAGAGGTTATCAAACTTTTTACACCCGAGGATTGTTTTATATAGCCCGAACTTGCCCACGGACCCCTCAGTGAAAAAGTGACATAAATGCATACTATATCCCGTGACGCGGTGCTGTCTGGCTTGAGACATTTCTGTCCGCAGTGCATAAAGAGGACGCAGGTAACATTGAACGTGTCGGAAATGTCTATAGCCTCAGGGCGAAAAGGGTCGGCAACAAATTAATCTAAGGGAGCGTCACTATTAACAGTTTGAGAAATACTCTTATAAATCGTAAACATTTCCGTCGAGTCACAAACAAACAAAGGAAATATGTTCAGTTCATGTTTGGTTCCAGGGCCGGTCCTAGAGATTGAGGGGCCCTATGCGAAACGGATAGCGCGGGGCCTATTCTGGGTTGTGATAAGGTTAATAAGTGAAAATTAAGATTTTGTATTGTATTGAACTTCTTGTTTGGGTTAAAATTCGCCTAATTATTACATTTTTATTAAATGAAAGTTGACAATGCCGTTTTTTTTTATTGCTAGTAGGATTGGCGTTTTCCGTACTGAATGACACTGAGAAAGGACAATTGTGTCTGTTTTTAAGGAGATTTGCATCGGTTTTCAGAAGATTTTAATAATTTCAGGAGATTTTCATGACTTTTTTTTTGTATATTTTACAATTTCAGGAGAATTCCAGAAACCCTTTAATAATAAGTTAGAATGGTTTAAGTTAGTAATTTACACCAAGAATTTCGCGCTTGGCCTATGAAAGTGCGGGGCTCACTGCGGCCGCATATGTTGCAGTGGCCTAAGACCGGCCCTGTTTGGTTCGAATGAAATAAAACGTATATTTTGATATATGTAATAAATATTGATAAAGTATCATAGATAATCACTAACTATAGGTTATTAGCTCCCTTTGTTTATGGTTTAACAATAGAGTTAGTGAACGTTAGTTTTCATTGGAACATTAAGGAGACGAAAGTCAATAATTGCTTATTGCAGAGGGCGATACCACCGTCAAGATGTAGCCGATAGAAGATCTTGATGTAGAATCTTAGGACCGATAGTTGTGCTGGTTTCTTTTTTTTAATTTCCTAGCTTCAGGGCTTTATCTGGGCCCCTAACTAACACTAGACTCATCACTAAGGGTCCCTCGTTTAGGCCAACGTTCTTACCCAAAATGGGGCCCATGTGCTTAGCCATTTCAGGCCCCTCAATGTTCGCTCCTTATTGGCCTCACGAGGGTTTCATCAGGGCTTAAACTGGACCCCTAACTGATCTCAGGCTTACCCCTAAGGGCCCCATTTTGGCCAACGTCCATCCCTCAAATGGGGCCTGTTTAGTCCTCCCAAGTAGGGCAGTAGATTTTTGTTTTGTTAAGCAGCTCGGAAAGAAAATATTTTCCCAAAATGTTTTGTAAATTAATTTGCGCAGTGGCGTGCCTTCCGTGTACACATGAAGCTGTTTTTTAAAGGCAGCTCGGAAAGAAAATATTTTCCCAAAATGTTTTGTAAATTAATTTGCGCAGTGGCGTGCCTTCCGTGTACACATGAAGCTGTTTTTTAAAGGCAGCTCGGAAAGAAAATAGTTTCCCCAAAATGTTTTGTAAATTAATTTGCGCAGTGGCGTGCCTTCCGTGTACACATGAAGCTGTTTTTTAAAGGCAGCTCGGAAAGAAAATAGTTTCCCCAAAATTAATGTATAGTAGTTTGTACAGTGACAGGAAGCTATGTTGAATCCCTCCCCCCTCCCAAAAAAGTTTTTAATACTCTTGTTTTCTTTTCAACGGCCCTCGTATAGTGTAAGGCCTCTATTAGCTTTATTTTTCTGTATGTCCCTTGTCACAATCATATTTTGTTTTAAATATGAAAAAAATGTTGAAAAGCTGATTTCTCCTTTTAATAAACAAATGAGCTATAAGCAGAAATCTCATGTCCGATAATAATGTGTTCTAAAAGTCTCTTTATGGATTATAGGTAATTCAGTTTCTTTTCAGGTAACGCCAAAATGATTTTATAAAGAGAGTAACACAGATCTACATCTAGAACATGACTGTTAATTTAAAAAACAACAACAGGATTTACAAAGTATTTGATAAAAAAGCCAAGTTAGCCGCTAATAATAGCAAAAAGTGTTTTTTTCATATATATTGGGGAGAGGCAGAAGTCCGAATCGCAATCACACTTTCTGTCAAATAATAATAAAAAGTCTTTTTCAAAATGACTTAGACCAGTTTTTTAGGCTAAATGTGACACTACCCTGTATGAGGAAAAATAATGCAAAGTAATACCACTTGTAATAGTCAGTTATAGCACCAACCAATGCCCTCGATCAACTCAAGTGATGTGTTGGATTGTGTGAATAAACTAGATCTCAATCTCTTCTACAACCACGGTTTACGAGAAAGGGAATTTTTAATATTTCCCATATTTATCCTTATTTGAAACCTTGGTTTCATATCTAGAACGATTCTATAAAGAAATCATAACAGTATTTATCTTATTGCCCTATTCTTAAAAGTTATTGTTTGTTTGTTTGTCTCACACAGAGAATGTGCAAACTAACAATTGAGGGGGCACTATATATCAAGACGTATCACAACGCGGAAGGTTTTGCATTAAATAATGTCAAGACACGCAGCCGAGTGAGCGACTGGTTACAATGTCATGGCTCAGTTCACAAACACTAGCCAGGGAACAAAGCCC
Organism: Biomphalaria sudanica; assembly: GCA_036873155.1. Classification (NCBI taxonomy): domain Eukaryota; kingdom Metazoa; phylum Mollusca; class Gastropoda; family Planorbidae; genus Biomphalaria; species Biomphalaria sudanica. The sequence continues at coordinate 786,882 of JAZGLO010006486.1, read as the reverse complement.
CCAGCCCGCACGTGTATGGGGGAAGCACACAGCGTTGACACGAGCCAGCATCGATCTCAATGTCTGAGTGAATGGCGGAATAAGATTTGTACCACTAGGGCAGCCTGAGATGAGAGAGAGAGAGAGAGAGAGAGAGAGAGAGAGAGGGGGGGGGGAGAGAGAGAGGCCAGACTTTAGCATTAGGAATTCCAATTTTGTAGACTACGTCACAGGGCTAGATTGAAGTCGTTCACTTCAAAGATACAGAGTTGGTATGGTCCTATTCTAAACTAGTATAGTTCTATTCTGAACAAGTAGAGTTCTATTCTGAACAAGTATAGTTCTATTCTGAACTAGTATAGTTCTATTCTAAACTAGTATAGTTCTATTCTAAACTAGTATAGTTCTATTCTGAACTAGTATAGTTCTATTCTGAACTAGTATAGTTCTATTCTGAACAAGTATAGTTCTATTCTGAACAAGTATAGTTCTTTTCTGAACAAGTATAGTCTTATTCTGAAAAAGTATAATCCTATTCTGAACAAGTATAGTTCTATTCTGAACAAGTATAGTCCTATTCTGAACTAGTATGGTCCTATTCTGAACAAGTATAGTCCTATTCTGAGCAAGTATAGTCCTATTCTGAACTAGTATAGTCATAGTTTCTGAGTTGTCATAGTCCTATTCTACGTATATTTTAAAAGCAAATGAACTTTCAAGGAGGGTGAATAAGGGTGGTCTAAACTTTTAATGAAGAATTTTTAAGTCCACAGATTCATTTACCATTTTTATGAAATAAGAATTTAGAATCGCGGCTATAGATTTATTACAAACACGTTAAGTTATAGATCAAGTCAGACCAGCATCTAGTTACATACGCACCTCACCATTGCAACCTTGCTATATTTGGTCTATATTACCTAGCTATATATTTCTTAGACTACTAATCTTAGATTTGATATTTATAAAAATAATTGTTCTGTGTACATATTTCTTTCACCGTTTTAGCTAGCTCTATATTTATCGTTAGACTAATGCAAACATCTTATAGATTTATTGTTTCATCTAATATATATATATATATAATAAGAAAACATAGCATATAGTAATAAATGTATCAAAGTATTGAATATTGCTACATATGTATTACATTCATACACATTTATATGTATTACGTCAGCGCACACAGCTATTGTGAAATCCTAGTAGTTGATTTACATTATTCGCCCTGTTTCTATCTATATATAAGCATTAAGCTATAAATTGTATCAAACTATATATAGCTTACAACTCTCTATTCCTTTCCCCCGACATCAATTCTTTAAACTTTAAAGTATAGGTTTACACCAGTTAGCAGTTTTTAAATTACATCTATATAAACAGCTACATTTAATATACCATTTTTTACTTAGCATCCCTATGGCTACGTCATCGCAACTAACTTTGTTTATACATTAAAATATTTAAATATATTAAATATTTGAATTCGGTCAAACTTTTTTTACATAGTTGCGTTCAAATATTGATCTGATCTATTATATGATAACTTTGAGCTTTATAATTATTTGTTTCGTTACATCACCCAGCCATTGGTAGAAATTTGGTCATCGCTTTTAAAATGAGGGCATTAATATCGTCTCCAATATTGCTCTAACATGGTGTAATGAATCGATTACACACATAACTTCCACGCATTTCATAATTGATTATGCATGTAAATCGATTTGCAAACGACCAATAGCTCAGAAAATATATATCTTTAAGTTGTACTGTGCACATGAATCAAACCCAATTGTGAATGAAAGTATCGATTCTATACAAGAACTTGATAATCTGATATAGAATGTTGGAGAGTAGGTTCAACTAGGAAAGACAGAAAAGGACTCAGTAGAGACACGGCTTGAAGGAGTACAGAAGAAAATGGACGGAGGGCCAAGAAGATGGAAAGAGGACCAGCTTTAATCATTAGCCAAGGGTCCGTCTGCACGGGGCACCTCTATGTTAATTTCCAACGTCACAGTGACGTCACAGAGTAGGCCCCTCGTAGGGTCCCAAAGCACTGCGGCATCTTTTTTTTTTATTCACATCACGTGACCACATCAATCCCCCACTTCCCTCTCCACTCCTTCCCATCTCTGGAATGGAAGTTTTGAGACCATCCAATGCCGGGCACCGATCTATAATTCATGAAGCGAAGGCACCAATCGTAGCGCCGCTTACATCCTGTGGCCTGGGGAACAGATCGAAGCCAGAAGACTAAGCTCTGCTTGGGACAGCACCAGACCAGGCAGAGCAGTAAGCAGGAGAGGACGTGTGCTTGCAGCGGCTCCACTACCACCATACATGGTCTCTGCAGCCACCGGACAACTTACCATTTCGTCGTAGCCAGAAAAAGTCGGACATCATTCAATTGACGACAGAAAGGCAAGATACATTTCTATTTCATTAAGCTTAGTCTGAGTATATTTAAGGTTAGTTGATTTTTGTAGTTATATAATTTCAAGATCTACAGACTACCATTGATTTTCAATTACAGCTTTGAAGTTATTTTACCAATCAATTGCTTTCTTTTATTGTCTCTTATTTTAGGTTTCAAAGGAATGATCAAATACCCCTCCCTCTGATTTTATGACACGAATGCATTCAGTAAAACAGGACAATGTAAGGACAAGTCATAATGTGACACCAAGAGAGAAAAAGTTCGAATCCTCAAAAATTATTTCATATAAACCATAGAGAACGCAGAGACCAAGCCAATGCTACACACTGTCGCAGAAACGAGAAAGAGAGAGAGAGAGAAAGAGAGAAAAAAAAGTCACTATGCGAAGCTGATTAATTAGAGCGGAATTGACGTCTCTGTAGAACGGAAGCCGATGGAGGATCGATGCTGCCCCCCTTCCCCCTTTTCACTCGGGGCTTCCTGGATTCTTTATGTGTGGCGCTGGTAGGGTGCGTGACAACTAATGGTTGTGCTGTTCGTGAATGACGTCATCCAAATCCAATTATAGCGTGAATATGAAGAACTCGTTCTCAATATCATTTTTTGTACTTTATTTAGAACTGACAAAGAATACTGAACACGAGAAAATAAAACCACGGTTTGAAGTAGTGTTACATTTAGAAAACATAATGAACAAATACCATCTGAAAGATTTGCGGTTCGTTTTAGAAGACAATGTTTAAAAAAGAAAAGACATTTGTTACAGCTGAGAATGATCGTTAAAATGAGAACAATGAACAGAGAAATCGCTCCAGAAAGTCTGGCTCAAAGCAGCAAGGCGCCAAGTAGAAGCCAAGACATCCTAGAAGCAAGGGAACAGACTGGCACGTGAGTACCTTACTTGAATGTTGTAATGACGTCATATGCAGTTCCTCATTTGCTGTTTTAAGTAGGTCAGATATTGATTTTGAATTTATGTAATTTTTCTGAAACGCACCCAATCTCACAGCATTTAATCTATAATTACTTACGCAACTCATGCACACACACATATATACACACATTCACACACACATACACACAACCATATTCACAATTCATGCATTTTAATATATATATACATTAGACATATGTACAAGTTGCATTATCAGCAAGATTTATGCGGGGCAAATGCTTATATGTTATTTCTAATTAGCATCGGTAATTTGAATATAATCAAACGTAAGATAAACGTATAGTCTACAATAACTACAACAGTAAAACATTATCTACTTAGGTCACTATGTAACTACACTACAATGAAAGAATGGTATTCTTCTTAACATACATAGACATAAAGAAATGCAAGAGTTGGTGCCTCTCAGTTCGTCACTTTAATGACACAAAGTATGGACAGAAAAGAAATAGAAACTATAAGTAAGTTACAACATGAGTAAGGTAAAGTGTAGCTCGTGTAACTATTAAAGATTGACAACAGAGACTAGTAATTGTTGATTTTGAAATCAGTTTGATTCAGATCTAGATCTAAATCTTGAAATTCTCACCATTGCAACCTTCTAGAACAGGGACGTCTTCTAGAGTTGTCTTTCATCTGTAGACACACGTATGAACACGCACAGACACCCACTCACTTGTAGTTATTGAACCAACAGACAGACGATCATGAACTCATAGTGCAATCACGTGATCTTGTAGTATAATCACGTGATCTTGGTGCGTAATTACGTGATCTTTGTGCGCTAACGCTCACTTAGTTCTGGTTTTCACTATTACTACATTTTCTATATAACATATTTGCTACTTAAACCACAGAATGATGTCGGAGATATAGACAAAGAAGGGATGGGGGGGGGGCAGTGGTGTTTTTTTTTCCAGCATTGCGACGTCTGCTAAAGAAAGGTAGCCTACGCCTGCAACATATACATGCAACCAAAACAAGCTGAGCTAATCTTGTTAGTTGTTTAATTTGCCTAGTTGCTTCAGTGACAACGTGACTCAGAGCCGTAAAGTGCTGTAGATAAATTCTACCTCCAACTTTCTCTCTTCTCGACAGCCTTCTCCCGGCTCCTGTTGTCAGTACCTTGAACGTGTGCTGACATTGATTTGTGACATGTTCAACTTAGGAAGGGAAGAGATCTTGTCTGACATGAGGACAATAGTCCCTTGGGGAACGTTGAAGTTGTGCATGGCAGTCGAATAAAGCTTACGTTCATCCTCGCCAAGAGCAACGAACTCGGTTCCATATGTTCACATAGCGTTCTTGTTTGCTTCTTTATTGACTTATTCTTTTTATTTCTCTTTGGACCCTGAGGCTGTGTCCAGGCTCTCCTCTACCAACCTCTTGTCATTGATGACTTTAAAAATATTTTCATCATAAATAAATAACTATAATATATCTTTGAAATCGAAATAAATTCATCGCACTTTACCGTTTAGCGTGAACTTTTAATATCAGACCAAACTACACGTTAACATTTCATTTGGTCATCAATCACATTGTGTATACTTTTTTTTTAATGATGTCTTTGCCCTAAACCACATGTGTCTGTAATTATGTATCCTTTTTTTTTTAAATATGTTTTTCAAAAACTTCCAAATAAAAGACAATGCCTATAACCTATTATATAGAATTATTAATACAATTTACATTCTTCATTAATTTTCTAAAGTAAATTCACAAATGACACAAACACATTTATTCCTGTTATGTTTCGTTTTGGTGAATTCAGCTGCTCTTAGTTTTTAGATGGACACATGAAAAGAATCACTGCCCACGTGACCATTTGAGAATTAACGAAGTGTTTCATTTCTATGGCAACATTCATTCATTGGATCGTTAGACAAACTTTAGTGGAAAAGGCATTTATTATATTTCATTCGCCACTAGATCAAGTGCAAAGGTCAATGCAATCTTTCATTTCATTTGTTTCACTCGAACGAGAAGTTTTAAATATTTCAGAATTTTTAATCTTATGACAACCTAGTGACTTTACCCAAGTGACTTTACCCCAAGTGATTTAACCCAAGTGACTTTACCCAAGTGACAGTAACTTAACTGGAATGAACATCCACATCTACTTTATGACAGCCATGAAATTTACTGACTGGTCTTTGTGCGTGAGCGTGAGGTGCAATGCACAGATAGTTCAGATTATTTCTTTTTTTTTAAATTATATTTATAAACAAAATATTTTGGCTTCAGGTGACTGGAATATCTCAGTATTAAGATACAAGGAACATATGTCGCAGCATTTGTACAAGTTGCTCATTATATTACATAGAAATGTATTATTTTTTTCTTCGAAAAATTCAAACGGCTTTGAGAAATGTCTTTTTGTAGTAATATTGTAGAAAAAAAATTACAATCCTAAGGATCGATAGCGAATGACATTCTGTTTGGAAAAAAAATTGGTTGACTCGATTTAGCATTAGAGCATGTGTGGTCTATTAAAATAAAGTGATTAGGATTTAGGAAATGATATACACTTTAGGAAAACGAAGAATCATTGGCACATTGGTTTGGACAATAAACTTATCGACGGATTGACAGATGGGAATGCACTTTAAAGAAGATCTAGAAGATTCCTGGCACATAAACTTCAGCCATTCATTGATGTGAAAGAGAACTTGGACTTGTGAAGAATGCTTACTATGTCTTTCTGTACATGTAGAAATAGCTTGTGACAACATCCCCAGAGTCTTATGTGACATCATTTAACGCGTGACTTTGTGGACTTCCACTTAGGCCTTACAAGAACAACGCACAGTTCGAATGTAGGGAACGAGCGTTCATAACATGTGAACTTGCAGTTTATAGACTCTGGTCACCTTTGACACTCAGGTACCTAGACACACAAATAATAGATGCCTTTGTTCAATAATACAGGATGGCAAACTATGATGTTGGCGCATTCAAACCCCGTCTGTTGTGTCGAGAATCCTTAGCACGCATTTCAAGACCAACCAGCCATTTTCTATTAGTATTTAGAAAAACATTCTTTTAGGACCACATCCTAAGTACAACAATCTATTAGGACCACATTCTCTTGAGACATTTTTAAGTATGTCATTCTCGGACGACATTCTCTTGAGACTTTTTTAAGAATGTCATTCTAGGACGACATTCTCTTGAGACATTTTTTAGAATGACATTCTCTAAGATTATTTTGGACGACATTCCCTAAGGACGACATTCTCTAAGGACGACATTCGTTTAGGACGACATTCTCTTGGGACGACATTTATTTAGGACGACATCGCCGTTGCAAGTGGCTACTTAGGTATATTAACTGATGAATCTATACTTTGTTAATGCATTATTTAGTTAACTGTATTAGTTCATTATGTTAGTTTTATATTGATGCATTGTATTGCTTCAATGTTCTCTTTTCTAGTTTAATTGAATTAGTTCTTTAGTTTAGTTTCTTCTAAAATAAGTTCTTTATATATTTCCTAGTTTTATTGATAGTTGATTCTAAAATTAGTTCTTTATTCTGCTTTATATTAATTCTGCTTATTAATCCAATTTATGTATTCCCTCCATTACTTTATCACATTAGTTTCTAAGTAGAAAGTAGTTTATTCGTTTCTGTATATTGTGTTTTTTTTTGTTTACCTACAATATTTCACCAAATATTTTTTTAAATTCATTGGTTTCATGGCATTGTTTGTTTCCATATATTTAATTTCTGTTCAGTCACTCTATGGGTTCATTTTTAACTAAAGCTAAGTATGCCTCACTCTTTATTAGTGCTAGAAATATAAATACATGTCTTTGATAACTATCTAGGTCTACTAAATACACATCAGCGCCTAACACTTTGACTCGAAGTCTAGATGTCTATTGTTCTCTACCCCATCTAAATAGACACAACGCAGCAGTCAGTGGCTATGTATAGACTGCTACTGTCAATATTCTGAATCAATAGCAAGGGGAGGTGGCGGGTGGCAATCGTGAGTGGAGTTATTAATGAGGCAGTCTGGTTCTAGCGTGCCTAGTGGAGGAACTAGAATGGGAAATGAAATTATCGATTTTTCCCCCTTGATGGCAATGGGAAGGGATTGTTGGGGTGGGTCATGATGAATTGTTTGTGTGAGTGTGTGTGTGTGTGTGTGGTGGGAGTGAAATGGGGTAGGATGGGAGGGGGGTCATATAGTACAGCGGCTGTCGTTAGGAATAAAAGACTGTGTAGAAAGAGTTCGCACAGATATTAAAACAATACAAATGCATAACAATAATTGCTTTAATTAGGAACCAAGACATGATTAAGCAATTGGCTTGGATGTTAACTAATGTTTGAAATTAATTTATATATATATGTATATATATATATATATATATATATATATATATATTAGATAGATTGATAGGTAGGTAGATAGATAGATAGATAGACAAACAGATAGATAGATATATAGATAGATCGATCGATAGATAGATAGATAGATAAATAGATAGATAGATAGATAGATAGATAGATAGATAGATAGATAGATTAGTACTAACGGTATTCATATATCTTCAGTTGACAACTTAGATGTCTGTTTAAAACGACATCTGAACGCTTCTAGCCGTTGCTAGATCTGAGTATTGATCCGCCCTGTCACACAAATGACAATCAGATTGGATTGCCGACCAACATCTTACACAATTTGCCAGTGAGAATGGCATGGCAGACTGGAGGGTGAACCTAACAAAAAAAAAATCAATGAACGTGTGTTGGTCTGTCCGCTGTCCCTTTGTCTTGAAACTTGTGAGTCACTCACTGGTCGCCTGGCAAGACCGAGCGGCTCTCAGCGACACAGTGTTTTGATGTTAATGTGATAGGATGGATGCGAGGCCTCGAGACAGTTTTATACTTCGTGTGACTTGAATGTTTTATATCTTGAGATTGTGCTAGAAAGATTAATCCTCTACTAACCAAGCATTACGATATTATAGTTGTTTTGCATTAGATCTAGAGCAGCATCAGTTCACCTCCACGTTGTAGCATCGACATCTATCAGGGTAGGCTACTCTGAGCATGATAATGTGACCAAGCCCATAAAAGAACTTATTTAGCAGACGACAAAGCTGACGTCATTATTTCATTCTTTATAGAAAATGCTGCACAGGCAGCCATGACTTCAAATTGTTCTGACATAACAAGAGTTTATCCATTTTAAATTCTCACTTGTCATTTTATCATGTTGACTCTAAATTTGTGAAATTACATGATAGTCAATTTAGATATATTAAAGCATTTTATATTATATTACATTTTAGCAGCCCAATGCGTTGCTGAACTGTGCGGTCGACTCTATATGGGCCAAGTTTTGCACACACTTAACGGTAAGTAGATATAGTACACAAGTCTGTTATAAGTTTAGGACTACAGAATAATAATTAGTTAAATAATAGTTTACTATCAGTATTCCTATGCATTAAAAAAATCATTTTATATTAATACAGACATTTAAAATATCAATGTATAATATTTGATGGATGTGTCTTAATTGATGTGCGTCTTTGTTGACATAAAAATCTATGTTGATGTTTGTGAGCCGAAGTGGTCAGCAAAATGAGATCATCAGACGTTGCCAAATCATCACTCAAAAGAGTCCACCGTGGCACTGAGCCTCTCGTCACTTGGCCTTAAGGTCAAGACAGGACAAAGGTGACAGCCAGATCTAGAACACCTGTTCGCGTTCACTGGGTCAGCCTTGGTGTACAACACTAATTAAGGCACGCGGTGAATGCCAAGGGGCTTGTTCGAAATGCAGCAATCGGCAGACATGATCACTGAACTAGATATTTGATGTGTTATCAATGTTTCTTAGTTTAGTCCTTTGTTGTTTATATTTACTTGATGTTAATGGATTCTTATTAGCCTAAATATTGTCCTTAATTTAGTTATATATTTGCAGTGAGCTCTGTTCCAAGAATTCATTTATAAAAATTCTACAATATTAAAAAAAAAAGGCGTGGGGGGGGGGTTATCTTTAAACAACTTTTCACCCCGTTGTTAGGAGATTTTAAAAAAATACATTCTAATCTTGAACTAGATTGTGAATTAAAAAGCAAACAAACAACATCGTCTGGGCACACTCAACAAAAGTAGTCAAATATTTGTTTACCCACTCTGACGACTAACATTTTTACCCATATCAATTCAGTAGTAGCAATGATTGTTACATTTGCAAAAGATTAAATGAATCAGTGGCGTCATGCAAGGGTGGTTTCAGCTCGCACGTAGGTAGCTAGATACCCCAATATGCTTATTATTATTATTTTCGCTATTAATAATTTTGGTTAAATATCATTAAAAAAAATTGTATGCCAATAAAATGGGGAAATGCGAATGTAATCTTTTTATTTTCTGACCAAAAAAAAGTTGTGTTTGCATTGTATATTAAAGTAAATAATAAATTATGCTTCAATGAAGTAAGACTATGACTTAATGTTAAAAAACAAATGAGCAGCATGATCACCTCCATGCATCTCTTTCGAGACTAGAATCTATTAGCTTCATATCGTCTTCTCCTTGAGCAGATCAAGACCCCATAAAGTAAATAAAATGTTCCCCTTTCAGACCTTGCGATCTTTAGGGGAGATAATCTAAAGCGTATTTCTTTCTTTGACCAATGAATAACAAGCAGGGTATCATGTGGCAGAGCACAACGACCAACCGCCTTTGCTTTCCCCAACTAGTCAGGTACCCATTAGAGTTGGTTAGACTAAGGGCACCCTAAAAATCCCGAAATTCAAAATCCCAGTCTTCTAACTGCACAAAGTGACACCAACAGTAGTGACGCCACTGGAAAGAATAATATCATAAAATTTGCTTTATTACCTTTTATTTCTGATTATATTTACTACAGTATAAATGTAATTCACTCTTTTTTTTGTTACGTAACTCATATCTAGTTATTCTACAGTTAAGGGATTTCTACAACATTTGTTTCTTGTAAGTTTCCTCTTTCAGTGTCCGATATTTTTCTTAAGCTAATAACTTGAGTAATTTGTGTTCTACATTGTGTTGAGACATGTCTTTCATGTTTTATTGAATATCTACATTTTAAATTTGTTTTTTTAAAATGGTTAATACATTTCTGCACAGTGGCGTCACTAGAGTCGGTGTCACCCGGTGCGGTTAGCTCGTGGTGTCAAACCCCCCCCCCCCCCCCCCCATCAATTTTATCAAATTTTTCTAATAAAAATTCATTTTGATGAGCCAAACATAAAGTTGATTACCTATTTTCAACGATGTCTGCACAAATGTAAAATTAGTCCATTCTATTTGAAAATCCCATTGTTTATGACTTTTTTATCAATAGTTTTAAATATTTACAATTTATATTTATTAAAATCACCGAAACATGTTTCCTCTGTTAGACTTTAAGGCTTAAACAGTTTAACATTTTAATGTGTTGTTCAAACTTTTACTGCCATCTAAAGGGGAAAATGTAAGTTTGTCGCTACCTTAGTAATCTATTGGTCTCGGGGATCGCTTAGGGGCGTGGGAAGCGTGATCGAAAGGCCAAGTGCGCTTGAACCTGGCTTGTCTTGGCTACCTAGAAGGGGGCTCGAGGTTCAATACCCGACTCGGGCAGAGCTGCGTTTACTGAGCACCTAAAGCACGGAAAACCAACTCCTAGATACCCCTCCCCCCACTGGTCCACAAACGAGATTGGACCAAAGCGCTCTGAGCATGCTATAAGCATGAAAGTAGCGCTGTATAAAAGCTATAATAATAATGTTTAGAAAGGCGTGCTGTAGCGGGCCTGTTCTGTACATTACGATGGTAAGTCGAGAGAAATTAGTTTGTACTGCCTTAAAAAAGGGTAGACTCTAAAATCACGTTGTTGAAGATGCATTAAAATGTTTTCTTTGAAAGAACCTTTTAAATGGATCTTGCTGCTAATTCTACTTGGACGATAAAACGACGTCACATGTGTCTTAAAATTTAGTAATACAGTCTGTTTCGCCTAATAAATACTAAATATAAAATGACTACAATGCAAATACAAAACAATTTTTGTTATAAAAAAAATCACTGCCTTTACGTCCCTCTTGTTATCACGTAAACATTTTGAACATTTTTACCAAAGAAAAGAAAAGAAAAACAAAATGGCCTAAAATAAAATAAATAGATCTAGATTATTACAGAAGATATGCCTAGACATATTTTGGGTATAGATGTTGTTGTTTTTTTAATCTGCTAGTTTTTGCCGATATTCAATTTTTCCATTAGGGCTTTTATTTTCTAGTTTTTGCCAATATTCAATTTTTTACATTCGGCTATCACCCCCCTAATGGGTGTCACCCGGTTCGGACCGCACCCCCTAGTGACGCCACTGTTATAATAACTTGCCTACAATAATACAATAAGCAAACTAAGATTTCAAAACAATTTGACAAGCTTTCAGAAGCAGCTGTTGTGCTTATGAATATAATCGTATATTTTCCACACGATGAGTGATTTCCTTTCTCACCCCAAGCGCAGTACAAACTAACACACAACTGTGGTAAATTAATCTTGTTTTAAAAATGGTATATGCACAAAAATCAAGATAATACTTTATAACGAACCATAAGACATTTTTTTAACTGCAAGATGTACATGCTAGTGAATGTATATATAGAACAGTATAAATAAAATATGCGTATTTTTTTTTAAAGGATTCTCTTAAAAAAACAGAACAAAATTGTCGTTGCATCTATATCGTCGGACAGACAGACATTACAAAAAGTCAAGTGCTTTAAAAACACCGAATAAAAAAGATGACGAAATAATTTCAAATTGAATACATAACATTTGCATAATATGACACTAATTAAAAAGACCGTGTGTAATACTAAAGGATATTTATATTGGTCATAGAAATGGTTAATTCACGTATGCTTATAATATGCATATCTTTTATTTCAAGACATAAGGTACACTGTCAGAAAAGAAAAAAAAAAGTTTAATTTTATTTCAAGCAAGGTGAAAGCGATCTAAACAGAACATACTGATGTACGGACAGACAGCACAAACACAACTGAAGTTTTATCTTATGAGGCTGCTTAAAAAAAAATGTTAAAAAGGAACTGTCTATTATTTATTACAACAATAATTAAAAAGAGAACTTTTTGTCCACTATAGAAGATTTCAATAGAAATAGAAAAAAAAAAACTTTAAGCTAAAGATTACTTGCTCCTTACTAGTTGCCCAGATGTTGTTGTTTTTCAGCGTTAATGAAATAAAAAAACAACAACTACAATAACAAAGATATACTATAAACAAAAACACAAATAAAAGCAAGAAATTATAGGAAATACTTTTTTAAAAAGCTTATAGCATAGTTGTATCAATTAGTTTGGATCAGTCATGTTATTAAATTAGTATTAGATCTAGACTAACAATAATAAATCTCTACCATTAGAATTTTATTTGTACCAATTTTTAGCGGCCCCCGTAAGGGTAAAAAGCCGCTATTAGGTTTGTGCAAAATGTCCGTCTGTCCGCCTGTCCGTCCGTCACACTCAGATCTCGACAACTAGAAGAGATATGAAAAATATTATTTCATCATTAAATCCGGCTTGAAAAGTTTAGGTGCAACGGCTACTTTTATTTTTCTAAAAGCAAACCGTTTAATTTATCAAATTAATTATGCAAGCGATTTTTTCATAAAAATACACCAATTCTAAAACAAATTACGTAAATGTAAGGGAGGCAATGTTACAATATGCTAACAAAGATGGGTAATTTTCGTGTATTTTCAGTATCACTAAGTCAAATATATTTATAAAATGTACAGGAAATGTTTACAACAAATATAAATAATACTTAAAGATGTTTTTTCTGGTTAACTAGCTGCTGAAGTTAAATGAAAACATTTCTGCTTGTTTATAAAGACTAATATAATGTACTTTGTATGTAAATATCATGCACATTTTTTTAAATGGACTTTTAATGCAGCAACTTTCGTGCAGTAGCGTAACGTTACAGCATTAATGAGACCTAAACAAATTCCTTAAACTTTTTTAAAAAATCAGATTTTATTTATTTTTTGTTTAGTGCCCCCATCCGAATAAAAGAAGCTTATTAATGTGCGTTTTGTCTGTTGGTCGGTCTGTCCATCTCGATTAGATTAACAAATAACACTAGGGGCAATTGTAAATCTGATTTAACCTTTAATTTTTCATTCAGAAATATTGCAATAGTTTAAAGTATCTATAATAGATTGTTCCGGATGTTTTGTGAAAAACAAATCAATGCCAATGAATATTTGTTTGCTCTTCTAAGTTATAGTAGATTTTATTTCCATGCTTAAACGTTGCAATAAACACATGATCTTTAATATATTGTTCCGGTTTTTTAACGTAAATAGCATATAAATGCTAAATAAAAATATCTATACTGATTTATATTTCATTAACTATAAAGTTGTTCCGGATATTGTTTTATAAAGAACAAATTTATGTCAAACAATTAAATTTTTTTCAAAAATATCGACAATTCAGGATTTTATAATAAGAAAGTAATTTACTAGAAACGATTATTGAAAATCAATTCTTAGACTTATTTTACAGTTAATTTTCTTGCCGAAACATAATAAAAGTTGTTTAATCGGTAAAGAATATTCCGGATTTTGTTTCGAAAAACAAATCGACTTACATTACCTTAATTTTCTTACGAATCGTCGCCAAAAATGATCCGAAATTTATATGAAAAATCTAATAACGCTAATAAATGTTTGAAATCCCTCTTCTAATAAATAAAACAAATAGTTTTCTCATTTACGAAAATTGGTTGTTCCGGATTTTTTATGAAAAATAGTTTAACTCTATTTATGTAAAACCGCACTTCTCTCTTACACTACATTTAACTTTCTATCTAAAACGTTAAAAAAATCTAATTATCGTTAATATTATGCTCTGATTTTTAAGGAAAACAACTTCCTAACACCAAAGTATGGTTTGATAAAATCTCCATAAGGGTATGGTACATCTAATTTTTATAACAGACCATCCCAGAAATTTAATTAACTGCATTTGATTAATCTGGAATTCTTAATTTTTTCTCACTATAAATATATAAACATCCGCACAAACTATAATAGAAACTTAAAACTAATGCGATGTTTCGGAAGGGAAATTAATTTTAATCAGATTTTCAATAGCTTTTAGTCTTTTTTTTTCTCGCTATAAACATAACGGACAAACAAACTGACAGACAAAACAAAAAAAAGCGTCTTTAATCCTTTTATATATATATATATATATATATATATATATATATATATATATATATATATATATATATATATATATATATATATATATATATATATATATAAAGTCTAACTAGCCCACCAAATGAAATGCTAAAAGAACAAATTCGGTGCACCAATGTCTATGATCCCTCGAGAAGCTGCTCGTATAGATGACATTTTTTAGTCTAACTAGGACACGTGACGTAAAATAATTTTTTTCCCTTGACGTCATATGGAGTTAATTCTTTAAATGAAATGCTAAAAGATCTCACTCGGTGCACCAATGACTATGAACACTCGACAAGCTGCTCGTATAGATGATATGTTTTAGTCTAACTAGGCCGTGTGACGTAGTGGATTTTTTTTCCTTTGACGTCATATGGAAAAATTCTTTAAATGCTCGGTAAAGTAATGTTTATTAAACCTCGTAATGTTACTCGCATTTTAAAAAGACATAATAGATTTAGATCTAATCTAGATTTTTTACACTAGATCTAGATTGTTTTTTAATTTAGAGCTAGATTTTTTACACTAGATCTAGATTTTGTTTCTTACACTACAGCTAGATTTTTAAAAACTAGATTTAGATTTAAGTTCTAATTAAAATCATTATAGAATCTAGATCTAGTTTAGAATGTTTGTTGTTTTACATGTTTCGGATGTTCCTTCAGAGTTGTAGTCCAAACCTCCCGTATGACGACGGGGGATGGGAGCGGGCAGGGTTTGAATCTGGGACCATCGATGAATCCAAACGACAGTCCAGCGCGCAAACCGCACTACCAGACAGCCATGATTTAGACTAGATCAAGATCTATAATTTTAATTTGTAGGCTTAAAGTGTAGATTTTTTTCTAAAGTCTAGATTGTCAATATGTCAATATTGCAATGTTATAAAATACTAAAACTAATCTACTTTTTAAATATTTATATTTTGCAATTAGTCTATTAATTGATTATCTAGTGTTTTTTTTATATATCTTATCTAAATTACATCTACATTATCGCAAATATATATTTTAGATCTAGATCTAGTAGATATAGATATTGAGAGTGCTAAATTAGTAGTTTAATTTAGGTAGATCTACATCCCCATTCTAATTCCATTTAGGCCTAAATGAAAATGCTCAATACCAAAAGATTATCTAAAATATGCTCTTCTGACATATTGTACTTATCCGGTAGTTGTCATTCCATAATGTGTAGGTATATTATCAATAGTAGGCTATTAGTTTGTAACCAGTTTGTCATTAGATTAAGAGCAATGCCTGGTCGTGCGGTTAGCGCGCAGAACTGATTATCTCTACGGTCTCGGTTTCATACCCTGCTCGGTGCCATCCTCAGTCGACCAGCGAATATGCGGATCCGACAGTGATCCGTCTCCCACGGGAGCCGCCTCTAAGTTTGTGTGGCAACACAAACTTTATTACTACGTTATGATCCCATTTCTTGTCTGTGACCAGTTGGAAACGAGCTTGGGGGAGGGAGAGAAAGAAGGGTGATATGTGTGAATGTTACCGTAATCGCTTTTTAATTGAATTTATTTAGCAAAAAAAGTTGACCTGTATTCGAACTCGAGGGCTCAAGCCTCCCCAAACCCTCTTAAGCCAACACTCTAACCACTGTGCCAGCGAAGTGCTTATGAACATAGAATGTTTTATAGTTATCGATTGTTAGTTTCAAACTTTCTCTCTTCAAAGTATAAAGGAGACTAATTCAACGTATACCACCACATCAGTCAAGTACAATATCTTTCCCTTGTTCAATGCCAAACAAAGTAATTAATTACTTTTTTTTTTACCTGCACGAAACACCTTACGAGTATGTTGTAGTACACAAACTTCCTTCGTGTCAAAAGTATCGTTGTCTTTCTGAAAATATTGAAGCCTGCCTTTTTACCTGACTGGGTGGACAACCTTGGGGGGCCGATTTTGAGTTTGTGTTTCCACACAAACTGTCTTTGTCACCTTGTTTAAGATCTAGTTTACGATATTTAAGCAATACAGTATATAGCCTAGAAAAAGAAAATAAAACGATACGGAAAAATATGAGCTCGATATAATGGATCTAGAGTAGTATAAATTTGAATTCATAGTTAATAAAAAAGAAGCAAAACTGATTTTGGTTTTCAGTATATAGATTTAGTCATTCAAGTTCTAATGTGTTTTTGATTGATGAACGTAATCCCGAAACAATGGATCGACGGTCCCAGATCTTGAATAACATGAAGTACTTTGTATCCAAACTCGATTCTACAAAATGATGTGCATTCTGAACCTTTCTAAACGAAAATTAAAATTTTCTGTTCACTGTTAGTTAGAACACACATACACACATGCTTAACCATATATCGGCCAATTCGCGATCTGGCCGGCCATTATCGCTTCACACTCTGCCAGTCAATACTTGAAATTGGATTTGGCCAGCCAGTTTGCCAAGGATGATCGGCCAAAGTCGTTGGGAAATCGTAATGTTGAGATTTTAGAAAATGATAAAATTTCTATCAAGAAAAACATATCCCCCTACGTATAATGATCTAGAATTAAGAATGAAATAATCGTCATTGTGAACATGAGAGCCTATTAAATGATTTTTATTTATTTAGTGGGGGAGGGGATCTTAGTCAGTACGAACAGGGGCGTACCTTTCAATGTTTTTTCTCGGAAGAAGAAAAGCTGAAGTGAAGATTCACGAGTAAACGTCTCTAAGGGAGAGTGATGTGTTTAAAAAAAGGGGGGGGGGATGAGGGTTTCGGCAAAAAAAGCAACAAAGAGCCTAATAAATATTTCACTAGAGAATTGAGAAGCAATTCTACATCTTTATATCTCTACATCTTGACGTTAACTCTCTTCATCTTTACATCTTAACAACTTTACATCGTTGTGTCTCTACATCGTATATCTCTACATCTTAACATCTTTACATCTTTATTTCTCTACATCTTTACACTACATCTTTAAATCTTTACATCTTTACACTACATCTTTATTTCTCTATATCTTTACATCTCTACATCTTTACACCTATAGATATCTACATCTTTACATCTCTAAATCTTTACACCTTTAGATATCTACATCTTTACATCTTTATATCTTTATTTTTCTACATCTTTATATCTGTACACCTCAATTAGTTTCTTAAGTCAAGAATTTCATAGGGGTCTAACAAATAACTGCTGACTTCTATGAAGGTAAATATACTATTTGACCTTATGCTAGCCTACAAGGGAGCTATTTTACGCAACTGCACACATTCGGTTTTCTGCTGTGACTTTGCGAGCTAGACACACAAGGACAGTCACTTGTTATCTTTTGACCTGTGACCTCTGCTAGTGTACTAAGAGAAGAAAGAAAAAACAAATATAATATAAAAAATTATTTAAAAAAAAACAACAAAGATTATCTAAGTGGAAGAACTCCACATTTACAACCATATATCTCAATACTGCAAGATTTATTTCCCATTTCAATATCAAACAAAATTAATTAATTACCATAAATTAATTAACTAATTGATTGATTTTTTTTTTACTGAATCATGTTTTGTTAAAGACAATAAATTATTGTGTCAAGTTTCAAGTGGGAAAAACAACGTGTTAAAATTTGTACCAGACAGACAGACAGACAGAGTGAGTTGATATAAGCTTGTAAAAACACATTAGAACATTTCATTTTTTTCAAAGGATACCAAATTTAAGCCAAATTTTAGCCCAATATCGGTTGACAGGCGTCAATTAGCTGAGTGGACATAGACAAGGAACTTAAAAAAGAAAACATTCTAAAAATAATGTTTTTTGAATCCGAGTTTTATCACGTGTTTCCATGGGAGTCCAACAATAACACGTTTGAAAAATAAAAATCTCCCTGCGCACATTCCAAACAAATCAAGGTCACGGAAAAATTTCAAGGCCATCTGATGAGATGTTACCCAAGATAGAATATTGTCTCAACTGATGAAATGTTTACAAAATTAGATTAGATGTTGTCCCTATAGAACGCTGTCTCATTTGAAAAACAGTCCCAAATGTCCCAAATGATGAGATATTGCCCCAATAGCAAGTTGCCCTAGCTGATGAGATTTGGCTCCAATAACAAGTTGCCCTAGCTGATGAAATATTGCCCCAATAGCAAGTTGCCCTAACTAATGAGATGCGACAAGCTAGAATGTTTTCCCAGATGATATTTTGCTCCGAATAGCATATTGTCATAGTTCATGACCTGTTGCCTCAGATATTGTCCCAGCTGATAAGTTGTTGCCCCAAATAGCGTTTGTCCCAGCTGAAGAGATCTTGCCACAGAGATGACATTTGTCCCAGCTAAAGAGGTGTTGGCCCAGTTAAGATATTGATTAAAAAATAAAACAGCTATAGTACTATTTACACGAGAGGCGTCGGCAGAAATATTCACTCGTTATTTTAAAGAAAACATTTCAAAGCAGCGCCTCTGCTAACACGATTCTATTGGAAGTTCTTATGTCAGAACGGTATCTCCCGTCTTACGTCTTGACGATCAGGCCCATAAAAAACGTTCGAGCGTTAAATGTACCTCGATTTTTCCTCGCATGATAGTATTGGCCAGTGCTGCGTTGTAGACGCCAAGAGAATGGATTTACGAATCTTTAGAATGTAGAAAAATGCTTGGAGCTGGGGCTCAGCCCTGGACACCACAGAGAAGCTTATAGAACTCCCAAGTCTTCTTACTGCCTAAACAATAGCAGAAATATAATTTTGAGTGAACAAAGGGTTAAAAAAAATTGTCTCTCTGAAACACTTTATTCCCCCCCCCCCACCGAACAAAAGACTAAACAGATTAGTTTTAATAAGCCCTAATTCCACAGATTTCGTAAATACCTAAACATGGAAAAAACAGAAAAATTGTGTTATAATTGTATGTCTGTAAGTTTCTGTTCTTTTTCATTACATTCTTAAACCTTCGCGGACAACTCTTTGTGAAAACTTACTTTTTCTAAGAAACGTCAGTTATTTATAAGATAAGATAAGATAGGATAATACAAGAATTCTTTTTGCATTATATTCATATATAGAACAAGCTATTTGCATTCTGCTTGAAAAAATGGCTTGCTGAAATAGATCTACCAACTAGATTGACACATGGATACACAGGACGAAGTAATATTTTTAGCGGCTCTCGAAATGAGAAAGGACGCTATTAATTTTGTGTGTCCGTCCGTCCCGTTTAGATCTCAGAAACTAAAAGAGAAAATGAAAATAGGACATCATGATATTTTAGATAATTCAAAATTCTGATGCAACGGCTACATTTTTCTTTTCCGAAAGTGAACATCTAATTTTTTAAATTATATATGCAAGCAGATTTTTAAAGAAATTACACCACTTTTCAATGAAAAACTTCAGGGGAAGTAAGTCTTCTTAAAAAGTTCACAAGCTTCTTCATTAATAAATCAAGCTTCATTCATAGATTCGCGCATTGGTACAAAACATTTGTATCTAAGGTCACAAGGGTAGAAGTGTCAATGGATCATTAAATAAATTTTCCATTTATTAACTAACTCATTGAATAGAATACTGATTCAAATGTTATTTTAAAAAAAAGAATTTTGATACGAACTTCGTTTTAGTTTTAGGTTTAAAAAATAACGAACTACTTTTATAGCGCGCAGTTTCGACATATATTATAGGGGCCTACACTTGACAGTGACAGTCTAATTAAGAATAAATAGAGCCCATATTTACATTATTATAATACGAGTTCTAGTCTAGATATAGTAGATTCTAAATCAAGATTATATATCTACTTCTATATCTAGATCTAGACTTAGATCTAGATATAGACTTAGATCTAGATCTAGATTTAGATCCAACTCTAGATCTAGACTTAGATCCATTTCTAGACCTAGACTTAGATCTTGAATCTAGATTGAGATCTAAAACTAGGTCTAGATCTAGCTATATCTATGTCTAGTTTGTATGACAAATGACAATGGAGATGTTAATTTGTATTTGCGAGGCAAAAGTCTTCTTGTTATTTGTACACAATTGTAGCTTAAAGTAGGTCAAGAATTATTGTTTTTTTCGTGTTGCCAATTTGTCTAATTTTGTTAGAAGAATAAATCTTTTTTAGTTTCTCTTTATTACAATTTAATTTGTTATTAATTTTGAATGTATGGATAAGGTTAAGAATTATTATTTTCAAAAATATAAGTGTACGCTAAATGAGTATATGGAGATGCTGTGGATGAGGTGTAAAGCACTTGGAACTGGAAGTCCTGTGTTCAAATCCTGGTGAAGACTCTAGGTGGACCACTTCGGGGGCCGATTTTGAGTTTGTGTTTCCCACAAACTGTCTTTGTAACCTTGTTTTTTTTTCTGTTTTTTTTTTTTTTTTTTATAAATAAGTATTCTATGAAAAAGCTAAAACTTAAGAGCGACCTTTTTCAAACACAAATGAAGTCTACACGTGAGAGTTTCTAACATATGCCTTGAACGCTGCTGTCAATTATTTTAATTCACTTACATTTTTAAAAGCGAGGCATCCAAATTAATGTCAATAAGTACCATACAATATCGATGTAAAACTGTACGGGCATATCCTATCCTGAGGGCTCGCAAAGACCTAAATGTTTGGAACAGAACCACGGAAAAGACATAGTTGAGAAGATATCAATGAATAAGCTAGCCGGTCAATGAAAGTGATTTGAACCCTAGTACTAGAAAAGAGAAATGGAGAAGGTTCATGTTTGGTGCCTTGACGCTCCAAATGACTAAAGGACAGGACGTACTGTAACCTATAACCTAATGTAACAGATACATTTATATTACATTCCTCACCATCAACAATACTTGACCCTTGAATTAGAAAATACCACGGGGCTGTTCTAACAATGGAAATGAGGCTCTTGACCCACAACGGTCAAAAGTAATCCACGAAAGCGCATCAAACGAGTGGATCTTTGACAGCAGAAGCGTAGTAAGCCCCTAGTCACTTTGTCCAATCAGCTTTTCTTCTAGCGATCAATCATGCCTTTCGATCTAACATCTGCCATTTTTCTTTGGAGGAAATGGGAGATATGGCTTTATATCGATAAAAAAAATGGAAAAGTATTATGTTTTTGTTATTTTGTGTGTGTGTGTGTGCGTGTGTGTGTGTATGCTATGAATTACTTAGTTCTTTATTAGTCTCATTCTGAGAATGAGGGTGGGTTTGACAGATGGCTTAATTTTTTCATCACTTTACCTAATTATTTTGTTCTTAATAACTAATGAAAGTTAGATTTTAAAAAAGGAACATTTTTACGCCGCCCCCCCCCCCCCAACCAGAAAAACAAAATCTGGTTAAGCGAATGTATAAATCTATATTTTGTTTTTACTTTGCAAAATTAGAACGAGCTAGTTATTCTTTTTCCAACTATATACATCAAGTGTCAAATTTCTAGGAAAATCGTTAGAGCCGTTTTCGAGATCAGTCACTAGGTTATACCTACCCACCCAGAAGTTTTCACGAAGTTACGAGTTAAATAGAGGCATTGTTAAAAAAAGATTGTGACTCTAGAACTGTGATTCCTAAAGTGGTCTATATAGACCCCCCAGGGGTCTACGAAGACTTCCAAGGGGTCTACAAAGTGAAAAAATAAATTGGGGGTCTACGATAATGGATTTCATTTAAACAGGTCGTGACTTTCATTTTTACATTCCATTTCTGTAATTCTTTCCTACACTAATATATGATATGTACCTAAGTTAATCCTTTCAACATTTATCCTGCTATTCTAAATGTAACTAATGTTAAATAAAAAAAAAGAAATGTAGATTTTAAAGTGCTGATTATTTAAAATTGAGATTCCTTCCTTCCTTGTCAAACAAAAATTCTAATTCCCTTTTTATGACGCTATGAAATTAATTATGCTGGAGGATCATTTGAGACGATGCCACTCTGATTAAATAGATAAAGATGTTAAAAAGTTTCGAACACTTAAAACGATAAAGTTCAGAATAAACCCACAAAATCTTTCTTCACATCATGCAGACAAGATATTGATTTATTAGCGTCTTGCCAAATCTCTTTACTTATAGCCAAATACAGAAATCACGATAGATAAATCAATGATTTTACCATCTGTTGAAGTAGTTTTAAAAAATGTTTTACGCAAACCTACATCTGATATTATTAAATGAATTTCTTTAAGCAACCATACAGTTCAAGGGCACATCGGTAGTATGAATTATAACATTAAAAGCTTCTTATGTAATTCTTTGCAAACGAATTATACAGTTTAGGATCAGCGGCGTCACAGGCTCTGCTCTGATAGGTGTAGAGCTGCGTGCTACAAACTGTTCAGGGTAGCCGCTCCTCACTTGTCCTCAGGGTTGACCCACAAAACCTTCCCCATGTTTGGGTATAGCTGCAAGGCAGAAGAGGTTTGAATTCAGTTTTCATTCTGCTAGGTGGGTTGCAAGCCAAGCCCAATGAATCTCTCCTGCCCAAAGCTGACTGGTTTAAGCACCAATAACTCGCCCCTTCTGTTAGTGAATAGAGTTCCGCGGATTCACTATTAGACCCAGTCGTGAGAGATCAAGAAATAAACGAGAAACTGATCTTTGCAAGAACTTTAAAATGATACTTAATGCAAACTAATTAGGCCTAATTAATATTCAATGATTGAAGAACTACTTCATAGAACAACTAATTCCTATGAAACATAAAATCTGTAAAATCCGATAATGAAACTGCAAAAAAAAACAACAAAAAAAAAAAACATTTACATTGTGTTTGTTATTTCAATTGGTTTAAATTTGAATTTCATCACTAACAAAATACAGAATCTCTATAACTTCAAATGTAGCTTTACATGACTTTTTAAATTACTTTTTCACTCTTCGACTCAATAGAGTTAGAGATTAGTTGATGGATTTACACAAATGCAATATAAGTTAAGCAGGGGCTCATCCAAAAACCAAAAAACACGACTAGGGGTCTACGAGACAAAAAAGTTTGGGAACCACTGCTAAAATGAACACGAGTGAATAGAGAATAAAAATGTCTATTTATAGATCAGTCTACTGAAAACTCGGTTTTGTACAACCTAAAAAAAGAGTTAGATTGTTACGTCACATCCGGACATAGAATCTGCTAATTTAGTCACGAGTATCAGAAATACTATTGAAACTTGAAACAGACTCCATCAGGCTGTCGTAGTTCATTTAGTTCATTTGTTTAGAGAAGAAATTGCTTTGTTTAACAAATATTACATCAAGTCTCTTGGGGTTGAGTGTATGACGTATGTACGTGTGATGGAGAAGTGATAGAAGATGGAGATATATTGGTCGCCTGAGACGAAACCTCATAGTGACTCCGAGATTCCCGGTAACATGATGGGGTTTTCGAGAACTAGTAAAAAAAAAAGTTAAATTTCCTTTTCAGACCTTGCCAGGGGGAGGGGTTGGGGTTCACCCCCCCCCCCCCGAAAATGAAAATTCCCTCCCTGCGGGACTGACTGATTTTTTGATTTGATTCTGTTTATTTTAGGTGAGATTTTAATACTAAACCATCACTTGTCCTAGCGCAGCCAAGGGGATTTAAGTTTAAAACCCCCTACAAGGGGGTTTTGCAGTCAAATCCCCTCTCTTCTATAAAACAAAACCAAAAAAGAAAAACAAAAGAATGCAAACGACATTCCCCACATTCCAAGAGCATAGGTAAGGAAGATTTTTATTTTAAACCCCCCTCCGAAATTTACGATAACCCCCCTCTTCAATATAAGACTATCCATACATCAGTCACCAGATTCCATGAGCGTAGCCAAGAGAGGTTTTGTGTTTAAAAAACCTCTCCAGCGGGGTTTAGAGCTAAAAACCACCTCTTTAATATAAAAAAAAGCGAATTACACACTCAAAATTCTATGAGCATAGCCAAGCCAAGGGGGGTTCTGAGTTTAAACCCCCCTCCTCTAGAAGGCTTGCTTTTTTCTTTAAATTTAGAACTCCACCTGATGGTTTTGATTTTAAATACCCCATACAGAGATTTTTGAGGTTGAAAACCTCTCTCTTCAATTTTATACAAAAGCAGTCACCAGTCGCAAAACTAGTCACCAAATTCTATAATCGTAGCTAAGTGGGTTTTGAATTTTAAAAAAAACTCACAAATTTTTAAAGTTTAAAATCACCCAAAAAACGATTTTGACGATAAAACTTCCCTTTTCGATATAAAATCTAAAGCAAACTACAGCCACCTAATTCCAAGAATTTTCTACCAGTGGCTGGCTCCATTAATAAAGTGCAGTGAATAGCCATCTGCCGAAATTGAAAAAAAAACCCACTAAATTTGGCTCAACAAAGATGGCCAAGACGGATTTTAGGAGTCAGTTATAGAGATCGGGTCTCAATCAAGGAAATCCTATGCCGAACTGGTAGTCGAAGAAGAGTCTTGTGTCTTAACAAAGGGACGAGGAAATGAAATTAATTAGGTACAGGTACATAAACATATAATATATAATTTGTATGCGCGTGTGTGCAAAGGAAAAAAATTTCCCAGAACCCCCAAGTCCCCGAAAAAAAAATCGTAGCTACGCCCATGTGGCGACAACATTCCAATCGAAGCCAATGCCCAGGCTTTCATCTTGCCGTCTTAGTCGTCTTATGATTGAAGGAGTCAAATGATTGAAGGAGTCAAATGATTGTAGGAGTCAAATGATTATCACGAGAGAAGAAAAAACGTATCTTTATTTGAAAATGTCAGTAGAACATTGACCAGTACTAGGCAGTAGGCACTACATCCATTTTCACAATTCTAACAGTGATAGGTCTACGTCAGAAACCAAAAAATAAATGACAAAATTAGTTCCTAGCGTTCGCTTTAGATTTCATTCCTGGGGCTAATTACAAAATATTGATTAATTTCCAAGTGCTTTTTCTGCCCCCTCCCACAAGAAGTTGATCAACTTGTGTCAATCAGTTCACTAGTCCATCTCGTTATGCTATCAATTCATCATGATGTCAGTTTATTTTATTATCGATTTCATGATGTCCGTTTATTATTTTATCCAAGATGTCTGACCATTATATTAAGGATCTAATATTTCAGGTCATTATACTATCAATTTATTAAATTAGGTCTACCTACTTATGATTATCTGTTCATTCTAACATCGGTACGCATCTTCCTCTTTATCTCTCTCTCTCTCTCTCTCTCTCTCTATATATATATATATATATATATATATATATATATATATATATATATATACATATAATAATAATAGTACAAATAGAAATTATGTAATGGAACACTACACACACACACACACAAACAACGCATCATTTAATGTATACTCTTTAAGTTGTCAATAAGTCTAGTTGTGAGCCTAGAATAAACAAGCCTCCAGCCCCTGATACTTCCGAATGTTATTCAAGATGGTGACTTCCAAAGCACTAAATTATCTCTAGAAAAATACAACTTTAAAATCTATTTTTTTCTTTATTCTAAACGTATTTTTATATTGACGTAACAATCCTCGATCCATGCCAGAAAGAGAACCTTAATCCTCTTTATAAATCCGCGAAATGACGCGGCACCTACGCAATTTAATGTCCAATGTTTTCAAACAATAGAGAACGACACAGGGGATACCATATTAAAATTCAAGGGCAAAAATTATAAGTGGCGATCGAGTGGAAATCTAAAACAGGTACAATAACTCCTCAACATAATGTTTAATATTATGGATGGGGATGCGCTGGAAAGAGATAGTACCTTTGATGGCACGGTATGCTGCATTTCTGGAGGACGGCCTCATTCCCGACCAATAGTTATAGAAGGCCTGATCACTGACCTGCAACGTCACAAACTAAGTGCAGTTTAGACCAATAGCTCGTTGCCACGACACATGTCTGTACGACCTAGGTATCACATACAAATACCGCATCACAAACGAAGAGATTAGATACAGGATCAGAAAGGCTATTGGGCCCTACTACATGCTGAGAAAAGGGCAGAGAAAGCTATCGATGGCAAGATAACATAAAAGAATGGGGCTGTCATTGAAAGAGGTTCTATCCAAGGCAAAAGACAGAGAAGAATGGCGAAATACGGTCGACAGATCATGTGTGGTGCCCCAACGGTTCTTCAAACTAATAGACAGGCAAAAGTGAAGGAACGATTTCTTTTTTTTTTTCATTGGCCTCCTTCAGTCGTAGAACGACTATGGTTCATCTCAGAGCACACTTCCTCATGTGGCAGTCGAACCCTATTTTGGAGAGACTCTCCAGTCCACAAATAGCGCAGGTTAAGGTGGCTTTCGCTTCGGTGGTAGAGGTGCTGGCAATCTTTTGTATTGTAGATTTTTCTTGTGAGCTGAGACCCATGTTCTTTCACTGTCCATAGCTTTCTTGGTCACTGTCTCTCTCCATCTGTTGCTGTCTAGAGCTATGTCTTCTCAATGGTCAGAGAGAATTAGATGAATTACAGAAATGGGAATCAAATTGGAGCATGTCTTTCCACCCAGAAAAATGTCAGTTGTTAAGAGTAACAAAAAAACTAAAACAAATTAATTCCACTTATCTTATTCATGGCAAACCAGTAGCACAGACTAAAAACTCAAAATACCTAGGTGTTATAATAAATGAAAAACTGTCATGGAATCCACATATTGATGAAACTATAAAAAAATCCAACAAAGCATTAGGGTTTATTAAAAGAAATTTTTATAAATCAAATAAGAACATAAAACTAAAATGTTATTTAACCTTGGTTAGGCCAATAATAGAATATGCATCCACCGTGTGGGACCCCTCAACTCAAGAAAACATTAAGAAACTGGAACAAACACAAAATAGAGCAGTGAGATTCATAACAAACGAATATTCACATTTGACTAGGGTAACACCATTAGTAAAATCACTAAATTTAGAAAGCCTTCAGGACAGAAGACTCAAAAGTAAAGTAGCAATTATACATAAAACACTAAACCATAATCTTCAAATACAAAAACAAAATTTAATAAAATACTCTGAAAGACACAAAAATAAAGGCACATTTCTCGTCCCATATGCTAGGACAAATTTGTACAAATACTCCTTCTTCCCTAGTGCTATTAGAGCATGGAATGGGTTGCCTGAGCTAGCCAGAAAAACCAGTGACTTGGCAGAATTTAAGTCATTGGTTAATATGCATGACTAAATGCATGACGCGTAGGACGTAATCATCTTCTTTTTTGAAGTAACGTCTGTATTATATAAGATAAGATAAGAAGATAAGTCAGTATTGATGTTCACTGATTTGAGGTCACGTTTTATTACGTCTATGTAACAGAGGTGGGGGCGACCAGTTTTTCTTGAGCCAGTCGCGAGTTGTCCGTAGAGGATGACTTTCGGGGTGCATTTGTCCTCCATCCGGCGAACATGTCCAAGCCAGAGCAAGCGGCGTTGTTTGAGGACTTTAAAGATTCTGGGAATACCTGTTTGCGCAAGGATCTCAGTATTGCACACTTTTTCTTTCCATGTGATTTTCATGATCCTACAGAGACATTGCAAATGGAATGAGTTAAGTTTTCTCTCTTGCTTTGCGTAGGTGATCCATGATTCACTACCATACAGCAGTGTACTCATAACGCATGCCTTGTAGACTTCCATTTTGGTCACTGTAGTGAGCGCGAAGGTCAAGGCAGCCTTCACTGTGCTTTTTTATTTATCTCCTCTTCTAGAGACAGGTCATCTTGAATTGTGGATCCCAGATGGGGTCTTGTAACTGTAATTCTCACCCCCCCTTCCCCTTTAAGAGTTAGGATCAAACGAATGAGGTGGGGACAAGTGCCACCTCTCTTCCTACCCCCCCCCCAACCAACCAATAGCAGTCTTATTACTATACTTTTTGGGTTCAAGGTTAAAGTATTCGGTCAACTTTAAGGCGGTGATTGAGCCTAGCTACTGCCCCCCCCCCCAATTCGCTAGAGACCATATTATTTTTGTTTATGGTAGAGGCGGGGGAGGGGCACGTTGTAGTGGTTAGGTCCAGGCTTTGTTCGTGCTTTGGCTAAAATCTTTGATTAAAGAAAAAAAAAGGGGGGAGGGCGATCGATACACAATACGAAAATGACTTCCAAAATACACTACGTAGTATATATAATTTGGATTAGAAATGAAATATGTATATATAATGATGATATAATAATGATATAATTTCTATAAATGTCATTTCTCTTGAAAAAAAACAAACTACACCGGTTCCCCAGTGCATCAATCTTTGACATTCAATCAATGAAGCAATTACTAGAACAAAATCAACGTAAGTCTGGATGAGCAGACCTAATCTCCTTATCTATAGCTACAACATAAACATCCATCTGGAGGCTACATGTTTAATTTCTCTCGATCTCCCTCTACATAGATATAGATTTCCTAGATTGATTTTGAACTGTGTGTGTATGAAACAGCGTGTGTGTGTCTCCAAATGTTTGGGATTAAAGAATGTGTGGCTGAGTGACACAGACTGCTATCAGACGGGACTTGAGTTCGAATCCCGACTCGAGCTGAGTGTTCTCATAGCGCCTAAAGCAGCGTTCCTCAAACTAAAAATTCGCTCGCCTCTTCCCGAGTCAGTTATCTATGCAGTGGCGTAGCATCCATGGCGCGAAGGGGTTCAATGAACCCGGGCCCACAAGCAATAGGGGCCCACAGCTGTGGCGTTGCAACGATGGCGCGAAAGAGCTCATTACGCTTGGGCCCATGCCTCAGGTCCAGTTGGAGCCCACAGTAGAACTTAGGAAGAACATGTAGTTGTTCATTTAAAACACTTTTAAGTAGTTTAACTCTGTTAAGAAGTTGTAAAAACATTGACTTTTAAGACACTATTACTTATATGCAATCCTAACTGAATCAAACGTTATGACATAATTACTTTTTTTAAGAAAAAGGTACGATCTTTACATTGGAATGTCTTTACATTTAGTTTACCACGGAGCTGCACTGAGCAAGCTACATCACTAAGAGATATGACCACAGAGCTGCACTGAGCACCATAGAGCTGCAGTGAGCAAGCTACAGCACTAAGAGATAGGACCACAGATCTGCACTGAGCACCATAGATCTGCACTGAGAACCATAGAGCTGCACTGAGCACCAGGGATGTACTGAGCACCATAGAGCTGCACTGAGCAGCATAGAGCTGCACTGAGCAGCATAGAGCTGCACTGAGCACAATAGACATGCACTGAGCACCACAGAGCTGCACTGAGCACCACAGACCTGCACTGAGCACCACAGAGCTGCACTGAGCACCACAGACCTGCACTGAGCACCACAGAGCTGCACTGAGCACCAGAGATGTACTGAGCGACATAGAGCTGCACTGAGCAGCATAGAGCTGCACTGAGCACAATAGACATGCACTGAGCACCACAGAGCTGCACTGAGCACCACAGAGCTGCACTGAGCACCATAGAGCTGCACTGAGCAAGCTACAGCACTATGAAATAGGACCACAGAGCTGCACTGAGCAAGCTACAGCACTCTGAGATAGGACCACAGAGCTGCACTGAGCAAGCTACAGCACTAAAAGATAGGACCACAGAGCTGCACTGAGCAAGCTACAGCATTATGAGATAGGACCACAGAGCTGCACTGAGCAAGCTACAGCACTATGAGATAGGACCACAGAGCTGCACTGAGCAAGCTACAGCAAGAACGACGACCTTTGTCTTTACAAGTGAACTTTTGGAAAATCTTTGTCAATTTAT
The DNA here is from genome assembly GCA_036873155.1 of Biomphalaria sudanica. Lineage (NCBI taxonomy): Eukaryota > Metazoa > Mollusca > Gastropoda > Planorbidae > Biomphalaria > Biomphalaria sudanica. The sequence continues at coordinate 756,518 of JAZGLO010006486.1, read as the reverse complement.
CTGGACAAATGTGATCATAATATTTGTTCTTTAACAAGTCTCTCTTTAGGAACAGAATAGAATGGAATGTGCAGAGTCTACATGCTGGCTTGCTGCTTTATCAAGATATGTAGGCACTTAATAATATTGTCATAAATGTCTTAGTATATAGTTCTAAAGGATTTTTGTTTAAGTACTTTACGGTCTTTACAGTCACTTAATTCTGATAGAAAAGGAACGGTCGTTACAGTCACTTAAACGGTAAGTTACATAAAGAATGGTCTTTTCAGCTACTTGACTTTAAAATACATAAAGATTGATCTTTACAGTCACATGACTTTAAGATACATAAGGAATGATCTTTTCAGTCAGTTGACTTTCCAAGATAGTAAAAGTCTTTTCAGCCACTGAAAGTTCCCTTTCAGACCTTGTGGCAGATGATGTAAAGGTCTTCTGTTTCTGTGGCCCACGGTTAGCGAGGGTATCATGTAGCCAATACAACGAATAACTCATGTCAGGTACCCATTAGAGCTGGGTGAACTCAGAAGCGCCCAAGGATCCCAAAATTAAAATTAGTAATTGATTATCAAAAATACACCAAAAAAAATCACAATTTAGTGTTGAATTCAGTCTTTTGATAAAGAAGATTATGTATCTAAAAATTGCAAAATAATAATTATGAGACGAGAGTACTCTTATTTTTGATGTTCATTTACTAGATCTAGATCTAAAAATTAAATTAGGTTAGGGTTGAAAAAAAAAGCCTTTACTTCTTTTAACTACTTTACAAAACAACGCCTTGATCCAACTTTCTAAAAAATTTTCACATTTTTTGTAGTGTTAAAAAGTCTCCATGTCCAGTCTAGATATAGTAGATATAGTAGATATATATATATATATATCTATGCGTCAAACATTTTCTGTGACTATTTGGAAATAAGATTTTGCTCATGCTGTTTGTTCTTTAAAATGTGAAATGGAGTTACGTTTCTTTAAGTTCAGTTTTTAGACAAATATATTCCAAGTGCTGACGGCATTCTGTATTTGTATTCAGTGTTAGACGATTACAAAAATCTAAAAATCTCCCCAATGGAAAAAAACTTCTGATTAAAAATGTTGGAAGTCAGAAACTGGACATTTGGCTTTGTAATAATATGCACAATAATTATTTCTTGAATACCTTCAATAATGTGCTTGTAAACTAAGTGTTGTTGGTTGTTTTGTTTTTTCAGTAGGCCTAGTTGTAGTAGACTAACAGATGTCCTTTTAAACTTGGCTTGCTGCCCTGGCGTGGTTCTCGAGAGTCCAATAGTGAATGGCCAAGAGGGCAATTAAATATCAACTAAATCTTCGGCTCTGGTTGACACACGCGGACAAAACAAACTAAAGAGAGATTGATTTCATTGGAATTAAACTAAAGGTTTCAGAAGGGGAAGGTTCAAACAGTTTGCTACAAATAGATGTCACGTAGATTTAAAAGGAATGTGTGTACGCTTAAAGGTTGTATCTTCTTTAGGAAGTGGATGCCCAGTGCACAGACAGTAACAATCCACAAAGTTTCACACACATTCAAAGATTTCATAAACTGCACCTGCAAATCTTAACTCTACATGCAGAGCATCAGTTTCTCAGAGCAAGTGAAAACCTTCAGAAATTGACAAAGTTGTTTCCCTTATGTCCAACAGCAAATGCATTCCATTGTCTCATCATAAAATAACAATATGTCTAAATCTTTTCCTTGACCGGTTTCAAGGGAGGTAAATGTTCCCATTGCAGAGAGATCTATGATGACGTAAAAGTCAATTCGTTTTGTGGCCGACGGCTCACGAAGATGTCGAGTGTCCAGCACAACGACCAACTGCCCTTAATTCCCCAACGCATTGTAATATACTCATCAAAGTTGGGTGGACTATGGGGTGTCCCTACAACACCCCCCCCCCCAGTCTTCACCACTCGAGACCTTCAATTCAGAGGCAAAGCGTTGTGCCACTCAGCCCAACGCATCAATTTCTAGTTTGAGAATTAAAAAAAAGACACTTCTTTCATAATGAAAGTCCAAACAATAATAGTTAAATATAGGCCTACCCATTTTTTAAACATCAATGTTTGGTGGAGATCAAAGGTCGGCAATCCTATTGACTAGGAGGGCCGAAATAAAAAAAAATTAAAGAAACATTTCATGGCGGACCTGACAAATTGTTTGTATACAGTGTGAAATAATGAGCCACAATGTCCTTAGTGAGTCAGTAGGGCCTACTTGTAGGTCTAAATGGAGTCAGTACTTTTACGAGCTTAGTGAGTCAGTACTTGTAGGTCTAAATGGAGTCAGTACTTGTACAGGCTTAGTGAGTCAGTACTTGTAGGTCTAAATGAAGTCAATACTTGTAGGTCTAAATGCAGTCAGTACTTGTAGGAACTTAGTGAGTCAATACTTGTAGTTCTAAATAGAGTCAGTACTTGTACGAGCTTAGTGAGTCAGTACTTGTACAAACTTAGTGAGTCAGTATTTATCTTTCCTTAGTGAGTACATCTAAGTCATAAATGAGTCAGTACTTGTCTTTAATTTGCGAGTCAGTACTTGTATATCTTAATGGGGTCAGTACTTCTATATCTAATAGGGTCAGTACTTGTCTTTCCTTAGTGAGCCAGAACTTGAATGTCTAAAATGACTCAATGAGTCAGTACTAGTATGTCCTTAGTGAGTGTTTTTGTTTGTCTTTAATGCTTTTAAGATTCTAGTTCTGGAACATTCAGCAGAAACTACTACAGTACTAAACAGTCACATAAAAAAATGTTTGCTAAGCCTGTGAAAAGTAAATGAACTTTCTTTTTTGACACACATTGCTTTCTAAATAGATTTTTTAAAATATAATTTTTGATGTAATTTATGTGGGTATATTAAATTTGCGAAGTTGATTGCGAATTCAGACGTTAGCAATTCTTAATTGTCTCACATCGTTAAGCCTGAAGCACATCTTATTTTGCACTCAAGTTCAATGCTGAAAATGTGTGTTGGTGTGTAACAATAATTCGCCCTACAATGCCGTCCAAGTCTAGTCGACCCCTGACATATATGGATCAAAACCCTTAATTCTAGACATAGCTGGTGGGTATAAGATTATATACTTGTAAAAATCGGAGCAGGCTTTTCTCCAGAGGATCTTCTATCTATATGTGATACTTTTCTGAGAGTTATGAATCAAAGTTTAATACTTTATTAACCCATTACCTCCAAGGCACGGGTAGAATGAAACAGACTTTGAACTTGTGATGGAGGTAATGCAGCCTCAAGAAATCTTGAGATTTTGTAAAATAAATGTTTGAATGAAATAAAACTTTGAAACTCAAACGTATTTTACATGATCTAAATTTCATGGAAAAATAGACACAAATTAGGCATAAAAACAGTAATCGTCATATTAAGAACAGAGCGTGGATATTCATAAAAAGAAAATGAACAAAAGTTTCACTGATGTTTATTTATAAATGAATATTTTTTCACAGGGCCCAAAAATAATCACAAAATAAAAACAAATCTTCAATAAAATTGTTCAAAGAAATATGTGTGTAAAATAGAATCAGACAGATCTAGTTTATTCATTGAAAATCATAATCATTTATAATATGGCACTTTGATACGTTTATTGAAACAATATTATTGGTAATAATAACATTTGAGCTAATTGTAAAATAGTTTAAGTTAATTAGATAATGTTAAACGTTGCAAGGCTGACTGATACTTTCTTAAGAGATCAAAGATAGGGTGGTCACTACAAAAGCAGAAACATTTGAGGGTCAGCTGAGATCAGGAAGAACAAGTTCCAAAAGTCCAGACTTCAATATCATAACTGTATTTGGAGCTTGTCATTAACAGAGCTTCAGAATTAGTGATGTGACATAAACTCTATTGATGATTTGGGAACAATATCTTACAAGTTACCTTTCAAAATGCTACACGAGCTTAGATTTCTAGGTTAAGACACAGCTCTGAAGTGCACAGGACAACATTTTGAGCATCTATAAATTTAGTATAACATATGCCTTTAAAAAAAACTTCTTTTTCATCAACATTTTTTGCCTTGAATGACAAACTAAGTCAGAAAGTGGAAAGGTAAATATATATGGGTTACATATATGTGGCAAAATAATGATCAAAACAATTTACAAGATAAGAAATAAACTGAAGAAAACTTGAGCTGGATAAATGAAGGTACAATCTTTGGTAAATGGAATTTGTTGTAAGTTAACATTTCTAGTGACAACTAAACCACAAAATGTCACTAAGAGATAAAACGTGTCCCTATGTCAATTGGAAATTATACACACACACAAATATATATATATAAACTTATTTTAAACTCAATAACATTCAATTGCAAACAAACTTAATCTTATAATGTGAAGAGTCATATTGACATAGGCACACATGACATAGGCATACATTGACTGTGTGCAAATGCAATAATGAAATCTTTGTTTAATTTCTACCAAATATTTTTGTCTGTGATAGCTATCGACTGAACGTAATGCTTCTGTCTGCCAAGACTATCTATTTATGATCTAATTCTTAATCATAGAACTAGTTATTGCACTTAGACTATTGTATTAAGTTTTGTGCTAAGAATATCTCTTGGTTGTATATATTAAGGGCTTAACTCGTCTATTTTTGTATCAATCATTTTGCTCACATGATCTATGTTCATAGCTGTAATGTTACTGACACTAATTGATCACTACTACATCTACATTGCATCTAGACTGAAGTCCACTCTGAAGAAAAAAGATGAAAACAAGTGTGACAACTTTACAACTACAAGACATGGGAGTCTCAATATTGTCCAAGTGTCATACCCATCAGGTTGATCATCATTGACTAGATTTGGAAAGCACATGAACATTTTTTTTTTACTAAATACATTAATTGCAGTAAAACATAAGAATTTTGTAAAATAAATTAAAGTAACCTGAACTAGACGATGAGAAGGTATTCACTGAATTATTAATACTTAATATAAAAAACATACTGAAAGTTAAAGTTCATTCACTAGGTCATTAGAATAAATGAACAAGACCATTGAGTATCAGCCAAATAAAGAGAACATATGAACTACACCAACATAGTATACTTAGGTAGATTAATTTAGTACATTGACTAGATCATAAAATATAATATCAATACAATTATAATGAGTTTACAAAATTATCTAGACCTTTATTATTATTGACTAGAGCATTCTAATATATTTAACAAACCATTTTAATGTATAAACTAAAGAATAATTATTGTACATAACTACTGGACTGTGTTAAATCAAAGACACAATGTACAGATAACAAACTGGGTGACTTCTGATATCATTTACATTCAAATAATTTGCAGTCCCACTAATGTCAATAAACATTCTATACAGGAAACAAAAGAGATGGCACTTTAAAATAATATTAGTATTTGGGACTAAACATTCAGGAGAACATATTATCAAATATTCAAGTCAATAAAGGAAAACAATGGGAGGCAATCAGTGTTGCAGAGTTGTTGAAGTAACAACAAGAGGAAGACAATGGGAGGCAATCTTGGACTTGCATAGTTATCAACATGGTCTGCAAATGAGTTGTCTACTGGTCCAACCAAAACTCCACGTGATCATAGTTACTTCTCATGACTCTCTCCAGCTCTTTGGCGTGATCTAAATCTCTTGTCTCAACAACACATCGAACCTGAACAACAAAATGTAGGGAACATTAAGATGTCATTAGGAATATAAAACAAATAGTAGGACACATCAAGATAATATAAACATAAAAACTAATAGTAGGACACATCAAGATGTCATTATAAACATAAAAACTAATAGTAGGACACATCAAGATAATATGAACATAAAAACTAATAGTAGGACACATCAAGATGTCACTGGGAACATAAAAACTAATAGTAGGACACATCAAGATAATATGAACTTAAAAACTAATAGTAAGACACATCAAGATGTCATTATGAACATACAAACTAATAGTAGGACACATCAAGATGTCATTATGAACATACAAACTAATAGTAGGACACATCAAGATCTCACTGGGAACATAAAAACTAATAGTAGGACACATCAAGATATTATGAACATAAAAACTAATAGTAGGACACATCAAGATGTCATTATGAACATAAAAACTAATAGTAGGACACATCAAGATGTCACTGGGAACAAAAAAACAGTAGGACACATCAAGATGTCATTATGAACATAAAAACTAATAGTAGGACACATCCAGATGTCACTGAGAACATTGAATTTAATACTACTGAAATATGGTAAGGAACTGGCAAAGGGAGTTGCTTTTGTGTAGCGTAACTTCATGTACCTCTGGTCTGTGTATATGTGGGGTAGGAGGGTATCTGTTTTCCTAGAGGCTCTACAAACAAAGCTCAGATCGAACACAAATTTCTTAGTCTAAATTGGGAATCGAACTCCAGCCCCTGCTGCTAGATAGCCAAGCGATTTATGTCCCTCAGCCACAAATTGTGCTGGATTTTAGAGCTGGATATTTCCGGCTGGCATAAATATCCAATTCTTGTCAGCCAGCGAGGAAATCTAGATCTAGATCTGGACCAGTTATAAGATAGCCATTGTTATATCTACATTAAAACATAGACCTGATATGTTCATGGAACAAAAAGGACCATTCATTGATACGTTGATAGTTCTCTTGTTTCAAAAAGAAAACATGAGATTCACGAGTGTGTGTGTGTGATGGCAGTGTCCCACTGATCAAGCAAAACAGAAATCGTTTTTTTATTTGGTGTTGGGGGGGGGGGGGGGTCTGTGTTTTGAAGTAGACAAAGTCGTTGTCCGCCGGCGGTCTATTTCAGTTTTCTTCCGTCTTCTACGCTTTGTCTGCAAGAGAAGCAGAAAACTATGCAGGTCGCAGCTGGGTTTGCGTAGTTGTGTCAAACACTGCACTCATCCTTAATTCTCGAAATCGAAGACATTGCCATTGTATTTGTACTCAAAATGTGTGATCTTTTCTCTATAAAAATGAGCCCGCCTTTCCCCGGATCCACCAGTGCCTGGACAAAAATAATAATAGACAATGCAACGACAGCCTCAAGATAATGGCAGGCTGTATCCAACACCAAGTATGGTGCAATTGGTCAGCTACTATTGCCCTGCCCATCAGATATATTGGACAGAGAGAAAAACCGAATCATCATGGAATCTAATTCACCAATTAACTCTATGTGATGTATAGACTTGTATGCATTGACTAAAACTTTCTAGACATAGATATTTACATTAATAATGTATTGGTCTGTGAGTCCGAAGCTCAAGTAAGTACGCAGAATGTATGATACTACTGGATCAAAAGTTTCGTTGAATGCAATGTCACACAAAATAAATGTCATAGTGTTACGGTATTATTCTAATTCAGTTTTAAAACGAGAACTAGATTTCTTTTGACCACTAAATCAACTGCTACTGTATGATGAGAATGATGCTGAACTATGTTATGTTTCTCTCTTGCGGTGTTCCCATATCAAATGTTGGAAGGGAACAGGTTTAAACAACGTTCTTTGCCGTAGCAGTTTGTATCGAAGCTTTCAAAGTATTAATAACAACTTGCATAAATACTAATCTAATTCAATGGACACGACTTCATGACTCCGTTAAGGCCATTTTTTTTAAAATCAATATTTCAATTAAATTTGAATCCAAAGCTGAACATGTCGAGCATTGGAACCAACTGACGTGCTAAAACATCGGCAGTTGAGATCATGAGAGGGGTGTGAGTTTTGTCTTCAAACGACTACAGAATACATGGGCAATGTTCAAACTATAACAAGGTGGACAATAGTTCTCACTGACATATAACCATGTTTACTTCTTTTAGCTAACTCTATAAAGGATAGCACCTCATCAATTAACGTGGAGAACACGGATCCAAATCCCCTTTAACCGCCCCCCCCCCCCAAAAAAAAGATAAAAATGAAATGGTGGTGCACTTTGTATGTTCTTTGTATAAGCAGCCAGTAAGGGCTCCATACTAAGTCATTTGTTTAACACACTTTACTTAAAGATTTTTTTTATTTAATGTAACATGTGAACAAAATACATTTTAAAAAAGTCATTGAAAATGTTCAGTTTCAACTAAACCCAAGAACTAAAGTCTAGTTCTCTTCAAACTTTCCACTGCTGTCCAGTTCATCAGAAGGCAGTCAATATTGAAAGGAGACGAGGAACTCAGCGAGAAATACAAAATCGATAACATCATTTTTCGTTTACACCTCTTGAAAGGACAGACTCGCAACTGAACGTGCCGAGAATTGAAGCTATGGGGCAGTCTCAATGTGGTGGCTTATGTTCCAAGTAAGTTTAGTAGAGATGGCTGTAGACTATGTGGCCGTGTAAGTTTAGTAGGGTTAGCTATAGACTTAATGTTAGTAGGGATGGCTAAAGACTGTGGCTGTGTAAGTTGAAATGGCTATAGACTGTGGCTAAATAAGTTTAGTAGGGTTGGCTATTACTATGTGGCCGTGTAAGTTTAGTAGAGATGGCTGTATAGACTGTTTGGCTCTGTAAGTTTAGTAGAGATGGCTGTATAGACTGTGTAGCTGTGTAAGTTTAGTAGAAATGGCTGTAGACTGTGTGAGTGTAGTAGAAATGGCTGTAGACTGTGTGGCTTTGTAAGTTTAGTAGAGATGACTGTATAGACTGTATGGCTTTGTAAGTTTATTAGAGATGGCTGTATAGACTGTGTGGCTTTGTAAGTTTAGTAGAGATGGTTGTATGTATAGACTGTGTGGCTGTGTAAGTTTAGTAGAGATGGCTGTAGACTGTGTGGCTTTGTAAGTTTAGTAGAGATGGCTGTATAGACTGTGTGGCTCTGTAAGTTTAGTAGAGATGGCTGTATAGACTGTGCGGTTCTATACGTTTATTAGAGATGGCTATAGAAAGTGTGGCTTTGTAAGTTTAGTAGAGATGGCTGTATAGACTGTGTGGTTTTGTAAGTTTATTAGAGATGGCTGTAAAGACTGTGTAGCTGTGTAAGTTTAGTAGAAATGGCTGTAGACTGTGTGGCTGTGTAAGTGTAGTAGAAATGGCTGTAGACTGTGTGGCTTTGTAAGTTTAGTAGAGATGGCTGTAAAGACTGTATGGCTTTGTAAGTTTATTAGAGATGGCTGTATAGACTGTTTGGCTGTGTAAGTTTAGTAGAGATGGCTATAGACTGTGTGGCTGTGTAAGTTTAATAGAGATGGCTGTAGACTGTGTGGCTGTGTAAGTTTAGTAGAGATGGCTGTATAGACTGTGTGGCTTTGTAATTTTAGTAGAGATGGCTGTATAGACTGTGTGGCTGTGTAAGTTTAGTAGAGATGGCTGTAGACTGTGTGGCTTTGTAAGTTTAGTAGAGATGGCTGTATAGACTGTGTGGCTTTGTAAGTTTAGAAGAGATGGCTGTAGACTGTGTGGCTTTGTAAATTTAGTAGAGATTATTATAGATTGTAGTTGAAGGACACGTTAGTAAGCAGATGCGGATACGGTTCAATGAAACTTTAGTAAGACAAGCTATATGTGATTGGGTGTTAGGTTCTAAATTAGATTAGGTCTGCATATAAAGTGACAAAATATGTAGGTCACATCTGTGTCTGGTTATCGACGTAAATCAATACACTCTTCTTTAATCATCGCAATAAAGCCTTATTATTAGTGCATGTTCTATGTGTTTGCATGGTATTTCCTAAGTAGGCCATATTTGATTTGTAGACTTATTTAGTTAATATATTGTGTGTAAGTTCAGTTGATACTAGTGTGCTCTATAAGTTTCATTTGTAGTTCATTCGTATGTTCTATGTAAGTTTAGTATGTTCGTAGTAATTCTAGAAATATATTTGGGTTATATCTGGTTAAACTGAGTGTTATTAGGTGTTTATTTTGTATAAGCTTATGGAGCTGTTTGTGCAAGTTTATATATTGTACTGGATTATGTTCTGTTTCTCTCTGGAAGGTCTATGGTTGATGGGTAAGGCTACATGTGGTTGTGCCTTCTGTTCTGTGTAAGTTTAGTTGGGTTGTCTAATTGTGGTTGTGCATTCTGTTCCGTGTAAGTTTAGTTGGGTTGTCTATATGTGGTTGTGCTTTCTGTTCTGTGTAAATTTAGTTGGGGTTGTCTAAATGTGGTTGTGCATTCTGTTGTGTGTAAATCTAGATGGGGTTGTCTATATGTGGTTGTGCAGTCTATTCTGTGTAAATTTAGTTGGGGTTGTCTAAATGTGGTTGTGCATTTTGTTGTGTGTAAGTTTAGTCGGGGTTGTCTAAATGTGGTTGTGCATTCTGTTGTGTGTAAATTTAGATGGGGTTGTCTATATGTGGTTGTGCATTCTGTTCTGTGTAAGTTTAGTTGAGTTGTCTAAATGTGGTTGTGCATTCTGTTCTGTGTAAGTTTAGTTGGGTTGTCTATATGTGGTTGTGCATTCTATTCTGTGTAAGTTTAGTTGGGTTGTCTATAAGAGGTTGTGCATTCTGTTCTGTAAATTTAGTTGGGGTTGTCTAAATGTGGTTGTGCATTCTGTTCTGTGTAAATTTAGATGGGGTTGTCTATATGTGGTTGTGCATTCTGTTCTGTTAAGTTAAGTTGGGTTGTCTTTATGTGGTTGTGCAGTCTATTCTGTGTAAATTTAGTTGGGGGTTGTCTAAATGTGGTTGTGCATTCTGTTGTGTGTAAATTTTGTTGGGGTTGTCTAAATGTGGTTGTGCATTCTGTTCTGTGTAAATTTAGATGGGGTTGTCTATATGTGGTTGTGCATTCTATTCTGTGTAAGTTTAGTTGGGTTGTCTATATGTGGTTGAGCATTCTGTTCTGTGTAAATTTAGTTGGGGTTGTCTAAATTTGGTTGTGCATTCAGTTCTGTGTAGGTTTAGTTGGGTTGTCTAATTGTGGTTGTGCATTCAGTTCTGCGTAGGTTTAGTTGGGTTGTCTAATTGTGGTTGTGCATTTTGTTCTGTGTAGGGTTAGTTGGGTTGTATAATTGTGGTTGTGCATTTTGTTCTGTGTAGGGTTAGTTGAGTTGTCTAAATGTGGTTGTGCATTCTGTTGTGTGTAAATTTAGTTAGGTTGTCTAATTGTGGTTGTGCATTCTGTTCTAGATAAGTTTAGTTGGGTTTTCTATATGTGGCTGTGCTGTGTTTAAAAAACAGTTACTATAATTACTTATGTGTTTGGATTTCATCTTCTGTGTAAGTTGACAAGGGCTGCTCAGAGTTTTTGTTTTTTTCTTGGCTTTGCGTTAAGAGAAAGTGGCCAGATTTCTCAGATCGATAGATGTTTTTTTATTTCAGATTGTTCGCTTAGTTACATTTGGTTTAGAAATAGAAACATCTTTGGTTGATATTTGTGTATAATATGTAGATCATGTTTTTTTTTCTCTGCTTGCTCGAGTCGCATTGACTCTTGAGCAGATCTGTCACATTGATAAGTGGTTGAAATGAGAGATATTTATTTTTAATGAGGATTTACATTCTGTATTTGTTGTCCTTTGTTCTGATGAACTTACTTTTAAAAAATGTTTACATATTTTATTATCATAAGCTATATGAAATTACACATATATATACACGCTATATTTCGGACCATTCACTTAAAACAAAATGGTAGCTGGAGCTCTCTGATGTAAAACAAAAAATGCGTGGACGCTGCAGACACACTTTGGTTTGATTGGTCTGTGGCCAAGTATACCAGGCTATGTCACAACGAAGAACTACAGTTCTGTTCACATGAAAGCAAATGTATTAAATTGCTAAACTTTACTATAATGTGCCATTTAGTCGGATCACTGGCAAAATATTCAGAAAATAAACATTACAATGGTACCACAAGATTGATCAAATTCTCTTGCTCTTCCGCCACAAGACTTTGGATTATAATTCTTCATCTATATCATGGGCGTAGCCAGAATTTTTTCCTTTTGCTCACACATACAAACACACACACCCATCTAATTAATTTTCATGACACTGCCCCTGCTTTTTTTTTTTCGGACGTCTTTTGTACTCTAGAATAGTTTTGTTATGCAGTTAGTGGAAGAAAAGTAGACATCCCATCCTTAACAGTCTGGGGGAACGCTGTGAGCTCCCGTCAGGGGCGTAGCTAGGAATTAGGGGGCCCGGCGGGCTTGACCTCTTTAGGGGCCTCTTCATTTTGACATGACATCAGACGATGGTGTAATATTTAATGTAAAGACATATTTTGGACACTCATTGGGCCCCCACCCCCTTAGGTGGGGTCGGGGGATTTTCACATTTGGACCCCTCTCCCGCAACCCTAGCTACGCCACTGGCTCCCCTAGCAGGGCGACCTCCCAGCGCCAAGCAATATTTCCTGTATTATAAACTTAAAAAATGTTAATTCTGAGTTGTCTACAGAGCAATATCCTGCTACTCATAGTAAAAAAAAAGTATGTCAAATATCAAATCTGCTTTTAATAGAGCCATGCGTCTTGTAGAAATGAATGCTCGTAAATTTACGTTATTTATGCGTTCCTGCGAGTGAAGAAAAACTCCATTACTAGGCTAAATGGTTACTTTAGCTTTGCTTTAGTTTTTTTATTGGGGGTGGAGGAGATGAGAGAAACTACAAAACAAACCATTTGTTACGGTACATGGAATGGAGTGATTTTAGTTTGCTGTTTTTGTTTTAAATTGAAGAGGGCTTTTAAACTCAAAAACCTTTGGCACAGACTGATGTTTCCAAACAGACATGTGTCATTAAATAACCAACAGACCACCTTATAAAAGTGTGTGGAGGGGGGTGCTATTAATCAAGGTGTGTCCATATTGTCATTAAGTTCTGTTTAAAATTGTGACTAATAAGACTATACCAACAATCAGATATTGCAAGGACACTAAACCAACTCTAAGAACAGCAAGGAGTTACTGGTACTTCAAAGCAAATTGGGATTCAGAGGTAATAGGTGTAGAAGTAATAGATTCAGAGGTAATAGAGATCCATCATAGTGGATTCTTTTCAGTTCGCTGCTCAATCCAACACAGAGAAATAAAATATCTTGCTCAAGAGGAATGTCAACTTTAAAGACAAGCTCATCAGCTTAGTTTTACTAAGAGAGAGTCTCAGGCAGACAATGGCGGCCAGAAGGGAAAGGTAGACAACAACAGAAATGGTGTATTCCAAAATGAAATCAATTCACCTTCACTAGTCAACTGCATTTGTTTAATGGAGCAAAATATTCTTTTTAAATTCCACAATTGTATCCAAGTTGGGGATTTAACTTTACAAAAAAAAAATCTGACAGATTTAAAGGATAATATAGTTCAACATATAAAAATTATTTTTCTATAACATACCAAAACTCCCAAAACTAATTTTTCAAATATTTGTTCTAACTCAAATGTTATACATTTTACCTATTGATAAAGTCATAATGTTGTTCTTTAATACATTTTGAGATATGATTATGTAAGAATACATTTAAAAGAAAGAGAGAGAGACAGTGGATTTAAGGACTGGCCAAGAAATGTTGGACATTTTTACCAACACAAACCATTATGTTCTATATATACATCTAGATCTAACAAAGACTAAAAAAAATATTTCCACCAAAAAACATGCAATGCTTTTGACAAAAAACTTTAAAAAAAAAAAAAAGAGAGATATGCGTACGTTAAAGAATAATAAAAAGAAATACATAATGCAAGGACAGAGGGAATTAGCTCTAGACAATATCAAACCTTATTGTTTGGTCAAATGTTATCATAATGAATGCTATAATTCAACATACACACTTTGTCATTATTGTTTTTTGTATAAGGGATGTTTATGCTCCTTAGTATAATATATTTATAGTCCACTGGTCCAATCTTTTTGAATGCATAATGAGTGGGGGTGGGGTGTGAAAAGGTTTTTGTGCTGCCTTTAGGCTTCAGTAAACACAACTCAGCTTGAGTCAAAAACTCCTAGTCCATATGAGAATTTGAATTGGAGGCTTGTTGTTAGGTAACCAAGTGCCTAATGCTGCTCAGTTACGCAAGATTACAGAACTTTGACCTAATGGTCATTTAAGCTACAGATTACATCAGAAAAAGAAAAACATTTTTAGTTATTTATGTTTCTAAAGGAATGTATGTACTAGAATACCAGCAGTCTCTATTAGATCAGTGCAATCATAGAATGCAGGCTAATATGCCAAGTACAAGCTGTAGTTAAAGCAAGTCTTACCATAACAGAGAACACGTCAGTCTGAAGCCAAGCTCTTTCATGAAGAATGTCTTTAATACTAAAACAGAAACATAAAAAAAAAAAAATTAGTTGTAACTAATTAAAGTAAACCCAAAGTATTTCCAATTATTCTAAAGTTTGTTTCATAATAATTCTTAGAAAAATAAACAACCTGTTCTTTTTATTTATAGATTTCTAATGTCATTTTTCAAATGCAATAGCCACTCCTAGGCCTCACAACTTGACTGACAACCTTTTCAGGGCTTACAAAATTTAGTCTCAAAAAAACTTTTTATTGGTCTCATAATGTCTAGTCTGATAATATCTTAGCCTCATATTGTTAAGTCTGAAAACTGTTTCTAATATTTCTACCCTGGTGCTGTAACTAGCGCTTCAAATATAAATGAAAGAAATCATTTCACTCTTCAATCAATACTTTCAATTAATTTATTGCATCTAATTGATCAATAAAAAATTGTTGGCAAGAATAATGAGCAGAAGAATAAAGATAACTTGAAGCAAACTAAATGAGAGCAGAGAACTAAGTGACATGTATCAACCATAACTAAGAAAACTGAGTGTGAAATGAGTGAGTCACAAGATTTCTGTGAATGTTATTGTTGAGACTAGATCGCTAGCAAGATTTCTGACACAGGAAAGAGAAAGTAGTGATATATTTAGTAGCAGGAAAGATAAAATAATGATATATTTAGTGGCAGGGCTGCATGTGTGTGTAGTGGGGTGCAACTGGGTGACACAAACTAAATGTTTGTTAAAATACCAAATAAATCTATTGCATCCTTTTTAAAATTCCAAACATCTCTAAGTAAACATAAAAAACAGTGACTTGGCAGAATTTAGGTTATTGGTTAATATTTAGGACTAAATGCAAGACGCGTAGGACGTAATCATCTTTCTTTTTAAGTAACGTCTGTATTATATAAGATAAGATAAGACAAGAGCAAACTAACTATGTTGTTATACATTAACTGTTTCAGTGCGGCGTTACTCTCAGTGAGTACTTGGTTTATAATATTTATTTCATTATCTTTTTTATGTTCAACTATTTCAATTTTTTTTCCTTTTCCAGATGTGAGAGTCATTTTTCTTTGTTTTTGGTATTAAATTTGATGTAGTACCAACACGCTTTAAACAAAAAAGACAACATAATGTTAATGGTTCCTCTTTTTTAGTTTATTTCCCGGGACCCGAAAAATGTAAATAATACAATTTCTTATTGCTATTTTTCATCTTTTATGAAATTTGAAGCGATTAAATGTTTTAAGTATTGTGATTTTTCAATATTTAAGGATTAAATATATAATTAAAAGGTTACATTTTTCAGTATATTGATTTTTTTATGAATTTTAAAAAGTTTCTTTTTCCATGCTCTGTTTAAAATTAATGAAAAAAAAATTTTCTTGAATAATTAATTTCATTTATATTTATTTTGTAGCCCATTCATTTACCTTTAAAATAAAATCAAACATGTTAGATTATTTAATAAAATAAAAAAGTTTAAGTAACTCTACCCCAGTTGAAAATTTGATTTCAATCTGGAAAACTCCTTTTCGATCAAAATAATTCGCAATGAAAGAGTTAATGTAGTAGTTTTCATATAAGTTTTGTATTATGGTCGCAAAATAAACATATGCAAAGAAGCTTATACTGAAAGTAAATAAAAAAAACTAAATATAAAATATTTAAGGAACTCCTAAGTGTGCGTGGCATTCAACTGTTTCTAAATAATAAATTCTATGCTGAAAAAGCAAAAGTTTGGCAAGAAATATTCTGCGACAGGATAAAATTTTCATGGTGGCAAAAACCAGGAAAAACTCAAACAAGGACATCTTCAATATAACATGACCCTGCACCTTCTAGAATGAAACATTGCTGGAGACTGATTTCTATGTAGACACTTTGCCACCCAATGTGCAGAATCGGAGGATCAGAGTCTAAGAAATCATTTCGTGCAAGCTTTACAAAAGAGACTGTACAGAGAAACCATAAGTATGACCAGATCTGGAAGTAAGTTACCCTTACTGGTATAAAGAGAAAACATTTCTATAAAAAAACATAACATGGCAAGTGACTTCTTCAAGACAGATAAAAAACTTTTACAAAGATAAAGCACTTAAACTTAACAGGGGGGGGGGAAAAAGGGATATCTGGATGGATTTTACCGCAAATGTTTTTTTAGAGCATTTACAAAAAAAAATTAAAATGGAACAACCTGAATTTGAACTCGTTGCTCACCCCTCCTCGGGCCGTCATGCTAGTTAGTGAGGTACTTATGACTAGAGAAGATTGTATAGTTATATATTGTTTGTTTCAATTTAGAGCTGCAACCTATAAAGAGGACTAATTCAGCTTATAGCACCACTTCAGTCCAGTACAATTTTTCCTTTGTTCAAGATATCATACAAAATAATTAATTCATAATAGTTAATTAACTAATTGGTTTCTTTTTTTTTTATTCTTGTATTGTCTGATTGTGCAAAATTTGAGCTCAACATCTTCCTATTTGTATATAGATTTTAATCATATTACTAAATATTGGACTAAAAGTTCCCCTTTCAGACCTTGTGGTCTATAAGGCAGATGATGTAAAGGTCATCTGTTTTTGTGGCTTATGGTTAATGAAGGTATCATGAGGCCGGGCCTACACAATGATCAACCACCTTTACTTTTCCCCAACTAATGTCAGGTACCCATTAGAGCTGGGTGGACTAAGAGGTCCCCAAAGATTCCGAAATTAAAAATCCCAGTCTTCACCAGGACTAATGACATAAAATTTATTAGACTTTGCTGTCCAAGAAATGGGTTAAGAATTTATGTTGTCTTTTTTATTTAGGTAACAAAAAGGAGATAAATCACAGATTTCGTCTACCTAAATTTATATAATACTCAAGACAGTAAAATATTTATTTTCATAATTATATAAAGACTTTTAAAGTGTGTCTGCTCTTAGAATTCTCTTGTTTCTAACACCAATGGTTTATGAATACCTTTTGAGGACAGCATGAACATGATAGCCTCAGTTTCAAATGTAAAATAGGACTTTCAGCCTACTGCTTTTCTGCAATGTTTCATCAACTAAAAGTAATTGTTTTGTGTTGTCCAAGTGACAGGAGTGTGTGAAATGAGGTATGAGAGAAATAAACTGACATGAAGATATCTGACAAAACACAATATCTTATCTTATCTTATATAATACAGACGTTACTTCAAAAAAGAAGATGATTACGTCCTACGCGTCATGCATTTAGTCATGCATAT
The DNA here is from genome assembly GCA_036873155.1 of Biomphalaria sudanica. Lineage (NCBI taxonomy): Eukaryota > Metazoa > Mollusca > Gastropoda > Planorbidae > Biomphalaria > Biomphalaria sudanica. The sequence continues at coordinate 739,031 of JAZGLO010006486.1, read as the reverse complement.
TAACCAATGACTTAAATTCTGCCAAGTCACTGGTTTTTCTGGCTAGCTCAGGCAACCCATTCCATGCTCTAATAGCACTAGGGAAGAAGGAGTATTTGTACAAATTTGTCCTAGCATATGGGACGAGGAATGTGCCTTTATTTTTGTGTCTTTCAGAGTATTTTATTAAATTTTGTTTTTGTATTTGAAGATTATGGTTTAGTGTTTTATGTATAATTGCTACTTTACTTTTGAGTCTTCTGTCCTGAAGGCTTTCTAAATTTAGTGATTTTACTAATGGTGTTACCCTAGTCAAATGTGAATATTCGTTTGTTATGAATCTCACTGCTCTATTTTGTGTTTGTTCCAGTTTCTTAATGTTTTCTTGAGTTGAGGGGTCCCACACGGTGGATGCATATTCTATTATTGGCCTAACCAAGGTTAAATAACATTTTAGTTTTATGTTCTTATTTGATTTATAGAAATTTCTTTTAATAAACCCTAATGCTTTGTTGGATTTTTTTATAGTTTCATCAATATGTGGATTCCATGACAGTTTTTCATTTATTATAACACCTAGGTATTTTGAGTTTTTAGTCTGTGTTACTGGTTTGCCATGAATAAGATAAGTGGAATTAATTTGTTTAATTTTTTTTGTTACCCACAATGTGGTATTGTAGTGGAATGAACTTCATTCAGAAGCTAAAATAATCAAACAATAATGGCATTTTAAAATCAACATTGTAAACTTTTTAACAAATGTATTTTTAAATGTCCAAACACAAAATTGAGAGAAAAATGGTTTGTTTTCTGTGATGTTGTAATAGGAACACTTTCTTTTTTTACCTGACACCCATATCTGCTATTTTCTTGGTCAACTCTGCGATCCCTCCAGGCCTGTCAGATACTGTAACACCAAACCTTATCAGACGACCTTCAGCTGCAAGTCCTCGCTCAATGACACGCCCTAAAGCAGTTGTATCAATGTTTCCACCACACAAGCAAACAACAACACTGTATGTGATAATGAAATCTATAGTGTAAATATTGCAGGCAACATTTAAAAAATGTTTTTTTAATGCCTACAAGTGAAAACATTTGAAGTAAAAATATCATTACAAAAAGCAGAAAACATTTGCAGTTATACCATTTATCTTTTTGTTTGTACAGGAATAAAAACATGTTGAAGAAATAATTTCATCTTCATTTCATTTCCTAAAGGTTATTATAATAATTATTTTTTATCACTGTTTATTGTCTTTTTCTTTAACTTAATATAATTAATTAGGGCAACATCATCTATGTTTTTGATTAAAAAAAATAAATAAATCAAGAATACACTTTAAAAAGAACTTAAAAGCACATTAGAAAAAGAAAGTTTAATCTTCTGAAGTAAAGAACACTAAATAAAACTTGGGTGAGACACTGCATTAAAAGAACAAGGGGAAAAAAGTTACAAAGTCATCAAAAGTCTTTTTTTATATTTATGTCTCAATAATTAATTTTACAGCTGTATTTAGAAGATGAGGCTCGGTGTCCTAAACTGGCTATGTACTAATGAGCTGAGAAGTTTGAGAACAAAAACCTTCTCCCAGATACCCCCTCCTCCACATGTTCACAAAACAGATTGGACCAGGAGGAACTAAGATTGCTATAGCATGACAATAATTCAAAACTAATCATTTAGTTGTGGATAAGGAATTCAATTTGCAATTCAACTGTCAAACATATTTGTTCTTTGTTTATCATTTAGTTAATTAGAGATTTAAACTAGCATTTAACTGTTTACTCTTAATAGTTTTTTTGAACCATAAGGCCCTGTGTTTATAATTTTACTATAGGGATTCCATAAAAACTTTTATCAGCTACCTATGTATTGTGAGTTGCAAGTCTGACACTGGTTTTCTATGAATAAGATGAGTTTATTTTTGTTTTGTTAGTTTTGATAAAGCTTAGCAAATAGACACTTTACAGTTATGTAATTCTATTCTAAATCTTTTTGTAATGTTTGAGTTTTATATTCTTTGTTTGTTTCTATACACTATCTCTTTTTTTTGCTCCTTGGCTAATGCCATTAAACAGATCATTTATGCCAATAAAGAAAACGAGTGGGCCAAAGACTTGATAATTCCCCACTTTCACTTATAAATTTGGGTGACTGGTCATTTCATCCCCTGTCAATTCATCCTTGGTCATTTCATCCCCTGGTCTTTTCATCCCCCAGTCATTTCATCCCCAATTAAATATTTTTCTTTTTCATTGTCTAATTGTGCATTTTAAGGCTTTGACTTTAAGCCCTCATTTCATCTAATATATAAATATGATTATGAAGAAAGATTTTTGATATTTTTTTCAATGTTACTAATGCGTTTGTAGTGTTTCCTCTTCCACTTTGCATTCTTGATGAGAAATCTTATAATATATTGTAAATCTGGGTGTGTACTTAGCTATAGCGCTTCTTTTGGATAAGGGGGATGTAATATTATAATATTATCCTGCGCATGACGTAATGATCAAAGGCCAAGTTTTGGTTGAAGTAGTGAAAATCATTTAAGAGATAGAAGTGCGATTAGAATAATTATGACAATGCCACTGATAACTTATCATCAAAGGCCAAGGTGTGGTGGAAGTACAACCATGTTTCACTTTATTTTACTTTTTGATCGCTCTTTCACAAAAATGGGCGCGTCATTTATAGCCTTGAAATAATGCTAAATTTTTTTAGCTTTTAGTGGCATTTAATTTTAATCTTATCTAATGTGTTACACTTTTTATCATTTAAATAAATAATGAATAAATTAAATATTGCTCATTTCAAGATTTTTACAATTACTATTTGTTAGATAAAATGATCAGATGAAAATAACAAGGGATGAAATAACCAGGGGATGAAGTGACCGGGGATGAAATGACCGGGAACCATAAATTTGATGTTGATTTAAAGCCATATGTTATCATGCATGTTATCATGAAGTGGACCAGAAAAGAAAAAGTATTTTTTTAAAGGCATATGTTGGGTATCTTAAATTTTTCTATGCTTAAGGTGTATTCTAAAACTTTATGAGCCCATATATTCCTTTTTCTCATAACACAAATAGTCCTGTTTATTTTTCTCTATTGTCACAATAAATAAATAACTGACCATAAATTTGTATTGCCATTAGTGACTATATTGTTTACATAATCATGCTGAAGATGTTTGCTGAGTGACTGGGTCAGGTGCTTTTATTTTCATTAATGTATTAATGTGCACTCTCTCTGCTTTTGTTTCTTAACTTTATTTTTAAAAATTTATGTGTGTGCATAATTTTGAAGTATAGGCTATACTAGAATGCCAAAACCAAATTGTACATACTTTTTGCCTTTAAGTTCAGGGAGACAACCCTGTATAATAGCAGCCAGACCAGCAGCACCAGCTCCCTCTACCACAGCCTTCTCTTGTTCTATCAGTCTTAGAATTGCCAATGCTATACTGGACTCTCTAGAGGATGGAATGGTTTTGTTTTTAGAATCGGAGTCATTGAAATCTCACAATGATTATGTACTCAAAAAGCATGCATACTAAAGACTAAAAAAAAAAAAAACACTAAAATTTACACAGTAATAAGCTTTAAAAAACTTATAAATAATTGTCTATAAATAATTGTTTCACATTTAGGCCTAATTTAAAGAATAATATGCACTTTAGATTAAAACCTACTTCACTGTGACAACTTTATCAATCAAATTTTTTGCTGTGGCTAAGGAATTGACACCAACAACTGGTACTGCCAAACCTTTAATATAGACATAAAACAAATATTTTTAAATTAAATTATTAATACATTTATAAATGTTGATTTAATAGCATCTGTGACATTGTATTGTATTGTACTGTGAATGTTAAGTGTATAGGTCTACATACATGCTTGCTCACTCTTACTATAGGAAGCATCCCTCCCTGTTTTGAAAACCAAATGACTGAGCAACTAAGCTTTTTTTCTTACCTTGAGCAAAATTTGAACTTATCACATAGTAATTTTTTGTTGATACATTTAAATCATGTTGGCATTAAATTTGAAAGATTCACTTTTGATACACTTTTCTAGTTATTTACTGCTTTGTTGAAAATAGAGATCAAGACAAAGCACCTAAAATTGTTGACAGGGAGGTTTCTTTTTCATTTAACCCAGCCGGTCATATTTTATAGAGAGAAAACCTACCATCTGCTAGTGTTTTATTTAACCCAACCGGTCATATTTTATAGAGAGAACCTTCCATCTGCTAGTGTTTTATTTAACCCAGCAAGTCATATTTTATATAGAAAGAACCTACCATCTGCTAGTGTTTGACCAACATGGCTATAGACTGGTTTGCCAGCTGCCATTGCTGCTTGAAAGCCAGTTGACCTTTCAGACTCAACACCCTGAGTAAGTACATAGTAAATGAAGAGATAAATTATAAGACATACAAAATCAAATACATCAAACATATCTTTGAGTTTGAATTATATGATTCTTATTTTTGTTTAATTTGTTACATACATTAACACAGAGTTATAAGAAACTATTTCAGTCTTAACATTAATAAAATATTCAATTGTATTGGAGTAGCTTGATGAATAAGAAAAAAAAGAAGGTAATACAAACTCACAATAATCTTTATACTAGGCTTAAGGGTCTTGAGGGCTACAGCTACTCCAGCTATGAGTCCTCCCCCTCCAACTGGTACTATACAAGCATCTACCTGTGGGACTTGGTCTATGATCTCTAGACCCATAGTACCTTGACCAGCAACAATGTGTGGGTGGTCATAGCTGGAGAATAATTTAGCAAATAGTATTTTAAGATGTCTTGTTAACATTGCTGTTAAAGAAGCTGATCATAGCTTGATAATGTGGCAAATAGTAGAATATGTTATTAACATAGCTAATAGTTAATAGAAAAAGAAAAGTAAAAGGTTGAATAATCTCCATGTTCATTAGAATAAAAGGCTATTGTATCATACAACCACTGATCTCAGTTGAAACTTCATTCACATAATCCTCCATTAAAATCATGATAAAAACATATTTCAGTAATACCACAACTTAATTATTCCTGGCAGAATTTAAAATATTTTAAATTTAATTCCTACAATTATAATTTAAAGTAAAAGTATGGACTTTGGATCTTAGTGTAAAAATAGCACTTTAAAAATTAGTCAATTCTACAACAAAAACAAGTTTAAACTCACCCATTGATATAATGCAGACCTTTCTTTTTACTGAGTAGCATAGCATACTGCTTAGTCTAGGCAAAATAAGAAGTTCAAAATATATTTAGTCAAGTAGTCTCAGAACTCTTACAACATTACCACTAAGTATTAAATTCAAGACTTACAAGGTATATGAAGAAGAGGTCACCTATTTCTATATTGTGTGGGCTAAACAATAACAAAGTGCCTCTATATTCCGAAACAAATGTCAGGCATCTAAGCAAAAAATATCAATCTCCATCCACAATAATTAGGTCTAAAAGATCAGCATTTAGATGCATACCACTTTGTTTATTTTATAAATCAGAACATCTAAATTAAATTTGTCTTAATGAAAACGTGATTAATGCATATCTAAACCATAGAATACCAAGTTAAAAAATTTAAAATTAAATTATAGCTTTTATATAGCACTACTTTCATGCTTATAGCATGCACAGAGCACATGGTCCAATCTCATTTGTGGACTTGTGTGTGTGTGTGTGTGGGAGGTATCTGGGAGAAGGTTTTCCATTTTCCATGCTGCCTTTAGGTGCTCAGTAAATACTACTCTGCTCGAGTTGGGTGTCAAACCTCGAGCCCCTTCATAGGTAGCCAAGCCAAGTTCAAGCATAATTAGCCTCTCAACCACACAATCCCAATTAGACTAATCCACAATTAGACTTATAATTTTCAATTCTGAACTCTATGTAGCTTTTTTTTTTTTAATGCAGTAGCCCTTATAAAAAAATATAGAAAAAATAGAACTAAATGATTCCATGCAATATCTGACTCATGCTAAAATCATCAACTAGTTTTACTTCACCAAAGTCTCTTCCAAATACAACAACATTGGCGCCATATTGTCGACACGCTTCCACCTTCATCATTGGAGCTACTATAGGCATAACCACTGTGACTGGGATGTTTAATAGATGTCCATGATAGGTCAAGGCCAGAGCATGATTCCCTGCACTGGCTGCAACTACACCTTTTTTGGCTTGCTCCTAGAATAATGGAATTAAAAAATATATATTTATAAAAGTGTTCACTCATAAATAAACAGGAAATATGGATGCCTTTTTTTTAAATTCACCAAATTAACATGAAAACAAAAAAAGTTAAATGTACATCATTTTTTTAACAAACAATTTAGAAATGATAGTATAATTAAAATCGTTAAGTTGATCACTTAATTTTTGTTTTTTTTAATAACTTTATGGAAAGTACTGAAATATTTAGCATAAGTTGAAATTTGCCAACAGCAAGTAACGTTCTCTATGACATCAAGGAAATCTGTAGCTAACAGTAAACAAGTAGGATGTGTGGTGAGCTCAAAAAGCTACCAATTTTATACATTGTAAACTTTATTGAACTCAGTTACCCAGTATGTCTAAACATCTAAAAATAAATGTCACATTGGACATGCATAATTTTAAAAAAATGTGAAGACCAACTGTTTGGTAGCTAAATGTGTATTATTTTTCTATGTCCACTACTAAACATGTACTACCTCATTTAACTGTAATAGAGTATATCTAGCTCCTCTTTCTTTAAAGCTGAAAATATAAAAAAAGAAAGATCATTTCTTAGTTCACACTAGCCATATAGAGATTTCGATACATCTTTTTATTGACTATTTGTATCCCTTTTAAATATTTCACTTTCATAATAAATAAAAAAATCCTTTATGTGGTTTTATATTTAAAAAAAGAAAAATATTTAATTGTGCATACTCAGTCATTAGTAAACAATTATTTTGGACAGAAATTATTCATTTAAAACAAATATCAACATGTACCTTCCAGTGTATTGAAGAAAGTCTTTTTTGAAATATATATTCATTCCATATTGTTTGGACATTTGGGAAAACTGAAATGAAATAGCATGTTAAAATATTTTAATTTTAAACAGTAAACTTTTTAAAATGTGAATTATATAACTTTCCTTTTGATTTTTGAAACTACTTTTCAGAAGTAGGTCGTACGATTTGCATTTATTTAAGGAAATTTAAAATATTTTTATTGTGCTAAAATAGCTTTAAACAAACATTTCAAGCTAAATGTGGAATTTAACTAGAAAATTAAATTTTATTGTTTAGAGATATGGCCTTCTTATAAACTACTTAAATTACTAATATGAAGGGAATTTAACCTATTTTGGTATGTCATACACCAATGATAATCTAATGTTACATCTTGATGAAGCCACATTCATGTTAACTCTCACAGCTTTTGGATTGCTATTGAAAGAATCCACAAAGCTTTCTTTACTAACAATAGCAGTTTAATCTTTTAAAGAGAAATAGAGATGTCTTGTGTCTTTCCTTTTCAATTCAGTATCTAACAGTTTCCTATTATTCTTTAATAATACCCTTTCCCCCCACACATTCACAAGCTTTAGTAGCAATATAGAAGATGCTGTATAATACAAAAGTAATAATAATAATTATCGTTAATAATTGTCATTTCCTGTCAATCCCTAGCAAATCTTTTTAGTTTAGATTCATCATCATCATCTATCCCATGACTTTCATCATAGGGTGACCAAATCCCTCTAACTATTTGGAACATTTTATTTTTGAAAACTAAGACTACATTAGAAAACTGAGGAAAGTAATTATGTACAACAAAATAATTGTAAATAAAAAAATAAAAGCAAAACATTTTATCTCTCTTGAAAATCAAATGTGAAAAGGTATTGTGTATTCAAGCACATTTAAAAAAAAAAAAATATATATATATTTTGTCCATCAATAACAACCTCTTGTGTCATCCAGGGAGCTGAGGACTTTGCATTGGGTTTTTTTGCCTCCTGGTATGGTGGTGAGACCTATGTGAGCTTGGAATGTTCAGCTGCAAACTTTCAGGTTATTCCAGCTGGAGATTGTGTCATTGGCCTTACATTTTTTTTCTGACCCTTTTCTTCTTCCATCACTGTTCTTTTGTTCTCTGCAATTTGTGCGCCAGTTTTCACAATATTACTCTGTGTTTAACACTTGGCAGCATTACAAGTTCTTTTTAAAAGGAAAAAATATATAGTGAATTGACTGGCTGAAATATATAACAGCAGCTGACAACTTACAACTAAGAAACCTTTAAAAACCTTTATTTAACTGATTTCAAAACTCATCAGTCCATGCATAATGATTTGGTGGACAACTCCTCATCCCAAATTTAAGATTAATTTGTTAATGTACTAACAGCTTCTGCAGCTATTGCCCAGTTTAGAGTGGTGCACTTCTCTATTCACACATGTGATCTGATGGGCCATCAAAGTGGTGCACTACTCTATTCACACATGAGATCTGATGGGCCATCAAAGTGGTGCACTACTCTATTCACACATGAGATCTGATGGGCCAGCAAAGTGGTGCACTACTCTATTCACACATGTGATCTGATGGGCCATCAAAGTGGTGCACTACTCTATTCACACATGTGATCTGATGGGCCAGCAAAGTGGTGCACTACTCTATTCACACATGTGATCAGATGGGCCAGCGAAGTGTTGCACTACTCTATTCACACATGTGATCTGATGGGCCAGCAAAGTGGTGCACTACTCTATTCACACATGTGATCTGATGGGCCAGCAAAGTGGGTGGGTGGATGGAAAATGGGGTCAAGAACAAAAAAAGATTAAATAAAGAAAGTATTATTTATATTTGTGTTCAGTGAAAGTCACCATTATTATTATTATTACTTTTGTATTATACAGCATCTTCTATATTGCTACTATAGCTTGTGAATGTGTGGAGGGAAATGGTATTTGGGACATTTCACGTGTCTTGAAGTACTCAGCAAATACAACTTAGTTCACATAAAATGTGAACTCCATTAAAAATTCACAGTTTACACAAAGCCACTGATTCATACATCCTGCTATTCATAATTTAACAGTTTCAGTAGTTTTTCATTCTACGGCTACTTAGGTTTTAAATATTCACTTATCTAGGTTCCCTTACACTCTTTTCAATTCAAAGTTTAAAAATATAAGCTAAACATTAGTGAATAAAATGGTAGTTACATTACAAGGTGTTTTTTCAATTCCTCCTTTAATTTTAAAGGAAGCAGCACTGACATCATTGAAGCTAACAAGAACTGGCTGCTCTGGATTACAAAATGGATCTAACACAACTTCATCACTATACTCTACATAATTACTGTGTTCATCAATGTCACTGGTGTCGTTGGTTTCATCAAAACTATTTTCTACATGTCCATTCATTTTCAGCTGAAACATTATTGACAGTGTAATAATTAAATTTGTTAGCTTAGTAGGAAAGGACATTGAAAAATTACATAGAACACACACAATTTCATATATTTCTAAGACAAAAAAGTGAGTGATATTTCACCTTATTTTAACTGGTTGAAAATTTAAGCTATAATAGTTAAATTATTTAAGATAAACACCATCTTTATGATAAGTATGAAGTAAATATTATTCAATGTGAACTATACCATTTCTTAAGCAGCAATACCAAATCAGGTTAGTGTCTAGAATTGTAATGGTCATTGGCAAGTCATAAAGAAAGGCATTAACTTATTTAATTAAAATATCTCATTAACAATGCTAAGAAAGAAAACACAAACTCAGAATCTGCCCCCAAAGTGGTCCACTCAGGCAGATAAAAGGCAGGTATCAATTATTATCAGCTGGAATATCAGAAGCAATGAACTTAAAACCATCAATAACCCTAACCCTATCTCAATCTATACAAAAAGAACAGACATATATATGTATCGAAAGTGCTGCCAATATTATTGCATTGTTAGGTAGACTGATGATATGATACAAGATATCAAGTATATTGATGTTAATATTAATATTATTACATTGTTAATATTCAGATATATTCAATGAACTGATTACTATGAAGATGTGGTTCAATGTAAACCTCACCTAACTGATGTTATTGAATGATTTTTGAAGGTTTTGTAAAGGGTCAAACTGATCTCTCATTCAAGGCCTCAGAGAAAACTTCTTTTTGGTTAAATGTCTACCTGTATTCTGTTTACATTGACAAATTGCTCTCCACTTGTATAAAGCTAAACAATGCTTACTAAATCTCCACTTTTCTATATAAAACCAAACTAATTAATTACCACTGATGATTAACTAATTATTTGTTGTTTTGTTTTAATTGATTCAGGTATTGTCAATAACTATGAATAATTGTAGAAAACTTTAACTTGATCTGAGAATGGGAAGTAGGAGAACAAAATTTGAAAATTAATCATTTTTATAATTAATTATTTTAAAATGCATTGTATTTTTTAAAAATGTACATTTTTCATTTATTTGGTTTATCCAAAGAATATTACAAGACTATATAAGCACACTATAACCAAGACAAATTTGCCAATAGTAGGATTTAAAGTATTGGTAAAAATGCAAAGAAATGTCTTATTCTTAAAGTTTTGAGCTGTCTAAATGTATATTTTTTTCTCTTTTGTGGAAAACCCCTTTTTCTGTGGTCTGTAACCCCACTAACACTCAATTAAATCCAGCCCTGTCAACTCTACTGGGTACCTAGGCTGTTAAGGAAGTAAAGGTTGTCATTGTGCTGGACACATGACCATTGATCACAGAAATTTATGAGCATTACATCATCTATCCTTTAAACGTGAATACTATATAAACAGCCCAGTCCGGATACTGGCCCAGGAGAACTGGAATAGCTCTTTAAAAGAAATGAGATGGGAAAGTTGAAGGGAAACAACTGCACATTTCATCTCTTTAGTATAGGCAGTATTTGACTTTTTATGATTATTTAAAACATCTACAACTCATAATGATAATGTCATAATACATAAATGACCTTATACTACAGACTATAAAGTAAGTCTGCACTAAAGCAGCCAAGCTAAAAGTGTAGTCTACAGTGAGTGACTGGGCTGGCGATCTAGAAATAATTGAAATATATTATATCTCTTATGTCAGAGATTTTGATTTTTGTTATAAAATTATAGATTTATAGATCTAAATCTAGATTCTAGTACAACTGTACATCTATACTATTCTATATATAATATAGACTAGATCTAGATCATATAATAGACTTTGTCTAGTAGTAGTACGAATTGTAACCAATATATCATATTTATGATATTAGTTTGTCACTAATCTCTCATTTTAGACATTTTTATAATAAATTAAATTCTTTTTTTTTTCTAGACTAGACTGTCACTAGGCCGTAGGCCAAGATAATCATTAATTAAAGTAGATTATATTTATATATATAGATATCTTAACATAGTCATAAATATAAACGAAATAAACTTAAGTAGAATACATTCTACTTTTTATTTCTAGATCTAGAATTTTAGAATCTTGTCGAATAGGCTACACATAATAAAAATTAATACAAAGGTCCAAACTTTTAGGAAAAGATGCTTTTTTGTTTACTTACAAATCGAGATGGAGATAACAAACGGATTCTGTATTCTCAGTCCTACCACGTTAACATAACAAATCGGTTAATGTCAAGGTCATATGCTTGGAGGTGTGCCTCTTTCTAACCAATAAGAAACAAGACCTTTAATGTTTTGTTTTTGTTTTTCAACCCTGAGCAGACTTGACCTCAATTTCGTACATTTCTTTGTAATTAATTTGTATGGTTTAGTATAATGGCCTACCTAATTGAACACCAAGCCTAATTAATTTTTTGCTTTGGTGTTAAGTTTACTTTGTTGTAGGCCTACAATGATTGATTAGTTTATTAAGTGCATCTGTAAACGTTCGCACGAGTAAGCCTGCATACCCACTTATTTTAATGGGCTAACTCCCATAATATAGAGCTAGGAAGGTATATACAGGCCTATATCTAGTCTATCTGAATTGGACGTCATTTTGTAGGAAAGGGGAGGGGGGAATCATCTTTCGATCGTTTCTGTAGTCGATTCTCACCATGCGCAAATTGTATCTTATACTAATATTAAGCTAATGATAAAATAAAAGATTAACACATCTGCAATGAAACAAAACATACCGTTATGTTATAAATCCAAAGCAAGCGCTCAACGAAAGGAGGTAATAATAGCAGAGGACAAAAGAGGATGTATTTATTTACTTTAGTGTCTTTAGTTATAAATTTAAAATGCACAGTGAGACATGGACTTCAGCTATCAAATCGCAGGGAGTCTTAAGTTCTACAAACCCTTTTCTACCTAAACATTACTACAGACCGCCGACACACTTTCCAGTGTCGCTCCAGTTCCTCAAAACAGTTCAGACTCCCATAACCTGCAGATCACTTCAGCAGAATCTAAAACAGTCCTTTTAGTATCAACTTGTCGTCTCGTGCGCTGGTGCGCACCATATCAGTGTCGGCGCGGGAGAGGGGTTATAACAATAACAATAAAAACTACACACTACATTTTTTCACCACAATAAACCATTATATTTGTATTTATTTTCATCTGTCGTCAGTATTAGGTATCGCAAAATATGCATAGTGAACAACTGGGTCCGCATGTTTTGTAATCTCTTGTCTGCGAACTCGAATAAAAAGAACACATGTGATTATAGATGAATTTATTTCAACAATTTTATTTGTCCGACTATTTGAGACGAAATGAATTATAACAGTCACTGATCAACTGGGAAATTTCTAGCAAGCTCTTGTTACAACGATAGAATGATCAGTTTCAACACTAACTCCACCAGTGCATAGACGTGTTCTGAAATAAGAAACAGGCTCATATAGTCAATAAGTCACAGGCTCATTCGTTGGTAAACACTTTACTATTTAGTTTTAGTGTTCAAGGAGAAAGCATTTGTAGCTGCTCATAGTTCACCAGTTTCAACGTGGATAGTTCAATTTACCATCAGCGACTACAAACTTTAAGATCATTTTGATTTTTAAAATATTAATACGGTTATAACGCTGCCATGCAGACCGCCATCCAAGCTAATGCAGAAGGTGGACACTTAGAGACTAGGAAGGATGTTGACATTAGGAAGAAAATGAAGTTCCGCCCAAGTCTAAAACTTATGAAGTTGCTGTGCTCAAAGCAGACGTTGTTCTATTTATTTGTGATGTCCCGTGAATAAATATCTGTATATCTTTTGAGTCGCCTCCCTTAAGTTATTACAATATCTTTCTGGTTTCAATAAAGTTAAAACATTTAACAAGCTCAAAAGCAAGCAAAATATAGATTTTAATTTGATTTCTAAAAGCAAAGCTTATCTAAGGGGGCAAAACTCCGCACTTATAACTATATCTCTCAGTATTGTATATATGATTTCCCTTATTTGATAGCAAACAAAATTATTTATTACCATTAATTAATTGACTAAATGGTTAATTTTTTAATTGATTCATCTTTTATTAGGCACAATACATACTCGTTTGAAGTTTCAACTTGATTCAAGAATGGGCGTGGAAGAAATAACGTATACAATTATCTAAGGGGACGAAACCCTACATATCTGTGAATACTGAAGGATTATTTTTCCTAGTTGGTATCAAACAGAATAATTGATGACCAGAAATTTATTGATTAATTTGCATTTTTTAAAATTCATTAATGTCTTACCTATGCCGATAAATAATTGTGTCATGTTTCAATTTGATTCGAGAATGAGTGAGGGAGAAATTAAGTATACACACTTTTTACCAGACAGACAGACAAAAAGACATACACAATTAGTTTATATAAACTTTGGAATAAAAAAAAAAATGTCTAACGAAAGCAATTTTGAATGAACTATAATAGGCCGACTAATTTGTTGACTTTTTCGCTAAATATTGGTATACTTTTATTTTGGTTGGTTGGTTGTGCATTACATACGTATATTAATACTCGAGTGTTGCATCGTTTCACTGTGTTTACTGTACAGAAGACACTCTATTTTTTTATTAAGATTTAAATGTTTTTAGCTTACTTTTAAAATCACCCCCCTCCCCGACATACACAAAAGTTTACGGCTATTTATGGGGTCAACAGTCACATGATCCACCCGCCCACATAACGCCACACTGGCTTCTACTATTGAATACATACACTGTGCTTGCTTCTTTCCTGTCCACGTCAACTTCTGAGATGTAAAGTTTAGGTCCCCTCAAGCCCAGAATGTCCCACTGAAAAGGGTTCAGAAGTGGGGCGATGTGAGTAAATGAAAGTGTCACTGATTGTACGTTGCCGATGTCCTTAGCAGTGCCCACTTTAAAGTGGTAGGTTGTACCAACATGGAAGTCAATTGGGCTGAAACAAATAAATAATAACATATATTAGTTCATGTTGTCAACATGTAAGTTAATGCAATTGAAACCAAAGCCTGACGGCCAACATGTCTAGAAAAAACAACAACAACACAATCTCTTGACTTTTCTTTGAGTTGTCAACCTTTAAATTTTACGTGGCCACCATAATATATATATAGTCTATGGTGGCCACAGAGACATCTTATAAAAAGGAACATCAGAGCATCTTCAGACCCCCCCCCCTTTCCCTTTTCCATATCTAACCAAAAACTGGACGTTATGTAAACTAGAATGGTAACACTTCAGCATTTCAAGAATGGGACACCGTGTTAATCGAAAACATGTCTGTTGTTTTATCTTTGAGGTACAAGTATGAGGTTATTGTTCCCGTTTTCAAAAGCCACCATTTCTATTCATCCTGCAACCTCCCCCCCCCCTTAAACATACCCCAATCCAGCCAAACTTTCTGCTAGTCAGTCACCAATACGAAATTCCACTGAAGAGAATACAGTCTGAATTAATTGAAGTATAAGATACATTTCAAGCCCTGATTTTGAAACTCACTCCTTATTTAGTTGAATCTTTTCAGTGCTGCCTTTATCTCCAGTGAATACAGCGAACAGTTGACCACGTTCAGTTTGACCAGTTCCAGCTGAGAGTTTCACATTGATATCTAGGTGATACTCTAAGAGAACATGCAAAGTGATTAGATTTTCTTTTTCTATAGCTGAGTAATGTAATCATTGTAACTTCGGTGTCTAGAACAGATTCATAGACAGTGACAACCAACTGATAATGGTTACTTACACACTCATCAAACACAGAGATTTTGCCAAGACATCCCGCACATCAACTCATTCAAAACATCCCACGCATCAATTTGGTCACAACACCGCAGTCATGTCATCACACTCATCAAATTAGTCATGGTATCCCACACATCAACTTAGTCAAGACATTGCACACATTAACTTAGACATGATATCCTACACAGCAAATTAATCCTGATATCGCACAATATAGAATCAGAAATATTGGAGCACAATAAATGGAATCTCTGAATGAACGGCCCCTCAACGTTCCAAAGAAATAGAGAGGCTGCTCATGAAGTTGAAGACTTAAATGCCGCTTGTCCGGAAATAAGGATTGCACCGGAAAGCATTAGAGGAATTAATGACGCGATAGGTCATGATAGACAATTTGACATCCGGTCAAAATTAGCTCCTCCCACTTATTCACCAATACCTGGCTAGAGGTCAAGCGTTTTATGCGCTCAAGGTCTAGACAAAGGTGAAGGGGTGTGCCCATGGCTGATATTCAAGCCGCCTTGCAAGATAAAGAGAGTTCAAATCGTCTCGCGCTATCGAGAAGTAAACAAGGTTGATAGGCATCACACTTGAATAGAATAATAGAGACAGAAGGTCAAGCTGGCTGTGATAAAAGAAGAAGGGGAGTTGGGTAAAATAACTTAAAAGTGAGACATCAGCGATCATGGCTTTTTATATGGAAAAAAAAGGTTACAAAGACAGTTTGGGTGGAAACACAAACTCGAAATTGACCCTGGAAGTGGTCCACCCAGGCAGATAAAAAGGCAGTTTCAATATTTTCAGAAAGATTATCAGAATGAATATTTACCAAAGGCATATGACATTCATCACATCAACTTATTCATGACATCCCTCACATCAACTTAGTCAAAACATCACACACATCAACTTAGTCAAAACCTCCAACACATAGATTTAGTCAAAACATCCCACACATCAACTTAATCATGACATCCCAAATATCAACTTAGTCGAAACATCACACACATCAACTTGATCATCACATCCCAGATATCAACTTAGTCAAAACATCCCACACATCATCTTAGCCATGACATCCCAAATATCAACTTGGTCATGACATCCCACACATCAATTTAGTCATGACATACCAAATATCAACTTGGTCATCACATCCCAAATATCAACTTAGTCATGACATCCCAAACATCAACTTAGTCATGAGACAACAATTAAAGACATCCCACACATGACATTAAGACTTACGACAGAAAGGTCTATGAGCGGCTGTGGTAAAGAAAATCTTTCTGGACTGTCCTCTTGGTGGAATGTTTTTATCAGCATGCAGTCCCATGTAAGCACAGCCAGCAGTACCGCACGAGTTGCATTTACCACTCTGGTAGGCATTCAAAGAAACCAAGTCAATTATTACATTATCTCTTTTGGTTTTACAAAGTTTCTTCATTAGATCTGAATTTAGTATTTATGTAACTTCATGATACATTAAGAAAATAACTGTTATTTTTTTAAATTAATAAAGTTATACAATATTTTGGGCATTAAATAGATTTTTTTAAATCAAAAAGTTATGGGGTGTAATTGAGGATTTGTAAGATAGATGTTAAACACAGTTAATTGTTTTCTGTCTAAATGTCGATTTTTTTATGATTCAGTTTAAATTTTTTAAGAAATAAAGTTAGGCCTACATAGTAAATAAAAAGAGCCATGGAGCAACGTTTAGGCGATACAATGTAACCTAAAAACAGAATTTAGTCTTTGAACCTTTTTTTGTTACCTTCATTATTGTTTAACAATTCTTTCTGCTTCCATCACTCACTGAGATTCGATTTGACCTTCTTTGCATTTTATTACCTACATTTGTCCTTGATATTTGTTAGTTTCAAATGAATTCATGATATCACTAGAACTTTTATTTACCTACCGTGAAGTCATCTTCAGTCACGCAAGCATATCCCATAAACGGACATGGACTATTGACACTTTCCATAAAGAAGTGAATGGCTCTGAAATGATTGCAGGCAACAACTTCGGCTGTCCCTGTTGTCCAGAAACATTGAGAAGAAAATCTCCTTTCATTACATAGTTAAATAAAATGGAAATATATGAAGTAAAACAAGAATAATAAGCCACGAATGTACTCACTAGTTTGTAAAAAAAGATAAATATGTACTGACTAGTTTGTAACGAAAGATAAATATGTACTCACTAGTTTGTAACGAAAGATAATTATGTACTCACTAGTTTGTAACCAAAGATAAGTATGTACTCACTAGTTTGTAACCAAAGATAAGTATGTACTCACTAGTTTGTAACGAAAAATAAATATGTACTCACTAGTTTGTAACGAAAGATAAATATGTACTCACTAGTTTGTAACCAAAGATAAGTATGTACTCACTAGTTTGTAACGAAAGATAAGTATGTACTCACTAGTTTGTAACGAAAGATAAATACGTACTCACTAGTTTGTAACGAAAGATAAGTATGTACTCACTAGTTTGTAACCAAAGAAAAATATGTACTCACTAGTTTGTAACTAAAGATAAGTATGTACTCACTAGTTTGTAACGAAAAATAAATATGTACTCACTAGTTTGTAACGAAAGATAAATATGTACTCACTAGTTTGTAACCAAAGATAAGTATGTACTCACTAGTTTGTAACGAAAGATAAGTATGTACTCACTAGTTTGTAACGAAAGATAAATACGTACTCACTAGTTTGTAACCAAAGATAAGTATGTACTCACTAGTTTGTAACCAAAGAAAAATATGTACTCACTAGTTTGTAACTAAAGATAAGTATGTACTCACTAGTTTGTAACGAAAAATAAGTATGTACTCACTAGTTTGTAACGAAAGATAAAATGTACTCCCTAGTTTGTAACAAAATATAAGTATGTACTCACTAGTTTGTAACGAAAGATAAGTATGTACTCACTAGTTTGTAACGAAAGATAAGTATGTACTCACTAGTTTGTAACGAAAGATAAGTATGTACTCACTAGTTTGTAACGAAAGATAAATATGTACTCACTAGTTTGTAACGAAAGATAAGTATGTACTCACTAGTTTGTAACTAAAGATAAGTATGTACTCACTAGTTTGTAACATAAGTATGTACTGACTAGTTTGTAACGAAAGAAAAATATGTACTCATTAGTTTGTAACCAAAGATAAGTATGTACTCACTAGTTTGTAACGAAAGATAAGTATGTACTCACTAGTTTGTAACGAAAGATAAATATGTACTCACTAGTTTGTAACCAAATATAAGTATGTACTCACTAGTTTTTAACGAAAGATAAGTATGTACTCACTAGTTTGTAACGAAAGATAAGTATGTACTCACTAGTTTGTAACGAAAGATAAATATGTACTCACTAGTTTGTAACATAAGTATGTACTGACTAGTTTGTAACGAAAGATAAATATGTACTCACTAGTTTGTAACCTAAGATAAGTATGTACTCACTAGTTTGTAACGAAAGATAAGTATGTACTCACTAGTTTGTAACGAAAGATAAGTAAGTACTCACTAGTTTGTAACGAAAGATAAGTATGTACTCACTAGTTTGTAACGAAAGATAAGTATGTACTCACTAGTTTGTAACGAAAGATAAATATGTACTCACTAGTTTGTATTGAAAGATAAATATGTACTCACTAGTTTGTAACCAAAGATAAGTATGTACTCACTAGTTTGTAACGAAAGATAAGTATGTACTCACTAGTTTGTAACGAAAGATAAATATGTACTCACTAGTTTGTAACGAAAGATAAGTATGTACTCACTAGTTTGTAACGAAAGATAAATACGTACTCACTAGTTTGTAACTAAAGATAAGTATGTACTCACTAGTTTGTAACGAAAGATAAATATGTACTCACTAGTTTGTAACGAAAGATAAATACGTACTCACTAGTTTGTAACTAAAGATAAGTATGTACTCACTAGTTTGTAACGAAAGATAAATATGTACTCACTAGTTTGTAACATAAGTATGTTTACAAACTAGTTTGTAACAAAAGATAAGTATGTACTGACTAGTTTGTAGCGAAAGATAAATATGTACTCACTAGTTTGTAACCAAAGATAAGTATGTACTCACTAGTTTGTAACGAAAGATAAGTATGTACTCACTAGTTTGTAACGAAAGATAAATACGTCCTCACTAGTTTGTAACTTAAGATAAGTATGTACTCACTAGTTTGTAACGAAAGATAAATATGTACTCACTAGTTTGTAAACATAAGTATGTACTGACTAGTTTGTAACAAAGATAAGTATGTACTCACTATTTTGTAACGAAAGATAAGTATGTACTCACTAGTTTGTAACCAAAGATAAGTATGTACTCACTAGTTTGTAACGAAAGATAAGTATGTACTCACTAGTTTGTAACCAAATATAAGTATGTACTCACTAGTTTGTAACGAAAGATAAGTATGTACTCACTAGTTTGTAACGAAAGATAAGTATGTACTCACTAGTTTGTAACGAAAGATAAGTAAGTACTCACTAGTTTGTAACGAAAGATAAGTATGTACTCACTAGTTTGTAACGAAAGATAAGTATGTACTCACTAGTTTGTAACGAAAGATAAATATGTACTCACTAGTTTGTATTGAAAGATAAATATGTACTCACTAGTTTGTAACCAAAGATAAGTATGTACTCACTAGTTTGTAACCAAAGATAAGTATGTACTTACTAGTTTGTAACGAAAGATAAATATGTACTCACTAGTTTGTAACGAAAGATAAGTATGTACTCACTAGTTTGTATCGAAAGATAAGTATTTACTCACTAGTTTGTAACGAAAGATAAGTATGTACTCTCTAGTTTGTAACCAAAGATAAGTATGTACTCACTAGTTTTAACTAAGAATGTTAAGAAATGTGAGTGAAAAAACTAAAATGTCCATTGTTGAAAAATCTAAGTTCAGATACAAGTTTTTTGTTCTATCAGGATTCAAACATTCGGTTCTTCGTGTCTAACTAGATACATTAAATTTTGTTTAATCAAATATATATTTAATTTATTTGTTCTATTTCATTGTCTTTATCACTGACCTATTAAATTCCAATCTGAATAAGATTTCAGTTTAAACTAGATACCAAAATAATTAGCGAAACTTTGTTTAGAATTAAATCTTTTGTCTTTATGGAAATAGTAAAAACATAGGCATAGATATAGAAATATATAGATCTGTGATTAGATAACTATACGCCATCATGGGCCATCAGTCATGTTTCAAAATAAATTAGATTCCTCCCACCCCTTAATTATTATTTTTTAATTAAAAATTAACAAATGCAAAAATCTCATGTACACTTATACTCGGGGAAAAAAACGAAATTCTCTTTCATGATAGGGACAAACTAACAAAGGCGACCCTGACAAAAGGATCATGTCTACTTATTCACAAAATATGTCTTTACGAACAGTCGCAGATCTTTATTAGTATTGCAATTTGCAATATTGTAGTCTCGTAATAATAAGTTAAGTAATTATAAGTTAAGTAATAATAAAGTTATTTTTTTTTTGTCTGTATTTCTTTTTTTTTTTATACTCCCGACCTACTGAACATTTAACTACAAGTGAGCGCGAGCATGCTACTCTGCCTCATCGTGGCGCTCTTGTGAAAACGACCATTAGAGGAAGTGGCTAGGCTAAACGGGTAGCAAAAAAAAAACTCCCGTGAGGGTGTCCACGGGTAGGCGAGAGTCGACCCATTGCACGGAGCGGAGTTGAAAGAGAGCCCTTACGAATCTATCGATAATCCATGCGCCGTTCATCAAGGGACAGTTACATAAATGGCGAGCCCCCCCCCCCACGGTTAGCTTGGTATAAGAAAGGAAAATGGTGGAGGCTCCCGGTGCTCTTGGCCTTCGGCCATGTCCAGCCAAGCATGCGTCCGGGGCAAAGGCATCGGAAACAGCAATGCTTTACATAGGCATTGACTTGGGTCTGTCCCAGACAGAACGGTGGTTCAGACAGGTTTTTTTTTTTTACTGTTTGACGCTCAAACAGGTTTTTTTTCAAACTTAGAGCTCGAAGAGCCTTCGGCTCAGCTATTGGACAATCAAAACTACAAGTGAGACACAGCAGGTAGAAACTAAGTAAAAAAAAAACACAAAAAAACTCCAGATTTCGTTTTTGTCTACAGTTTAAGGTATTGAAACAAATATAATAGTCTGTAGGGTTCATAAGAATGTTAAAAAAATTATAATAATAAAGGACAATACCTTGGACCAAGCCCCACTCAGCTATCTGGGTGAATGGGTTTCGAGTACATCCGGGTTGGTCACGACCTAAATTAGGAAAAAAGTCCAAATGGGCAACTGGTTCGCGTGTACCCAAACCTGTTACGAAAAAATTAATGTCAATATTTGTAAACATTTGATCACTGATGAGTTAACATTCTATGACAAAAGCAACGTATTTACACAGTAAACTAACAGTCGCATTGTCATTATGTCATATTTGTAGTCAAGCATCAACTGTACTCTGCTTTTATTGACACATGTTAAAGTTATAAAGCGTAAGTAACTTTAAATCTGATTTGTTCAATGTGTGTAGCTTTTGTGTAACGACTTGTATGTAGGTCGGGCAGTGTGTATCAAGTATAATGTGTAACTCATATTATAATAAAGAATAGATTTAGATCTATCTAGTAACTGGCTGGACCTACAGATTCCATTAATTTTCTAAATTCGATTTTTTAAAACAAGATTTAGATTCAAGGTGTTACGTTTGTTGCTTGCGTCCATATATTTACAACTAGTGCAATAAGTACAAATGTGTAATAAACGTAATTAGACAAGACGTCGAAATGTGTATATAACACCAAATGTATATAACACCAAATGTATATAACATGGATTATACAGACTCACCAAATTGAATTAACGACTCGCTGTCGGTATGGATAGCATCCACAAACAATGCATCTGTTGGATCCAGTCTCACAGTGGGATCAGTGTTTTCAAAGTAAGGTCCAGCAGGGTCCAGACCTGAAGATAATGTACGAACATCAAATACATATCCACCATGTTGTCTGGCAATAGTGTGTGTGTGTGTGTGTTTACATAGGTGAGTCTTCCTAACATATTCTTACAAAGAAATTTAAATTTATGTTTAGGAGTTTGAAACAGTATTAAAGTTTAATTTTTATTTTATTTTAAAGACAACGATCTAAGTATCTACGTTACAGTTTCAATAGGCGTACACAAAATATGTCTATAAAATT
Source organism: Biomphalaria sudanica (assembly GCA_036873155.1). Taxonomy (NCBI): domain Eukaryota; kingdom Metazoa; phylum Mollusca; class Gastropoda; family Planorbidae; genus Biomphalaria; species Biomphalaria sudanica. The sequence goes on along the minus strand of JAZGLO010006486.1, from coordinate 716,559 downwards.
TCGTCAATCAATGTAATGATATGGTTCGCTTGGACCCAAATAAAGAAATAATTATTAATAATTATGTATGTTACTATAAGATCTGAATTATTTTCTCAAAATTATTTAATTGTTTTTGTAGAATAAGCAATGAGCTAAATTTTGAGAATTTTACTGAACCAAGAAGTTATCAGGGTCATACATTAAGTTTCATTAAATACTCACAATATCGGAATGCCTGCTATCATAATGAATGCAATGACTTCAAAGACAATTACCTGTAATTCTACCAAGGCCAGGAATTCTCTCTCCAGCGTAGCCACTAATATGTGAGCCAAGACTGTGTCCAATAATATGAAAGTCTGCTGCCGTTACACCCTTCGTTCTCTAAGAAGAAACATTAATTCTTTAAAATGATTTCTTTTTAAAATGTAAACAAGGGGTAAGAAAACTAGGTTTTAATTTACATTTGTAATGAAATTAAACATGAAAGTTAACATGAACATCTCTAATAAAGGTAAACATTTCTAAGGAAGACAAATGTGTTAAAGTTTACTCCCGGAGCATGGGAACTAACGCATTCAATGCACCGGTATCCTAGAGTCCAACCGTGGAAATTAAAGAACCGATACACCGTAACACACAATGCCCGTTATCAGTGTCCCGTAAGGTGGGGGTGGCGGGTCTCATAATAATATGCAGGAATTCCCCGTGGTGTAAACTCTAGGTCCCCAGCGGTTACTAAATGGCGGGCTGGGAGATCGACACTGCACTTACTTATTGTCTCATACATGGTGTAACTCTCAGAAAGAACAGGGAGTAAAGAGTTCACAGTTCATGCCTGTCCGTTAACAGACATCGTTCTCAATGGTCTATGGATTCTACTGGGACGATCAGCCCTCGCGACACTTAATGGACTTTATCTGGATACAGGTAAACAAGTCTTGTGAAGGTCTAATGAAGGTAAACAAGTGCTATGAAAAAGCAATAAGTCTACGTAAGCTGTGATCACAATAGTACTAACTATCAATTCTTTAACCAACTCAGCAATCTGAGCTCCGACCACACGAGTGTTGGCTGTTGCCTGTGTGTAAGGGGGTAGATTGCCTCTTGACCAGTCCACGACAATAACATTGTAATCATCTTGTTTAAGGAACTCATCTTTTAAATCCTGAAATCACAAATAATGAATAGCAGGAACTTAATAATGTTACTAAATGTAACAGCACAGAAAAACACAAAACGGGTTATAATAAAATATAAAGCTGTGTTGCTTGATACTTTGTATCATGTGACATATCGTACAAAGAGGAAATAAATATATCTTACTTTTTGCCAGCTAGTGATGGCAGGGTTGTCCAAAAAACCGTGCACCACAATTTTTGTTTTGGTGACTTTGAAGTGTGAAAACGTGGTGGCAGCATTGTTGTTGTGAATAGCCTGCAGATCTTGAGACGTCATTCTGAACTCACGAGTGTAAAGCTTGAACACAGTTCTGAAGACAAAAAAAAAACTTTACAGAAATCACGTCTAAAAGTTTGATTTTGATATAGTGATTATAGCTCGTAAAAATTTTTTATTCTCTATATTATATGACTCTGTGTTTAAAAAAACAATGTAGGCTATCACAATTATTTACAAAAGAATTTTTTGCATTTTAATTTGGTAACACAAAACAAGGGGAAGTGGATGGCTCTCATGGCTGTATCATGTGGCAAATAAGCCTGCTCCGACAATGAGTAGACCTTGACAAGTAACAACTACTATTCTAAATCAATATGCGTGTCTGACATTTTGACATTAAGTCTTATCTTATAGATTACAGACGTTACTTCAAATAAGAAGGTGATTACGTCCTACACATTTCATTAGCCTAACTTCACTTTGACATTTGCAGTTAGACCTTTAGATCCTAGAGATCCGCGAAGCTAATACAGTAAAGCTTATCCGTCTCTCTAGTCAACAAATAACGAGGGGATAATGTGGTCAGCACATAATACCAGCCTTTAGCGTAATATAACACAAGAACAAAGTTCTGGAAAGAAAGCCACTCGACTAGTTACGTACGATCCATAACTAAAACTATTTGCTCACCCAATCTGTTGTGGGGACTCGGGTGTCAGAACTAAAGGGCGTTCAAGGCTGATTCCAAAAGCTCCTTCTGTTGCAAAACAACCAAGAGAGCCATAACAAGCAGGCGCCCCTGAGGGGAAAAAAAAAGTAAAATAGTTACAAATCTGACAGACAGTAACTTTATTCAGTGTATTGAACTAGAGAGTATGTTACTTTTTTCTATTGTCTCCGCTGCATTCTCTTCTGGTTCGAGAGTTTTCATCTCTATTGCTGTCACCAACAATGATAAGAGTACAACAGAAAATGGCGCCATTTTCGTGTCGATGTAGCTAAGAACATGAAGATTTACTCAATTTGAACTCTATATATATATGACAAGGCCATGGAACGACATTGCAGGTCTAGGAATAGTCTTGTGTAGAGCAGTGGTTCTTAACCTGTTAATAATATATTAAATAATAATATACTAAATATTGCATGCAGCCACAATCTAGGTTATTACATTTTAGTTAAGTACCAAATTAATATCTTTTCTTTTCTTGTCCTTTAAATACGAAATGCTGAGCATTTAATTTCACACAAAAATTAAGATTGTGACAAACAGTAGACCCGAGAAATATCATTCTAGCTTTGTCCGCCCAAAACTAATTAGAGTAATTTTTGTCTACTATCAACTAAAGGTGTCTTCCGATCTCATTTCTAAGTCGGATTTTCATTTCGCATTTTGCATGTAGAATTGGAATCAAATATATTGTCATTGCCATTATGCATGAAATTTGTACATGAAATACGCTGAGTAGTTGTTTTATCAAATAGTATTATAGCGTATATTTAAAAAAAATGTCTTGTAGTATGAAAACTTCTTGTTTGACTATATCTACTCAAATCTACTGGATATCAACAAGTAAAATATAAAAAATACTTTAAAAAAAAAAAAGCTTATATTCATTTATTGGGTGAAATTGCGTCAATTAGTACAAATACTGCTTCTTCCCTTGTGCTATTAGAGCATGGAATGGGTTGCCTGAGCTAGGCAGGAAAACCAGTGACTTTGCAGAATTTAAGTCATTGGTTAATATGCATGACTGAATGCATGATGCGTAGGACGTAATCATCTTCTTTTTTTAAGTAACGTCTGTATTATATAAGAATAGATAAGAATCAATCATGTAATTAATTTTTCATAGATATAGACTAAAATAATAAATGTATGCGATTGGAAATATTTTTATTAATTGTTTTTGTTGAACGCAATTGTCATGCTGATAGCATTCTTAGTGCGCTCTGGTCCACTTACTTTTGTGGACAAGTGGGCTCGGGGGAGAAGGTTTCTGTGCTGACTTTAAAAAAAAATAAGTTGCTCAAATCGGACTAGGAACTCGAGCCTCCACGATTGAAAGCCGATTTGTTAGCCACTGAGCTACCCAAGAACTTATAAAAAGTAGTAGGTTTTATAGTTAGTTTACACTTTAATTAACTAACTGATTCTCTACACATGACTAATCTCCCCTTACCTAAGTATGGCATACTGTATATAGAATGAAATTAATTAATTACAACTAACTGACTAATCAATTGCTTGTCTATGTCAATAAATATAAATGTGAAAAGTTCTAACCCATAAAGACGGAGTGAGTTAAAAAAAAAGCTTTGTTAAAGCTGAAGTCTTCGACACATTTTCGTTGACGATGTTAGCTTACTGTTGGGTGGATTCTCTCACGTTCAAATCTTGACTTGAAGCCTTGGTTGTGTTTAGATCCGTGGTTTGGGAACTACTGATGTGGGGGGGGGGCGACAGGTGGGAGTTTAAGATTAGGTGAACAGAAATAGTTTTTTTTGAATGTCTAGTACCACTTGGTGTAATCGTAGAGAAAGTGTAATAATGACAGTATACAAATAATAGGTCAGTAATGGAAGCCGTGTTGAAATATATGAACAGTAAAACATAGTTTTAGAAAGTGCATTTTAGAACATGTATTTAACATAAATAACTTTGGTAGCATGATAGATGGACTGTGATGCATGAACAGATTCAATGGAAAGATATACAGGATGATAGTACAGACAGATGCATGCATGGATATAATTGTTCAGTTTTACTTGATTATTATTTTATTAAAAAGGTCAAAATATCTGAGACACTTTTATAGATTTAAGAAATATGTCTATGACCTAGAGTGTTGTTGATACTTTTTTTAAAAGTAATATTTAAACATGGTTCAAATATCATTTACTACAAGAAAAGTGAGAGAGCCTTAATTTTGTAAGGCACAGAAGAGAAGCATTATAAGATCAACTCAAGTGTCAGGTAGACTTTAACTGGCATTAAGGAAAGAAATAAAGAACCTGGCAGTTAAAGGCTTCTGCAAGAGCTTCAAGAACCCCTACATACACACGTTCACACACACAGACAGTCGCAGATGGCGGAAAGGGAATTTTAATAGACCCCCTTTCCGGACAACTGCTTTGTCTGCATCAAATATGGTAAAATATTCAGGTCACATCTGGGTCTGTCAAATGAGATATTTTTCTCATCTTTAATCTTGAAGACACTGCTTTATTAACTGCTTTGTTATACATTTCGATGACTGTTTAAGCTTGATCCTTGGCTCCATTTTGCTTTTTAATTTTATTGTAGAAGTATTTCTAGCTTTAAAGGCGCGTTGCCTGAGTGGTAAAGCGCTTTACTTCCGAACCGGAGGTCGCGGGTTCAAATCCTCGTAAATGCTGGGATTTTCAGTTTTAGGGTCTTCTGAGTCCACCCATTAGTTGGGGAAGGCGTTGGGCTGGTCACATGACATCCTCGTTAACCGTGGGCTACAGAACCTGGTGACCTTTACTTCATCTGTCTCATAGATCACAAGGTCTGAAAGGGGAACTTTAAGACCTATTTCTTTAGAGCGAGTAGCCTGCCGAGCATCAATACCTAGATCATTAGAACATGTAGAATTAAACTTCATCTCTAGAGCGATAGTTCTATTTTTAAATATATTTCGTGAGTTACGTTTTCTTGTGTTCTTGTTACGTTTTTTTTCATAGTATATGACCTTTTGATTAAAAAAAAAAAAACAGTTAAAAATACAATTCTTTCCGACTCTTATCAGCATTACCAACGTCCTTGGTGATAGGAGATCTCTACAGATTACTAAATGTTTGTAAATGTAGTATTTGCCTGTCATTTTAGTTATTTCTTTTGTTGTGGTTGGTAAAAGAAAACAAACTACTACATGTTATTTTATGAACCAGAAACAGACCAAGATTTCAAGAAATGTTGTGATCAGTATCGGGGAACACAAACAAGACAACTTAAAGTTGAAACCAGGGAGTAATGAATGAAAAAGAAAACTCGACTATAAACAACAACCTTGCTAAACATAATCTAAGTTTATTTTCGTTGAATTTATACAACTGTTTTCATTTTCAGATTATGCAACTCATTAGGGATTGTATGTAAATCTAACATAATTCTTTGGCCAACGGTTAACGAGATTATTATGTGGTCAGTACAAGGAGCAAACACCTTTACTTTCTCCAGATCATGACAGATTCCAAATGTTGGATGCACTCAAGGACAGTGGCGTACAGAGGGTTTCAGACGCCCAGGAAACCAAACCCTCCCGCTCCCCACCCCCATCATTCAGTAGTGTGGTAATTTATATTTGCTTAAGCAAACAGAGCTTACATATAATGTCAAGGAAGTTAACCAACATTGATCCCGAAAATTCAAAATCTCATTCCATCATATTCTTAGCCTTCGGCTAACGATTCTTTTTTCTTTTGTCCTAATGAATATGTTGATTTATCCACTGTGGGACGTGGTGGCCGCATTGCTAAATGCTAGGCTTTTGAACCGAGGGGTCGCTAATTCGAATCCCAATGAAGATTGCAATTTGAACTTTGAGTTTTAAGACGTTCCTGAGTCCTTCCCTCAATCTGACATTCAGTTGTCAAGGCGTTTAGCTGTTGTGATGACCTTTAGGCGTCCACAGTAGCTGTTGATAATTTTTACATCATCTTTTCGCCCTTGTATCTCATTAGAACACATTCATAAGCTCCACGGACCGCAAGGTCTGAAGACTGAACTACATGATACATAGGTCCCTACTGATCATTTCATATCTCAAAAATAAAAAGAACATAAAAATTTGAAATTTAACTTCACCCTCAAGTTCGTCTTGCTAAAATTATCAAAACTTGCGGATGGCCTGTATTGTTACAAAGTAACGGACCCACAAGGGCCACATACGAGTTTTGTGAAACACAAAACTCCCTCTGCTATTTTGTATTTATTGTTTTATTGCCATTTGCAAAATATGAATATGTTATCTTCATCTATTTATCATCTAGATATCAACCCCGTTCATATTTTCTAACCTTTTTTTTGACCAGATGTTGTTATTCGTTGACCATCTGTTCAGTACACTTTCCATCATACAATGTCTTAGTACTATTTAATTGTTAAACAATCCGTGTTTCATGCAATAGAGCTACACTCTACAATGAAAATATCTTCTATTTACTATAATACAAAGGGTACATTCCTGATAATTATAGTCAAACTAAAAAAGATTTGATCTACAAAGGCTTCAATGCATGGCCAGAGATGGGTGCTTGGGTAACGGAGTTGATAGATATCATCTTTCAAACTGTTCCATGAGAGGAGCAGAGGTACTTCCTTATCATGTCCCTAGGACACTTTTCACGCAACGATACACAGTACCAGATTTAAGTCATTTGAAGCCTTAGGAGGATTTTTCGGATTCCACTTTATAATATGAATCAATCTACAAGCATGTCGTATTTTTAAAGAAACAAATGGAATACTATTAACTGTAATATTTTTTCCCTTATATATATACATATATATAGTTATTTAGTTATTTATTTATTATGCAAATTTTGTAAAAGTAAATTATTATATTACTTTAATATGGAGGCTCCTTTAAGGGAGAGGTCTGGCAACACAGTCGTACACAACTCATATGTAGTCGGTATTCAAACTTGAGCATCATTGATACATAGTCAAGTGATTTATGCCAATCATCGACACATCGCATTTTTTACATTAACCACTGCACTAAACATCGTCCAAATCAACGCGATATTTCTTTTGTCTTTTTCGTTTCCCCTTCATTTTTTAAACATTGAATAGCACGCGGATAGTTCTAGGAGTTCGCATCGTTGTGTGTGTGTGTTGACTAAAGTGTAAAAGAGCATTCTAATAGATTGGAAATGCGTAACAACAAGCAATATGTCTTCTTCTTCTTCTTATATAATACAGACGTTACTTCAAAAAAGAAGATGATTACGTCCTACGCGTCATGCATTTAGTCATGCATATTAACCAATGACTTAAATTCTGCCAAGTCACTGGTTTTTCTGGCTAGCTCAGGCAACCCATTCCATGCTCTAATAGCACTAGGGAAGAAGGAGTATTTGTACAAATTTGTCCTAGCATATGGGACGAGGAATGTGCCTTTATTTTTGTCTCATCTATAAGTATTGAAAAACATCTCTGGGTTTGTTAGTTCTTAGCATATTATATATTATATATTACTGATGAAAGATTTAACGTTCTATAGTTTATAATTAAGAGATGAAAGAGTTAATGTTTTATAGTTTATATTTTAGAGATGAAAGAGTTAACGTTCTCCTTATGATCTAGTGATTCTTAATTCAGCTGTTAAGATTTACTAAATGTAGAAAAATAAAAGTGTGTCAATTCATTTATGCGGAGTTTAATTAATTTTTTTTAATTTCAAACAATTTTTTTTTTGCTAGCAAGATGTAAGATATCAGATATTAAGAATATATCAGCGGTTGATAGTTCTCAATTTAACACTGTCTAGAGATGACCACTGAATGGTCAGTTTCTACACTCAAACCCGTAGAACAAAAACGCAACCTGAAATAGAGAAAAAAAAAACAATGAGAATGTTTTTTTTTTATTCAACTACAAAAAAAGTAGATAAAGTCAGAGATATATTACTTTGAATGTCTACTTATCTTGTAGGTCTACATTACGCTTTTATGGGCGATGTGTTTCAGGTTTAGGTGACACATAATTAGCACAAAATAGACTTCGTAACATGAGCTATTTATAAAAACATTTGATCTGATTTTTAAATATTGATATTTAATTTTATATTTCGTAATCAAAAACAAATATATTTTCTGCTGCAGGGGTGAGCGAATGGCAGGGTCATATATGCATGTTTATTGTATTTTCTTAAATAATCAAATATTTATCACTCTGATCATTATTTATCCCACACAAGTAGAGTTGATTACAAATGTCAAATGCATGCCGACAAATAAATAATAAAAATAAATAAATAACCTACTTTTTGTTTTGTTCTTGAAAGAAAACATCAATTTCATCTATATAAAGTTTTGGATGCCTCAGGCCAAGAAGATTCCACTGGAACACATTCAGAAGGGGAGGAACTTGTATGAAGGAAAATTTCACCGACTGAACACTGCCAATGTCTGATGGAGTAGGCACAGAGAAATGATATTCTTTCCCGACTTCAAATTCCATCACACTGTGAACATTCAACAACAACAAAATATGATTAGGTCCAGTATGTTTACATTTACAAGACTAGAAGATGAAAACATAGTAAGGACTGAACAATACAATTGACTCATTTCTAGATTTCTTTCGCCGAAACTTTTGATATTGATGTGCCCAGCCCAGCTATCTGTTCATCAGTTTCTCTACACTAGCTACACCGAGTTTTACGCTATTCGTAGTTAAGTCTTGTCATTGTTTGCTCATGATGGACGACACCTTTGATATAGGAGGTTACGTGATGGAGCGCAGGCACTTTAGTGAATAAGTTCGCTAAGATCTAGCTGCTTCCTGCATAGCACCCCGGAGCTCAACAGATGTGAAAATCCCCCCCCCCCCCCCAGGAAAACACATTCTTGACGTCTGTGATGCAGCGGAGGAGAAAAGTTGGCAGCTAATTCCTTCCAAAGGAAACAGCTTCAGAAAAAGGTCGCGGAATAAACGTTTGAGACTATATGGAAAGAAATTTCTGAAGACGAAGGCAGCAAAAAGAGAACTTATTTCGACCACCCGTAGACAGTGGTATCGTCTATGCTGAATCTGCGCAGTCACGCAAAATACTGCATTTCTTCTTAATCTTCGGATTCAAAGTCAAGCTTCATTATTAATAGAGCACTATAGATTCTGTACTTGAAAGTAAACAATTACAAGTCAAAACTTACACAGGATTTAGACGAACATCGTTAGTACTGCCTTGATCGCCCACTATATCTACAGTAATATATCCTTGCTCTGACTGACCACTTATAGAACTCATCTTGACTGTCAGTTCAAGATGATACACTGATAAAAGAAATGCATAGTTGACTGAACATCATTATTACTGATTACGTGATTTCAATAATCTAGTTTTATGTAATATACATTAGAGATTATATTATTTGTAAAACATAATGAAATATATCTTCTTGAATCTTTTAACCAATAAAGCGATCTATTTAAAATATACATAAAACGGTCAAATATATTTTCTACAATACGGGTTATGTCATACTGCAAAATGGTCGGTGGTTATCTGTTGTCAGATAAATTTTACGTCGTTGTCCTGGGCTTGGTTTACTTCTGTCAGCATGAAAACCCATGTAGGGACATCCTCCAGGACCACAAACATTACACACACCATTCTGTAAAATATCACAGGATATTAAGATCTTTAGATAATTGAAGACTGTGACTTTAGAGCAAGTCAAGACCCCTCAAGATTTGACGCAATAATGATTTTTGAAAACCTAGAGGTCTTTCAAGTCTGTGAGGTCTTAAGGGAAAAAAAAAGATCCTTGACGACCTAAAGGTCCTTAGAACAAGTAAAGTTCTATGAAAACTCGGTTGTCTACAGTGCAAGTGAAGATAATTAAATACCTAATGGTCTTTAGAAAATGTTAAGATCTTAGAAGACCTAATGGTCTTTAGTTTAAGTAAAGATATTTAAAGACCAAAAGGCCTTAGGGCAAAAAAATAATTTTGAAGATCTTGACGTTTTTTGGGTAAGTGAAGACCTTGCGGGCTTTAGAACAAGTAAAGTTTTCTTAATATCAGAAGTCGTTAGGGCCAAAAAATTTAAAGCTCTCTAGAGATCTAAAAGTCAATAAGTCTATTGAAGTAAAGCTCATTGACACAAACCAAGGCCTACACATCATTCTTTTAGCCCGCTACATGCTTCAAAACCCAGAATCAACCTATTCTTTTTTTATTCAAATATTAAAATGTTTCAGAGATAAAATTTAATTTAAAATGTCGATGTCATAAACAATTAAGACTAATTATAATAGTTATTAAAAACAGTAGCAACTCTAATAATGAGCTTACAGTGAAGTCTTGTTCACTGTTACATGGATAACCAACAAATGGACATCTGGTGTTTATACTTTCTACATAGTAATGAAAAGCTCTCATGTGATTACAAATCAATGTCTCTATAGAACCTAGAATCAGAAAAACAAGATTTGTACTATCTGAAGTCTAGTACCTAATAACATTGTTTTTCTTGCTACATTATAGAAAAGCTTAGTCTAAAATTGCTAATTACAAAATTCTGTAAGAAGAAATGCACTGACCTTCCACCAATCCCCATTGAGCTATTTGTGTGAAAGGATTTCTTGTACAGCCGGGCTGGTCTCGACCAAGATTTGGAAAAAAGTCAAGATGGCCTACAGCTTGCTTGGTACCCAGACCTAATATAATATAAGATGTTTTATATGCAAGCAGTTTTCTTTATCATTCTTCGTTAGGTTCACATATAGATTATGACCTCTGACCTAGTTCTAGCAGTCCTAATGGTGCTCCATCAGAATGTATGACATCTACAAAGACAGCATCGGTTGGGTCAAGTCTTACTACAGGATCTGTATTCTCAAAGTAGGGGCCAGCAGGATCGATGCCTTCAAATCAAATACAAAAATAAACAAGGATAATATTAAAGTCTAGATTACTATCTTTTTAAAATTATATTCATAAAGTTTTCTCATAGTCTTTTAAGGCAGTCTTTAATTTTATCCGTATCATATGGTATCTGGACCTAGTAAAATGAAAAGCCTGATAGAATATGACTTACCAGATATGCGTGCTAAACCAGGTATTCGTTCTCCTGCATAACCAGATATTTGAGCTCCAAGACTGTGACCAATGAGATGAAAGTCTGAAGCAGACATACCTTTTTTTTTCTAGAGCCATTAATGGAACAAAAAAAAAAGTTTAATGAACTAAAAAGGAAACAGAATGAATGAACTTGTTCAGTAGAGCGCTAAGTTGTGGCAGTGTGGTAAGTCTCATGAAGGACAATGAAGGTGTAAGCACAGGTATTGTTAATGTCTTCTGTAGGACGGGTGGTGACCTTATAGTGTCTACATTATTGACTTATTACTTACATTACATTCATTGTTTAGTTTTTCTACAAAAGTACGTCCCCCTACCCCTTTACAGTTTAGAATGTAAAATGAGGAGGTGATCACCCCAATGCCCCAATCGGTAAGTGCTGAAGCTCCCAAATTACTGTCAACAAATCTGTTTTAAAACACAGACGGTAAGAGTTCATAAACTAAAAGCAATCGTGTGATCAGCAGGTGCCTGGGTTCTAAACATCATAGTTAGTTGCCCAAGTATTAACCATTGCCTACGTTGTGTTCTAGACAATATCAGCATTTGCTTATGTTGATCTATTGAAATATCAACAGTTGCCTAATTATGTTCTAGATGGGACATAATGGGGAGTTAACTATTTTTGATCAATTGTAAAGACAGGACTTATTCCCCTTAAGAAGGTTAGGTATATAAGGCATAGTAAAGTGTGTTTAGAGGCCTCTTGCTCCGAGTTACCAGCTTGACTACTGGACCTGTGTTGTGAACTTTATATATTTTTTCTGTTAGTTATTGGTCGTGTGTCTTGGGGTACTCGGGAGAAGTGTGCCCTGCTCTGAAGATCTTTGGACTAAGTATATCTTTAATCATTATTGTATTTTATATATTCTGGTTAATTAGTAGATATAGCCTCAAATGATTTCCAGGCAGTGTTAACCCTCATGTTTTGAATCCTGGGATTCCAAACGTGACGCATTTTAAAGCCTTGTGTCTGTGATGGATTCAAAATTGTTTTGAATCATCCAATAGACTTTCCCGAACGATGACTATAAGCACCGTGTGACACCCACCAGGGGGTAACACCCAAGTGGAAAAATGCACTTTTCCAAAATGAACTTTTTAAAATAAAAATTAATACCTCGAATTTCTCTCATAGTTTTAGATCAGCATGTCCAAAACGTTCTTAATTTATTTCTATTTGACTTGATATCTTCCTATTAAGAGAAAAAGAATGCGTTGTAGACGCCAGGAAAAAGATATCTGAAGTGCAGAAATTTAGAAAAACACTTGGCGCCCTGGGCTTCGCCCCAGACAACTCTGATTGAGCTTAAGGCTTTCCCCCTAACATCTTATCTGACCAGTTGAGTGGCGAACATAACATTTTGTATTGTAAAATGTTGAAAACATGGACTAAAGCCCCTCTCGCGCCATTTGACGCATAGAAATCAGTCAAAGATGACAGCCACTTGCCAGCAAGTTCCCACGAAAATCGGGACTTCTAAAAAGGTGTGACGCCATGTTAGACGTGGACGGCCATGTTTTTGCGTACCTCTTTTCGACTTTCATGTTAAGTCTGACTTTGGTAAAAATGTGTTTCGTCTTGCTTAATGATATACCTTAGACGGCGAATGTGCAGAAAAAGATTTCTCTATTTGTAACATTTTCTCAGTTTGTTATTCGTAGGATCCATGCCAGCCATCACTGCTCAGCCTCTTTTCAACCTATAACGTTTCGAAGCGTAGGTGGCCTTTAGGACAATAATTGTATTGAGTAGGTGGATTTTAATCTCCAGGCTTATTGATTTGTTAGTTTAGATAGGCCGTACTTTGCAACAACATCCGACATGCAACACCATGATAGGCATCTCCATCACTTGAGATAACACGGCCTAAATAGGTGAACTTTTCTATTTGTTCAAGATCTGTAGGACCAATGTTGATTGGGGTACTGGGTAGGCTGCACCCAACATACATAACTTTGAGGGCGTTTTTATCTGTCATCTCCTGTATACATTAATTTTATTTCAAAGTATTCCAAAAATTGCAAAATCCAACTCGGTTTGGTTTACGCCATCGAAGCCTGTTAATGTGTTTTTTTGACGTTGTCGATGGCTACAAGAAAGAGTAATGATACATTCTTATCTCACACCTATCTTGAAGTTGAAGAATTTCACCATCTCTTGTGACACAACAGCTTATCTTATCTTCTTATCTTATATAATACAGACGTTACTTCAAAAAAGAAGATGATTACGTCCTACGCGTCATGCATTTAGTCATGCATATTAACCAATGACTTAAATTCTGCCAAGTCACTGGTTTTTCTGGCTAGCTCAGGCAACCCATTCCATGCTCTAATAGCACTAGGGAAGAAGGAGTATTTGTACAAATTTGTCCTAGCATATGGGACGAGGAATGTGCCTTTATTTTTGTGTCTTTCAGAGTATTTTATTAAATTTTGTTTTTGTATTTGAAGATTATGGTTCAGTGTTTTATGTATGATTGCTACTTTACTTTTGAGTCTTCTGTCCTGAAGGCTTTCTAAATTTAGTGATTTTACTAATGGTGTTACCCTAGTCAAATGTGAATATTCGTTTGTTATGAATCTCACTGCTCTATTTTGTGTTTGTTCCAGTTTCTTAATGTTTTCTTGAGTTGAGGGGTCCCACACGGTGGATGCATATTCTATTATTGGCCTAACCAAGGTTAAATAACATTTTAGTTTTATGTTCTTATTTGATTTATAGAAATTTCTTTTAATAAACCCTAATGCTTTGTTGGATTTTTTTATAGTTTCATCAATATGTGGATTCCATGACAGTTTTTCATTTATTATAACACCTAGGTATTTTGAGTTTTTAGTCTGTGTTACTGGTTTGCCATGAATAAGATAAGTGAAATTTATTTGTTTTAGTTTTTTTGTTACTCTTAACAACTGACATTTTTCTGGGTGGAAAGACATGCTCCAGTTTGATTCCCATTTCTGTAATTCATCTAATTCTCTTTGTAAAATATCTGTGTCTTGTTTTGTTTTTATTGTTCTATATATTATGCAATCGTCTGCAAATAATCTGACTTTTGTTCCTGAACTATGCAATTTGGTAAATCATTTATGTAAATTAAAAATAGTAGTGGACCCAAGACTGTTCCTTGAGGTACACCTGAGTTTACTGTTATTGGTGTTGATTTAGAGCCATTTATTATTACAGTTTGTTCTCTCCCTATCAGAAAATCTTTAATCCACTGATGCAGTGGACCGTTAATGCCGAAATATTTTAATTTTTTAAGCAAACTATGGTGGTGAACTTTGTCAAAAGCCTTGGAAAAATCTAGTAAGATAGCATCTATTTGTTCACTATTATCTAAACCTTTTGAGAAATCATCAATTAGTCCTATTAGTTGTGTTTCACATGATCTATATTTCCTAAAGCCATGTTGGTATGGGGTGAGGACATTATGTTTGTCTAAGTGGTTTATGATGTTGCTACATATTATGTGTTCTAGTATTTTACATGTGATGCTGGTAAGTGATACTGGTCTGTAGTTTCCTGGATCAGATTTTTCTCCTTTTTTAAATAGGGGGGTGACATTAGCTTCTTTCCAGTCCTTTGGTACTCTGCCCTGGTTAAGCGATGCCTGAAAGAGTATTTTGAACACTGGGGCTAGCTCATTGCTTAGTTCTTTGAGTAATCTAGCTGGAATACCATCAGGTCCAGACGCTTTATTTGGTTTGGTGTTGGCTAATAGTTTTTTAATTCCATTTTCTTGTACTACTAAATCTTCTATGTTGTCTACTTGGTTCAAATTAAGAAATATGTCTTTGTCTCCTGGGGCTGAGAATGCTGATGCAAAGTATTTGTTTAGGATGTTTGCTTTAGTTTCATTATCATTATGTATTATGTTATGTTCATCTTTTAATGGCGCTATGCCTGTTGTTTCCATTTTCTTAGACTTAATGTATGACCATAGGTTTTTGTTGTTATCTTTAGATATTACATTGTTTATGTATTCACTCTGCAGCTGTCTGCTTACTTTTTGGGTTAGGTGTTTAATTTTTAGATACTTTTTGTAAACTCTTTCTGCCTTGGTTTCTTTAAATTTTCTATATAGGTTTTCCTTCTGTTTACAAAGCTTCTTTAGTCTATTATTAAACCAGCATTTATTTATTTTGTTTAATGTGTATTTAGTTGGTATATGATTTTCTATAATGCTTTTAAGATGGTTTTTAATGAAATTCCAGAGGTCATCGACTGGTTGGTTAATGTCTTTTTCTAATAAGAATGTTTGTTGAAAGTTTAATGCAGCTTGGTGTAGTTGTGTTAGGTTACATTTATTCCAGAGTAAGATTTTTCTTTTGGTTTTTGTATTGGCTACTGCTTTTAGATTGGCTTGAGAGATGTCGCTGAATTTGGACAAAGTGTTGCGAGAGGCCTTATTCTCTTGCTATTTTCCAGAGTGATTCCGATGGACGCTATCAAATGATCAACATCCTTTGTTCTATTCCAAGCTTTGCTCGACGATGTTTCGCATGACGTAAACCTGTTCAGTGCTCTATTTACCTTTCCAGAAGCAGCTGAGAAACACTAGTATAATTTAAAACCTTTTCCGTATGGAGCTCTTAAATTATATATAATCTCTTATAAAAAATATGTTTTACTCAATGTTTCTCAATTCAATAATTGTACATTTTTAATCTATGTAACCTAATAACTAAAATAGAATTAATCAATTAATTAGCTTACGATTGTTCAACAAAAAGATACAAGATAAACAATAGTTGTTTGTTTTTTTAGTGGGAGATTATTTTTCCTGGGGGTGGGGTGACACCCCAGATTACCGCACCGGCTGACGCCACTGACTATAAGTGGGTTTCCATGAAGCTTACAGTTCAAGCCCTTATTTTGACTAAAAGTAGTCGCGTGTTGACCTAAGAAATTCGTTTTTTGCTTTCTACACTGAAGTGTGATTTTACTTTATTTCGGCCACGCTATATACAAGTGTACTTACTATGAGTTCATCTACTAACAAGCCTATCTGAGCGCCCACGACTCTCGTGTTGGCTGTTGCCTGGGTGTAGGGTGGCGAGTTCCCTTTTGACCAGTCCACAATAATGACATTATAGTCACCATGTGCCAGTAACTCGTCCTTCAGATTCTGTAAATAAAACCATATCTTTTTTTTTTCTCGGTATTTATTAAGTATCCCATGAAATCTAAAAGAAAAACATCAAAATATTCAACATGTTTACCACTTGGTCCTCAAGTAAATGAAGAGAATAGTGTCGTCACCTACTAGAAAAGTACATTACGATACACAGTTTCACAGTACCACGATTGTAAAATATTCTTCAATAGATAATTTGTTTCTTTTTAGAAATCTACCCTTTGATGGAATACGTTGTTTCAGTAGAGGAACACATCATTTGTTGGATAAGTTGTTTTAATAGAGAAACACATCCTTTGTTGAATAAGTTGTTTTAATACAGAAACACATCCTTTGTTGGATAAGTTGTTTTAATAGAGAAACACATCCTTTGTTGGATAAGTTGTTTTAATAGAGAAACACATCCTTTGTTGGATAAGTTGTTTTAATAGAGGAACTCATCCTTTGTTGGATAAGTTGTTTTAATAGAGAAACTTTGATGGATAAGTTGTTTCAATATAGGAACTTACCCTTTGATGGATAAGTTTTTTCAATAGAGGAACTTAGCCTTTGATGGATAAGTTGTTTCAATAGAGGAACTTACCCTTTGATGGATAAGTTGTTTCAATAGAGGAACTTACCCTTTGATGGATAAGTTGTTTCAATAGAGGAACTTACCCTTTGATGGATAAGTTGTTTCAATAGAGGAACTTACCCTTTGATGGATAAGTTGTTTCAATAGAGGAACTTACCCTTTGATGGATAAGTTGTTTCAATAGAGGAACTTACCCTTTGATGGATAAGTTGTTTCAATAGAGGAACTTACCCTTTGATGGATAAGTTGTTTCAATAGAGGAACTTACCCTTTGATGGATAAGTTGTTTCAATAGAGGAACTTACCCTTTGATGGATAAGTTGTTTCAATAGAGGAACTTACCCTTTGATGGATAAGTTGTTTCAATAGAGGAACTTACCCTTTGATGGATAAGTTGTTTCAATAGAGGAACTTACCCTTTGATGGATAAGTTGTTTCAATAGAGGAACTTACCCTTTGATGGATAAGTTGTTTCAATAGAGGAACTTACCCTTTGATGGATAAGTTGTTTCAATAGAGGAACTTACCCTTTGATAAGGAGTTTCATTAGAATTATCGATAAAACCATGAGACAAAATTTTGGTTGGTTTATTTTTAAATTGAGCCCACACTGTAGTCAGATCATCTAGACGTGTTGCTGGAAGATTGAGTGAGGAATTGGATCTGTCTCTTGTATAGAGTTGGAATATGGTTCTGTGGATACATAAGTTTTACACTCGCTCTAATAAAAATGTTGATAGCTGACGTGAGGAATTCATTCTTTTAACATTTTAAGTTTCATTTCGTAAGAAAAAAGTATCTACTTACTCGATCGTAAGCTGCTTATTATAATTGCTCTTATGACGTTGGTAATCCAGTCACATATGATTAAAACAAGATAACAAAGAAAATTCGTGTTTTGAAGATGACTCTGTTGGTACATTTTTAGTTAAGCAGTAAGTAAAATAAATTATATGTCAGGCTTTGATATTTTTTAGCATTACCAAAATTAGAAGTAAATTGGAGTTCAATTGCGCTTGTTTTTCTAGTTTTGTCACTAGAGATTTATTATGATAGTAATAAAACATTTTTTAAAAAGGGCGTATCTTATGGCCCAGAAAAAGTAACAGAAACTCTCTTTACAGAAGTCAGAGACATTGAGCAACAAACTATCCGTAGATGAAAAACTTTAAAAAAATAACTTGTGAAGGTAAAATATGACTTCCAGCTTGTCGCCTTTTATTTAGTGCATCAATTAAATCTATTAATTCACAATAACTGCCAACTATTTTTCAAAACAAAAGTGAAAATTTTCGCTAGACCATAAGTACTAATAGGTCGCTTATCCAGTTCAACACATTAAACTTCGTTTAATTTTGAAAATTCCTTTGCATATATATGTTTTGGAGAAAAATTCCTTTTTCAAAACTATACTCTAGACATTATTATTTTGATTATATGTTTTATAAAAAGGTGTATTTGTATGGAAAATGTTTTGCTTATTCAATTTTCAAAACATGGACTTCGCTTTCAGAAGATCAAAAGTAGCGGTTGTTTAATCCGACAATTTTAATTAGCGCTTTTTGTTTTTGAGAAAGAAGAGTGACAGACTGACAAACGATCAAAATATACTAAATCACTAACTGCTTAGTATTTTTAGGAAAAAATAGTTTACCCTATTTGTTCTGGTCTTTCGGGAGGCAATACCAAAGGTCTTTCTAAACTTATACCAAATGGACCTTCAGTAGCAAAGCAGCCAAGTCTATCAAAACAAACAGCAGCACCTGTATCAAAGGTTTCGGATGTATCATATGTAAGATGTATCACGTAAAGGATTAATCGGGTATTAGATCATGTATAGGATTATCATGTATTGGATGTAAATCTATTAAGTAAGTAAGTAAATCAAATAAGAACATAAAACTAAAATGTTATTTAACCTTGGTTAGGCCAATAATAGAATATACCGTGTGGGACCCCTCAACTCAAGAAAACATTAAGAAACTGGAACAAACACATAATAGAGCAGTGAGATTCATAACAAACGAATATTCACATTTGACTAGAGTAACACCATTAGTAAAATCACTAAATTTAGAAAGCCTTCAGGACAGAAGACTCAAAAGTAAAGAACCATAATCTTCAAATACAAAAACAAAATTTAATAAAATACTCTGAAAGACACAATAATAAAGGCACATTCCTTGTCCCATATGCTAGGACAAATTTGTACAAATACTCCTTCTTCCCTAGTGCTATTAGAGCATGGAATGGGTTGCCTGAGCTAGCCAGGAAAACCAGTGACTTGGCAGAATTTAAGTCATTGGTTAATATGCATGACTAAATGCATGACGCGTAGGACGTAATCATCTTCTTTTTTGAAGTAACGTCTGTATTATATAACATAAGATAAGATAAGTAGATTAATTGATGGTCTTTTTTTTGTCTTCTTATTTAAAGACAAGAGCGAATCTACAGACTGTACTGGAAGGGTGTTGATTTTTTTTAGCGGAGGTAATTATGAAATAAACTCTAAGTATCATCCAACAAATCGTGGCGGATGTCATATTTAGTAGAAAAATGTTCTGATGATCCAAGACCAAAATAAAACAAACTTAAAGAAAAGGTTTAACAGTGGTTCTCATTTTGTAGACTAATGACAAACACAGAGTCCAACCCTTCAGATTGTTTTAAGAATGGTGTTGTTAGACAGTATAGAAATCAACTTTTTCAAACTCTAAACGCTGCAAGGTTCACATCAGTGAAAAAGTAATTTCGCCCTTAGGTTATATAGATGGGAATGAAAAAGTAATTTCGCCATTAGGTTATATAGATGGGAATAGAAAAGTAATTTCGCCCTTAGGTTATATAGATGGGAATAAAAAAGTAATTTCGCCCTTAGGTTCTATAGATGGGAATGAAAGAGTAATTTCGCCCTTAGGTTCTATAGATGGGAATGAAAAAGTAATTTCGCCCTTAGGTTATATAGATGGGAATGAATTCACAGATCTTTAATAGACCTGAGTAATAGATTTCTTTTTAACAGTAAGGACCATTCAAACATGAAGAAAGTTATTCAAATACTTGTAATATTTTTGAGTTAGGTAAAACTTGTCTGCTTCCCTGGTTCTAGTCCTTTGCACGCCTGTCACTGTGGACGAAATGTTTGTATATTTAATGTACATCTACTTCAGTAAAACTTATTTGATCTATTTCGAGTACATACGTTTGTCCGTCGCTGTGACTGTGTTGACTTGGAGAAAGCAGACCACCAGTAGACACAGCACTGCAGATATTTCCTGGCAGCACATCGTTAAAGTCTCCAACTAGACATGGATTTACGTCTACATCTAGGGCTAAATCTGGGACCGCAAATAGTTTCTTATCATAATTTTTTTTTTTTAATTAGATAAAAAGTTTTCTTATCTTTGCAACAGTTTTACAAGTTTGTTTAGTAGATCATAATAATTGTATTATATAGAATCCTAATTGATGATATCGGATTTAAATTTCAAAACAAGATTACAAAGAGAGTTTGTGTGAAAACAAAAACTCAGAGGCGGTCCCCTCAGGGTCCATCCATGCAGACAATAAGGCAGGTTTCAATAATTTTAGCACAAAGGTCAGTAGCTGTGAAATACAAACTATAAAAAAACTACAATGTGTGTGGGATGAACGTCTTACCGATATGATTGTATTGTGAAAGGGGAAGGGAAGAACGGGGTATTTTGGTGAATGTTTACATGATCATTTTTTAAATACATTAAAAATTTTCACTCAGGTACGATTTCTTTCACTTGTTCAAGATACTAAACAAAAAGTTAATTACAAATAGTTAATTGGTTATTTGTTTTATTGATTCTTGTGTTGTTAGGTAAAAGAAATAGTTGTGCAAAATTTCAGCTTGATCCGAGATTGGGTGTGGAAGAAAAAATGTGTACAATCTTTTTACCAGACTGAGTGAGTTGATATAAGGTTTGATATAAGTTTTGTAAAAAAAGACACCTTCAACTCCCGTCAGCAAAATATCCCCCTCACCTTAGAAAAGCTGATTTAGATTAAGAGGAATTTAAGGGTTTTCAAAAATAATATTTTTTACTATTATAAAAATATTTTAAATAATTAATTGTGTTCAATATGTCCACAGGAAACTTAATTTTGTAACAGAACTAAAATTATAGTCTTGCAAAGCTCTGAAAGAAAAATTTGGTAGGAGAAAGTAAAAGCGAGGTAGGCCTATTACTTTTAATCTTGTGTATTGTAAACAGTTTCAAGCATAGATTGAAAGTGAGTTTAGTGATTATTTAGTCCTAAACGTAGTGAGACAAAAGAGAAATCTGAGCTTGAGAAAAATTTGGAAAAAGTGATATGGAAAAAGATTCTCTGGGCTCAAAACTTTCATCTCATTTGTTCTACTTAAAAGTGTTAAACTGTTAAATTTCCATGAAAATCGTTAGAAATGTTTTTCAGAATAGCGTCTACCCACCCATACACCTTCAACGAAGATACGAGTTGAATAGAGGTAGTGTAAAAAGATGGAGATCCTCTTTAATCACATTGATGTAAAAAAAACTTCTTAAAATGTCTATTTTTAGAAAGCTGTTTAAATAAATGGTTTGCAGACGACACTCGCTGTATGAATGGTTTTACTTAGAAGGTGAATCATACAACACACAATTCTAGAATTTTATGAATTATACATTGGTAAGAAAGTAAATGCCAAAATGGAAAAAACCGAAAGTAAACCGGATCTTAATAATGGATAAGCAGAGAACTCGAAACCTATGACACAAAATCCTCTCTACGGATCTCATTCACTGTCACGTTTTTTTCATTGTTTTATTAATATTATCACGTGGCTAAATGTTGTTTGTTTACGATTGGTGAATGAGGTCCATTATTAATGTTTGATAATACCAAACAAAGAAAAACAAACAATGAGAGTTCTTTAATATATAGTTTAATTAAATCTATATGGAAACGTCTTTTAATTGAAGCTTTCAGAGTGAACACTTGGAATTCAAATTCAATTCTGATTAAAGACTATCACTGATTGGTCAGTTTCTACACTGAAGTCAGCCAGTGAAAAGCGAAATCTGAAATAAATAAAGTATAATCATGTATCTGAACGAGACCAATCGTCATAGAAAGCCTGAACGTCGCAACCGGGTGGAAGAATCACTGGCAAATCCAGGGGGGGGGGGGCTGTAGGGGCGATCGTCCCCCCCCCCCCACTCGACCGAATTTTAGTATAGAATTCACTCAATTTGTATACGAATTTATATTTATTACTTTTGTTAATTACATATACTAATTATTTATATTTCAAACCTATTTTTGGATTATTTCGCCCCCCTCTAGTATGTTGGCCAATTTGTGTGGTCAGGAAAGGGCGATGGCATTAATCCAGCCCCCCACCCCTTTAAAATTTTGAGTGGGGGGCGGTCCAATTTATTTGTAGAAATCACAACTTGCTAACAGAATCAATTAATTATCTATATGATTAAAACTTGTTATTGGTGTTTTAACCGATCTTTATATTATGTCGTTCCCCTGTTGGCCGATTAAGGGGGGGGGAGAATACCTCCACTGCCCTTCCCACCTAAACCCTTTGAGTGTGGGGGGTGGCGGTCCTACTTTTATTGGGAAATCATAGTTTGTGAACAAAATTAGTTGAGTTAAATATAATTTATGTATTATATCGCTTCCCTTCTGGTATCTTGGCCGATTCAGTGGGGTAATGGGGGGGGGCGATAGCATCTACTGCCCTCCCCACTCTAGCCCTCTGAGTGGGGGGGGCGGTCCTATTTTTATGGAAAAAGCATAGTTTGTGAACAAAATTAGTTGAATATCTGTATAAGCTACGTATTGATATGTGAACCTATTTGTATATTATGTCGCACCACACTCTAATCTCAAATTTTATCATTAGTAAATATAAAATGAAAAAGGTTTGTACCAGGTGGGAGGGACGATACGTGCAATCACCTTCCCCCATCGGACAAATCAATACTTTTTCTTTTTGTATTATAGTTAAGAAATTACACAATTAAAAAAAAATCTGTCATTAATATAATTTATATATGCTTTAAATTAAATTCTTATATCGAGTCGACCTACCCCTATTTTTTAATGCCTAATGCAATTATTAGCAGAAATTATAAAAAGGATATAGAATTTATCGTTTTCACTCTACCGCCCCCTCCCCTTTCAAGACGAAAACATGATGTTTAAAACAGAAGTCAAATATGGCGACAGTGTTTATGTAATTTCACATGAATTTATCATAATTTTTTAAAGAAAGACTCTGAACCAAAATATTCTTTTCCTAGTCGCCTTTTCCCAACCTTTACTCAATCTGCGATTTTTCTAGTAAAATAAATTTGGAATTATAGCTCTCAATTTATGCTTGAATCCTAAAAATGCAAAAAAAATTAGAGTAGAATCTAATTGGTCCACTTAATTTGTCCTCCCACTTCCGACATGTTTTGTTAGAGCTTTGAATTATAGTTTTGTAACAAAACAAAGTCACAAACTTGCCTATTGAACAAAATGTATCACTTACAAATGAGCTGTTTTGAAAATTTTATTTTTCGAATATTTTTTTTTCGGCGGCGATTCGCAAAGCCTTAATCTAAATATGTGGGATATCTTCGAATATTTTTATTTGCAATGTAGTAAGGGCCTATAAATTCATATTAGAATATTTATTAAGTAAAACATTATTGAAAAAAGTCATTTTTAATAGGATGAATGATGAGCTGTAGATGTCAGGAGAATGCGTTTCAGCAGTGAAGAATGCAAGAAAACGCTTTTGGCGTCGGAGCTTTGCCCCGAACCCCACGGAAGAGACTTACAGTGCACCCCCTGACCCCCAAGCTATCAAGAGAAAGGCTCAACATGTTTTTTATTTTTTTTCGCCGAAAGTTGAGAAACAATGTTTTTTTTTAATTCTCATATATATAAAGGAAGGGTCACGGATTGCAGATGCCATGCACAACAGAAGCAGAAAGAAGGGTGAAAATGCAACGGCGCCTGGTGATTATAGATGCCCAACCTGCGATCGCAGCTGTGTATCAAGGATTGGCCTCTTTAGTCACACAAGAATGGAAAAGATCGTCTCTCGAGACGTAAAATGCCACAGAATAAATATATAAATAAATAAATAAAAATAAAAAATAAAAAAATATATATATATGCTGTAAGCACGTTTATGCATAGGGTTAGGGTTTACTGGGCGTTAGGGTTGGGGTTTGGAAAAAAATCGCCACCCCCCACTCCAAAGTTCTGGATCCAGTATTGACACTAAACACTGTGCCAGCGAAGTGCTCATGAAACTAGAAGGTTTTATAGTCATCTATTCTTAGTTTTTGAACTTAAAAGCCGTGATCTATTTCTCTCTACAAAGTATAAAGGTGACTAATTTAACTCGCAACACCACATCAATTAAGTTTAATTTCTTTCTTCTGTTCTATACCAAACCAAATAATTAATTACCAATAATTCAACCAACTAATTGGTTATTTATAATGGATTCTTGTTTTGTCAGTTAAAAGAAATAATTTTGCAAAATTTCAACTTGATACAAGATTGGGTGTGGGAGAAATAACTTCTACTGGCTTTTTATCAGACAGACAGAGTGAGTAGATATTAACTTTGTAACTACATAAAAAGAAGTCAGAAATTCACTAAGAAAATAATTTAATTATGAATAGCTGCTGTTGTGTAAGAATTTAGGATTAGGACATAATAATGTTAGTTTCTAAAGGAACGAGTGAAACTTAGAAAACAAAAGGATAACTATGTAGCGAACACTTTCAGACCTTGCGATCTAGATAGCAGATAAAGTTAAGGTCATCTGTTTCTTTGGCCAACGGTTAACCAGCAGGGTGTCCTGTAACCAGCCCAACGACCAATCGTCTTTAATTTCCCCATCTTAAGTCAGGTACCCATTAGAGTTGGGTTGACTCAGGGGCGCCCTAAAAATCCTGAAATTCAAATCCCATTCTTCACAGAGATACGAACCCAGGACACCAGGTTCAGAAGCCAAGCGCTAAACCACTCAGCCACCGCATCCCCATATGCAAGTGCCCATAAATATTTTTATAAAGGTTCTATTTCATTGAAACTGTCCAAAGACTTTGTGTTCCGTTACACACTCTGCAACGTTTAGACCGAACACTAGGAACTCGACAAGAACTCGTTAGATGTAAAAAGCTTTAGCTATATCTAAGTCGCTTGTTCTCATATAGAATATTTATTACACTATTTAATATTTAGCTCTATAGTTCAGCTATGTTACATTGGATTAGATAATGTTAAATGTTGTATTTAGACTATATAAGCTTTGTTATATTTAGGTAGATAAGTAATGTTATATTTAGGTCAGACAGGTTATGTTATGTTTTGGTCAGACAGGTTATGTTATTCAGGCTAGACGGGTTATGTTAAATTCAGGCTAGAAAAACTATGTTACATTTAGGCTAGACATGTTATGTTATATTCGGGTTAGACAGGTTATGCTAAATTCAGGCTAGACAAGCTATGTTAAATTTAGGCTAGACAGGTTATATTATATTTAGGTCATACAACTGATTTTCGTTTAGAGCAGGCATGCTGTATAATATTTGAAAGGAAATGTATAACATAGCGACAAATCGTATATGATGGAATAAAAATTCAAAAAATACTTTTTGTTTTTTTCTTGATAGAAGATTTCGATTTCATCAATATATATTTGTGGTTGTCTCAAGCCAAATTGGAATATATCTAGAAGGGATGAAACGTGGTCGAATGATATCTTCACAGTGTGAACTTTGCCTAGATCTGATGCAGTAGGCACAGAGAAAAGATAATTTTTCCCGACTTCAAAATTTATCGGCCTGTGGAGTTTACAAAATGGAAATATTAGGCCAATGTTATCATTAAAAAAATACAATATAATAAAAAAAATGTGTTTTCACATAAACTCGTTGGCGGCCCCTGTGGGTCTCTCTGTTTTTTAATATATGATAATGCCACACGCCAAAGTAACGATAAATGAATCCTTATTAAATATAAAATGGATAGAGTGAGTGTTTCCACTTCTATACTTCAATAGGAAGGAACCGAAAGAGCGTTGGGAAAGTCTAGTTTTGATGAATCGAGTAGGGAGAGGCAAATGGTATGGACACTCCAACATCCTCCAACTCTAATCCTAAGGAAGGGTAAAGCAGATGTACATTTGCAGAGAAATTAAGCAATGATTGCAATTCATAAATATTCAAGTCTAAATACTCTATTCATTTATCATACACTCTCATCCATTTCCACCACCATGAGTTGGAAACAGGTTTAAAACTGGTAAGAAAATCTAGGATCATTTTGTTAATAAAAATGAAAAGGGTGCATCGTGTTCCCTACCGACCCCCCCTCCTCCCATTTTACACCGTGAACCAAGAGTAAAGTACAGACGTTAGTAGGAAGAATCCTGGGAGTGATCCGTATGCTGTGTGAAATTTTCACATCAAATAATCACATACAACTTATTTAATATAATTTATAGGGGCCTGCAAGGATCATTGCCCACCCGTTAAAGTTTTATTTCTTCCAGATCCGCCATTCTGTCTGGCGCCCTATTAGGTGTTGACCTGAGGTTTCATGCAAACGGAAGTTGACGAAGTTCATTGTTTACAAGGTGTGAAAAATCGCTCCCCTTTCTCCAACGTTTCAAAGTTCAAAGTATCGATACTTTTATTGTCTGGACAAACTGAAACTGGACATCTAATTGGGGGGGGGGGGAGGGTTGATTGAAATAAGGAGAATCTTGGTAATCTTCAGATGATTTAGTTGTGTTGATGTCTTGGGACTTAGAAACGAAGAGAAAGAAGTTAACCTTACTTTGAATAAAAAATGACCTTTATTTGGTGTTAAGAAAAAGTCCATGGTAATCCTACATAGAACCGTCACCTAATAGTGGGAGGCCACCGTCACATTATAGTGGGAGGGCCTACGTCACATAATGTGGGAGGGCCACCGTCACAACGTGCCACCAAGTGATAAACGACGTGTAGGATAAGGCACGTGCTTGGTCAGCTTTCACCCTGATCACGTGCGATAGATAGTTCACAGGAAGCAAAGCTTTATCACAATACCTTTGTCGTTTAGACTAGTCCTGGAAAGATTATAGTCAACTAATATCGATCAGCCTGTATTTACCTAGAGTTTAGACGAACTTCATTTGTTCTGCCTTGATCCCCCACTATATCTACAGTGATATAACCTTTTTCCGTCTGGCCATTTTCAGAACTCATTTTTACTGTCAGCTCCAGATGATACACTGATACAAGAGGCACAGGACAGTAAGGTTAGTGATTAGGTTTCTAGAACATTGTAATGTATTAAAAACATACATCACAATATATGAGGTGTACAAAATTTTCATTAAAGACTTTAAATGTTATATTCACAAAAGAATATGTACAATACAAATATTATTATTGATTGAACCGTACTACAGAATGGTTTTTGGTCATTTGTTGTCAAGTATATTTTTTGCCGTTGTCCTGGATTCAGTTTAGTTTTGTCAGCATGAAAGCCCATGTAGGGACATCCTTTAGGTGGACACACCTTGCACACACCACTCTGAAATATTTAGACAACGTAAAATGTTCATGAGACCAAGAAGTCAAACCAAGTTAACCAAATACTGATCCCACGGTCTACACCATATATTCACCAGCCTAGGAGAGTTCTAGTTAGATTTTTAGGTTAGACCACAAAAAATACATTAAAAAAAAACAGAATTCATCGCCTCTTAAAATTTAAATAGATAAGGATTTAATTGAAACAAATAGCGTACATCCATCTTTAAAGCTAATTATTTGAAAAATTATTTTTTTTCTAAAATGCTTACAGTAAAGTCTTGTTCTTTGTTACATGGGTAACCAACGAATGGACATTTGGTGTTAATACTTTCCACATAGTAATGAAAAGCTCTCATGTGATTACAAATCAATGTCTCTGTAGAACCTAGAATCAGAAAAAACAAGATAGTTCTACTTCAAATGAGAAGATAATTACGTCCATCTAGTCATGCATGTTAATGGTTGACTTAAACTCTGCTAAGCCGTTGGTTTTCCTGGCTGATTTAGGCAGCCCATTCCAAGCTATAATAGCACTAGTGAAGAATGAAACACAGATTTATCCTAACATACGGAATAAGAAATGTGTTTTTATCTTTGTGTCTTTCTTAATATTTTATTAGATTGTTGTAATTGTAAATTATGGTTCAATGTTTAATGTATTTTACTACTTTACTTTAAGTCTTCTGTCCTGAAGCGTCTCTAAATTTAGTAATTTTACTAAAGGTGTTCCTCTAATCAAATTTGAAAATTCGTTTGTTATAGATCTCACGGCTCTATTTTGCGTGTATTCAATATTCTTTAGTTTTTGTGAGTTGATGGGCTTCCAAATAGAGAATACACATTCTATCTAATATTGGCCTAAATAAGGTAAATAGCATTTTAGCTTTATGTTCCTATTTTATTTGTTAAAAAGTCTTTTAATAACCAAACTAATCAATTTCAAGAACGCCATAATAAAAGAGAGGGGAACTGCTGTGTGGGCGACATGGTTCCGACCATAGCTAATGCCCAGGCATTCATCTCATTTCAATGAGATGACCCGTAGTCGTTTCGCTACTGAAGGAGGCCAGAGAGAATCAAAGAGCATTACAGTCAACTAAATAATACAATTTTGTTTGCGCTACAAATAAAAGAGATTTTTTAAAAATTCATTGAATGGTGTTTGAAAAGTGAAAAAAAGAAATATTGTTAACCAATTAAAATACACAGAACATCAACTTTTCCTTTATCTTGACCACCAGATACACACCAAAAAAAACCAAACAACTAGCTATTTGTTATCTACGATACATGAAAATCTTTCATAACTTACAAAACAAGAATCTTTTTGTTTTCTAAGAGTTAACGGATGTTTTAATTAATTCGTTGCACTGACCTTCCACCAATCCCCATTGAGCTATTTGTGTGAAAGGATTTCTTGTACAGCCGGGCTGGTCTCGACCAAGATTTGGATAAAAGTCAAGATGGCCTACAGCTTGCTTCATTCCTAAACCTAAAATTACATAGAAAGATTTATTTTATATGGTGACATTTTATCCCCGTCTGTTGAATAAGTATACCTTATACATTATGACCTCTGACCTAGTTGTAGAAGTCCTAATGGTGGCGCATCAGAATGTATGACATCTACAAAGACAGCATCGGTTGGGTCAAGTCTTACTACAGGATCTGTATTTTCAAAATAGGGGCTAGCGGGATCGATGCCTTGAAATAAAAATACAACAATACAGAAATATGAGCATAAAAAAAATATCTGGTTTACAATCTTTATTCTAGTACTACTAGATCTAGCTGATATCTACTTCGCAAGGATTTGTAGTATGATTAAATTTCACCACTTTTTGTTTCTTTTTTTTTTATTACAAAGCTTATATCATATTAACTCACTCTCGTTATCAGTCTGTCTGTCTGTCTGTCTGATAAAAAGTTTAAACATATTTTCTCTCCCATTTCACATTCTCTGATCAAGTTGAAATTATGCACAAATATTCATTGTACCTGACAAGACATGAATCAATAAAAAATGAACTAATTAGTTAACTAATTATTGATGATAAATTATTTTATTTGATATCAAAATAAGAGGAATAACTGCTACTAAATGAGAGATGCGAATGTATATATCAATTTACCCCCCCCCCCCACTACGCTTTTTTTTTTCTCCCATTATCGGATCAAGTTGAAATTTGCATAATTCTTCCTAATCGAGAACACTCTACGAATCAATCCAAAACACAATCACGAAAAAGAAACATTTTTGTTTTCGTTGTATATTATTTGCGCCTCTTGCACACACTTTCTTTGAAGCCGTTACAATTAAAACAGGTTTAGATTGAAAGGGAGACACCTACTTCCACAGTACAGACCTCGAGACAAAAAGCACTTCTATTGACACATAACGTACACACATTATTTTAATTAATCGATAAGTGATAAAGTGATCTTTCTGAAATATTTTTAAAAAGCGAATAAATACTGTGACAGTATGCTTTAATGCACGCAACCTTTATCCTAATGCAAGCAAAGTACGATATCCATACATGTCTTCATACCATCCAAATACATTTCCTGAAGGCCTCAATGAAACATTCCCGCTCCCCTTGACGTAATTGTTTCGGTATTTTGTTCTCTAACTAAAAAAGAAAATATCCATTTGGTTTTATTGATTGTAATAGCTTATCGCTACCCCCTTTTTAAAGTACTGAAATGACATATATCTAGATTTATCTTTTTATGCTATTATGATAAGTTGTTGTTTTTTAAGTCTTACTCTCTGTCTCTCTCTCTCTCTCTCCCTCTCTCTCTCTCTCTCAAAAGAAAAAAAAAGAGATCTATCTTATGAATGATTTAGGATTGGTTTTGTTTTTTTTAGACCGCGTCTAAAAGGAAGTGGAAATAAATAGACTTATGAAATAAAAATAGGAAATTCGTGATATTTTTAAAATTCTTTATGTGTAGATTGCTCCCTTTGGTGAAATACCGAAAATAAAATACAAAGGTTTGACAGAAAGCTTGCAATTTTTTTTCGCGAATAGCGGTCCTAAGGTTGCGAACCTGTCAAAAAAAAAAAAACGTTCTTAGCAAGCGTCTAGTCGGTAAAAAAAAATATATGTGTTAAATTTCATACTAATTCGTTCGACAGTTTTAGAGCTTCCTTGATCAATGAGTGTGTCAGTGGTATTTTAAAAATATATAATAGAAAAAAAACATATTCAGAATTATCGATGTAAAGATTTTACTCTAGCGAAGGTGTGAGTGTGTGTCAATAGCGAAGGTGTGAGTGTGTGTCAATAGTGGGATTTAAAAAAAAAGGGGGGGGGGATGTTTAGAATCCAAAATGCCAAGAAAGTGTGAATCTAAGAAAGTGTAAATCTAAGAAAGTGAATCTATAACTAACCAGACTAATTACAGGCAAACAACTTTAACTTTGTTTAAATATAGATTTAGATTTATTTTTCTTGTCATATGAAGTATCATATTAGTTTAACTGTGTATTGGGCTATAAAATATAAAATGATTGAAAGTCTAGATCTATAATTATATGTATATGCGAATATCGACTTTTCAATAAACAAGGGTTAGTGTAAAAAAAAAAAAAAATATTTAATTATCACATTTTGGCCTGTAGGATGATAAGAAAAAAGTGCTAGATACTTACCAGATATGCGTGCTAAACCAGGTATTCGTTCACCTGCATAACCAGAAATTTGAGCTCCAAGACTGTGACCAATGAGATGAAAGTCTGAAGCAGACATACCTTTTTTTTTCTAGAGCCATTAAT
Organism: Biomphalaria sudanica; assembly: GCA_036873155.1. Taxonomy (NCBI): domain Eukaryota; kingdom Metazoa; phylum Mollusca; class Gastropoda; family Planorbidae; genus Biomphalaria; species Biomphalaria sudanica. Next base: position 685,238 of record JAZGLO010006486.1, on the reverse strand, counting down.
GGAACAAACGAAAAATTGGATATTTGAAGTTTTATAGATTTAAAAAAATACATCAGTTATAAATATAGATCCAAAGAAAATTAGTAAACTTTGACACTTCTAGGTAGTGTTCTTGGCAAGGAAAACGAAGAATTTTGGCGACGCTTATATTTCAATGTTGATATCACAGGAGATCTCAATCAGAAAGCATGTTTTGTGTGTATATAGCTATAAACATGTGATCAAATAAAAAAATATTTAAAAGATTAAAAGAAATAAAAAGTTTAAAACTTTTGATGTAATTACTGCACATGCAAAATTTAAAAAATGTACTACAAGAACAAAGCTTATCTAAGGAAACAACAGAAAAAAATCACTGTCTTATGTCTAAATACTGCAAGAATAAGCTCTCTTTTTTATATAAAATAAAATTAATTAATCATCATTAATTTATTAACGTTTTTTTTCTATTGATTACTGTGTTGTCATTGACCTTGATTAATAAAGCAAAATTTCAACTTGATTCGAGATGGTGAAGTGGGAGAAAAAAACGTGTACAAAACGTATTAAGGGAAATAGCTCCATGTATACATCCCCATCTCTCACGTCTCAATAAGTAGCATTTATTTCCTTTTTCGATACCAAACAAATTAATTATTAATAATTAACTAACTGGTTATTTTTTGTTTATCCATTTGTCTTTTGTTAGGTAAGAAAAAAATAATTTTTAAAGTTTTAATTTGATTCTAAAATGGGTGAGGGAGGGAGAAATAACATGTAAATTTTTTTTGCAGACAGACAGGATAATGGGCGAATGCGGAAACTAAGGCAACATGGCGAGTTTTTGGTCTGTTTCTGTTTTAAAGCCTCCAAGCTTATATTTGACCTATTTCTTTAGTTATTAATAGCTTACCTGATGATGACTCCCTCAGTGACTTCTACTATTTTTCGGCCTCGCTATATGCAAGTGTACTTACTATTAGTTCATCTACTAACTTTACTATAAAGTGTAATTACTATTAGTTCACCTACTAACTTTGCTATATATAAGTGTACTTACTATTAGTTCATCTACTAACTTTGCTATATAAGTGTACTTTAGTAAGTACATTTATCTACTAGTTCATCTACTAACTTTACTATATACAAGTGTACTTACTATTAGTTCACCTACTAACTTTGCAATATACAAGTGTACTTCCTATTAGTTCATCTACTAACTTTGCAATATAAGTGTACTTTAGTAAGTACATTTATCTACTAGTTCATCTACTAACTTTACTATATACAAGTGTACTTACTATTAGTTCACCTCCTAACTTTGCTATATACAAGTGTACTTACTATTAGTTCATCTACTAACTTTGCTATATAAGTGTACTTACTATTAGTTCATCTACTAACTTTGCTATATACAAGTGTACTTACTATTAGTTCATCTACTAACTTTGCTATATAGGTGTACTTACTATGAGTTCATCTACTAACAAGCCTATCTGAGCGCCCACGACTCTTGTGTTGGCTGTTGCCTGGGTGTAGGGTGGCGAGTTCCCTTTTGACCAGTCCACAATAATGACATTATAGTCACCATGTGCTAGTAACTCGTCCTTCAGATTCTGTAATGAAAATAACACTTACATAACATAATGTGTGATCTAACTTCATCCTTAGAAACTTTATGTATTTAAGACAATTTTATTTTCGATTAAAACAATACTAAAATATGCATATCATTTGATAACATTAATTAAATATAACGGTTTTTATGGGACTCAGTCAAATGTGTTTGAAACGTTCTCCTGTACTGAGATGACCAGACGCTAATAGTCCTTTTATTTTCTAAACAGGCGAGTCGACAGAGTCATATCATGTTGTCTTTTGCAGGAAGTAGAGGTGCCAAATTCACAATTCAATGTGACCATAAACCACTGGCATTTTTAAAAGAGCGCGACCTATGGGAATAATAGAATTTGTCGTTGGACTCTGTTATTACAATCATTTCATTTGAATTGAGAACTACATGTAATTGTTGATTTCCTATCTAGACTAACAGAATAGATCAACAGGACAAGGAATAAACGGGATTGACATTTCGTACTTATTATTCTAAAGTATTTTTGTTTTGCTTCAATATGTTGTGTTTTTTTTTTTCCTTCTCATAGGGAGATATGTAACTAATTGTATTTTACAAAATATGTTGGCACTAAGACTACCGTTAGCTACTTTGTTGATATTTGTATCTATATCTATCTTCTATATATACAATTCTCTTCTTCCCTCAAGAGTTTAAACAAGAAGTAAAGGAAAGATCACTCTCTTATTTCTGCGGATAGTCCACGAGAAAACACAAGAGTAGTTTTCACACTACGGATGGCTGCCTGAGCGCTGGACTGTCGTTTAAAAAGTTATCAAACCCTGCCCACACTTATCCCCCTTTGTCCTGTGGAAGGTTTGGACTAGGAAGTAAACTATCTTTAACTCTGACGGAACATTCGAAACATTGCCAAACATTTTTACAAACAAACATGTTACAAACACAAAACAGCAGCGCCGGACTTTATCATTGTGAACAAGAAGTCATGGAAAGAGATTAAGTAATCTACTATGTATATATATCTAAATAGCAGGGCTGTACTTAACCATTGTGAGGCCTTATGCGAAACGGATTTCGCGGGGCCAAGTTTTGGTAGGGAAGCGGACAATAAGTGAAATTGTGAGAGTTTGTATTATTAAGTAAATTCGTCTATGCATTTTATCCATTCTTAACTACGTACAGAAGTACTTTACGAACCTTGCGTGTAGCAAAGTCATAGAGTATATCATAATAATTCTGTTTCCTACATAGATCACGCTCAATGGCAAGAATTACCAAATGTTTCAATCTATCTTTGAGAATTGTTGACCTCAAGTAATTATTCATTAGTTTGAGGCGCGATAAGCTTTTTTCACCAGGCATATTTTAAGGACTTTTTCGTATATTTTGCGATATCGGGAGATTTCCTGGAGCTCCTGGTAAATCGACAAGAGGGCGCGGGAAATATGTTTTAAGTTATAAAATGGTTTAATTTAATAATTTATACACCTGGAATAAGCGCGGGTCCTATGAAAGCGCGGGTCGTATGAAAGTGAGGTACTAGACGAGAAGAAGAAGTAAAGGAAAGATCACTATTTTATTTCTGCGGATAGAGTTATTCCACGAACTTTACGAGCCTTGCGTGTAGCGAAGTCTTACAGTGTATCATGAAAATTTTATTTCCTACATAGATAACGCTCAATAGCAACAATTAATGAATGTTTCAATCTATCTACGAGAATTGTTGAACTAAAGTAATTCTTCATTAGTTTGAGACGCGAGAAGCTTCTTTCACCAGATTACCCAATTACGGCTAATGTATAATGCCGTTTTTATTTATCGCCCGTTGGATTGGCGTTTTCCATACTGAATGACACCCCAAAATGACAAATTTTTGTCTATATTTTTCATAAGATTTGTATGAGTTTTCAAAAGATTTTTAATAATTTCTGGAGATTTCCATGACTTTTTCAAATATTTTGAAATTTCAGGAGATTTCCAGGAGCTCCTGGTAAATCAGGCGGCCGCGAGAAATCTGTTATAAGTTATACAATGGTTTAATTTAATAATTTACACATAGAATAAATGCGGGTCCTATGAAAGTGTGGGGCCCACTGCGGTCGGAAAGGTTGCTGTGGCCTATGGCCGGCCTTGCAAAATAGTGGCGTATGCTACGCCGCCGGCCGACTAGTTATTTATATTTTGAAAATCCCTTAAAAACGTTTTGGGGTTACCGACAAAAAAATGGAAGGGAGAAGAAGGTTTGGTCAGTTGTGGTCAGTGTACAGTCTATCCATGAGGCGCCCCAAGATGCCGAAATTAAAAATCCCAGTCTTCACCAGGATTCGAACTCGGGATCCCCGGTTCGGAAGCCAAGTGCTTTATCCCTCAGCCATAGCACCTTCCCAGATATAATAGATATGCTGATGTGCTCACTCCTGCGCCTTAACAAACGGTTCTAATAAACTTCATCATTTTTGTACATAAATAAACTCTGTGTCAGTCACTTGGAGTTATCAGGCCTACGGTATGGAAGGTGTGAGAACCATAGATCACAGACACATTAGCGTTCTGTGGATCAGTCGTGCTCATGAAATAGGCTAGAAATAGAATTAAACCATATTGTACTTAACAAACCTTTATTAGACAATAATTATTATTTACAAACTTTGTAGAAGACATGTAAATGAGATTAACAGATATATGTAGGTTTGTGCATAAAATTTTACTTAATTGAAACAAAACAGTTAGAGCTCATTAAAAATATATAATTTTTATGCAAGAATTGCTCGTATATGTGTAACGTATTTTACATTTGACATAATGTTTTTGTTTTATGTTTGACCGTTACATTTAATTCAATGAATGTATTCATTACACTCACCCTTTGATAAGGGGTTACGTTTGAGTTATCGAGGAAACCATGTGACAAAATTTTAGTTGGTTTGTTTTTTAACTGAGCCCATGCTGCTGTTAGATTATCTAGACGTGTTGCTGGAAGATTGATAGAATGATTGAATCTGTCTCTTGTGTAAAGTTGGAATATGGTTCTGTGGATACAAGTCAGAAATTAACAGATATTTTAAACAAATATATCGTCCATTAAATATCTATTGAATTTTTTTTTCATTCATACATCATTCATGAGCATTCTCAAGTATTTGTCTAATTCTGATTACTATACGGGCAGGCAATGAAATTCTATGGTCATATTACAAGGTCCTTAGGGCTTGCAAAGACCTTCCTGTGACAAGCGTTAGTGTTTTAGGTGTTTTGTGTCCGTTTTATGGAGTCTAGGGGTTTTTATGTTTAGACAAAACTTGCTCAATTGCAAACACTGTCAGGTACAAAGCTAAAATGCAGGCAACTAATGCTATATATATACAGATATGTACAAAGGTTTATTGTGTAAAAGTGAAATTCAAATAGGGTTGTACTTTACAATGGGAAGTTGAATGAATATGAACTGATATGGACAATTATCATAATAAGATGATATGGCTAAATGATCAGAGTCAGGCACTGCCCTGGAAGACTGGTAGGGCTGGCCCTGTAGCTGTCTGCTGGTGGACTGGCGGAATGGGTCCAGCCATGCGCAGTTATCACAGTCTCGGTTGACATTGCCTGTTCTTTGATCACCTTGGGTCAAGAAGGTGAAAAACACGAGAAACCTCTGAATTGAAAGCGGAAGTAAGAATGAGTTAATTCACTTTAAGTCTGTAGCAGTCGTCTCTGGGACTTGAGACAGTACAGATATTTTAGTGGTAGTTTGTTGTACTCGGAGCTGTACACATATTTTGTTACCTGCTGTGATGAGGACGTATTTTAGTAGTTAAATTGTATTCTAGAGGACTTAGGATATTTTGTGCCCACTGTGATGCGGATGTAACAGTTCTTATCTTGGATTATTATATATACATAACTACTGTGAAAGATGTCGTTCCTCTTCTTATCTAACCAGTGACTTGTAACTGAATGATTGAAGTAGCAGTATATTATTGTCATTTATCAAACGTTATTTATATACTACAAACCTACTCAGTGTCAGTGTGTACTATTTATGTTTGTTACGGGCTAAGGGCTAAGTGTAGCCCCAAGACACCAGAACCCAGCATTCCACACATTGATAACAAACACGTCGTTTTACAGCAGTCCAACAGGGGCATAGATCAGCTGCGGCTACTGATTGCAAAGCCAGTGACAGGTCGTGGCAGCAGTCTATATGTCAGTGTTGACAGAACAGAAGGGAAGAGTACCTAAGGATATAGAGGCACTAATCCGAAGGGAAAATTGCGTAGAGATCAGAGACAGGAGAATGGTCTTGTCTCCACCAGGTCTCGAGACGGCATGAAGTGGACAGACCACGTTGATGAAAGTCAAGAGAAAATTGCGTAGAGATCAGAGACAGGAGAATGGTCTTGTCTCCACCAGGTCTCGAGACGGCATGAAGTGGACAGACCACGTTGATGAAAGTCAAGAGAAAATTGCGTAGAGATCAGAGACAGGAGAATGGTCTTGTCTCCACCAGGTCTCGAGACGGCATGAAGTGGACAGACCACGTTGATGAAAGTCAAGAGAAAATGGCGGAGAGGAGATGGGGATGGGGCAATAAGCCGTGACGTAAACAGACAATCCGCGACGCCATTAAGGAAAAAGGTCCCATTTGATCCCCGATGAATGTCGATTGGGAAGAGACATTACGCAGAGCTGTGAATGGAGAGACAATGGAACTCCAGAGGGTCGTTCACTGGCTTCTCTTTTTCTTCCCGCACAGGTATTTAGAGAAGGAGGTGAAATCTGGGCTTGGCCAAAGCAAAGAAGATTACGTTAAGGCACGGGTCAGTGCGAGTCTCGGCCAGGGTAATCTTGCCTGCGGGCGGTTTCTAGAGAGTCTTTGAACTGACCAGTCGCTCCAGAGATGAAACAGTACCATGAAAATGCAGAGAAAGCAATAGGAAGACAACATAAAGGAATGGACGGGCCTGCCACTGAGGGAGATTATGACCAAGACAGAGAGGAATGGAGAAGGACGGTCAACAGTTCGTGGGTTGTACCCCGACAGTCAAACAGACTAAGGGATTGGTGAAGGTAGGTAAAGATGATTAGACTGGGTGGAAACTCTTAAATTTGCTTTGGAAGAAATAAGACTTTTTTAAAATTAATTAAATGTAAAAGAATAGTTTACCCTATTTGTTCTGGTCTTTCGGGAGGCAATACGAAAGGTCTTTCTAAACTTATACCAAATGGACCTTCAGTAGCAAAGCAGCCAAGTCTATCAAAACAAACAGCAGCACCTGTATTAAAGATTTAGGATGCATCATATGTAGTAGGCTATGTATCCAGTAACGTATCTAATGTATGTACCCTATAGTGTATGAATCATATCATAGGATAGTAAAAGAAACTGCTAATAGGGGTTCCAGTGTAGAGGCACTTCTCAATGTACAACAGCTTTGCTAGGAAGGGTACCAGTCCCGTTGGAGAGTGATGAACGTACGCTAAGAACATTATCCCCCCCCCACACACACACATACAGAAACGCTTTAATCAAAGGCCAGCTCAAGCACTATCTTGCCTAGAGGAGAACTCCTGGTAGAAAACGTGTTCCGTAAGATGGGCTGCAACTTAACCTTTTTTCTGTGTTTTCATCAATTAGGTTGGTCACGTGACAAAAGAACTTTTAATAAACTATTGAATAATTTGAAGCAGGACTCGAAGAACGAATTCAAAATCCAGCATTACAAATTTATTAACTTTTTAAAAACCTCTTTTTATGAATCAATCAAGCAATCATCATGTATCATCTTGGAGAGAGTTTCGATATAATGTTTCGTTGTTTTTTTCTTAAAATCATGTTTTTGTATTTATATTTTACAACATCTGAAGTAGTTACTAAAAGATGAATAAATATAAAGATTTACAAATACATGCATTTTAGCTATGTTTTGCATGGGCGCTATTAGGTCGTTCGCTAATTTGTCGATTCACGGAAAATTGTTTTAATTTTTTTAGTTATGTGTGTAATTTGTTTTCTTTAAAAAAATATCTTAAAACCTTTAAAGACCTAAATATGGGACTATGGGAGCCTACGATGCTACCCCAAACTCACAGGGGGTGGGGGGCGAAGTGATTTTTTTTTTATTTATGAGGTGTCACTGGTAAAGTTTGAGTAATACTTATGTACATATTATGTGACCACTGTACATACGTTTGTCTGTTGCAGTTACTGTCTTGACTTGGATAGAACAGGACAATAGCAGACACGTCACTGTAGACATTTTCTGGAACCACATCTTTAAGTCTGCTCCTAGTTCATAAATGTCCTATTTAAGTTGAATGGAAATTCAAAACATATCTTTTCTTTTAGTTTTGTAAAAATCGCAAACTTCATAAATACATTAGTAAAAAAAAAACAAGAAATGTAATTAATGAAATCTGATGTAGTCGATTTTAATAACAATAATTCTTAAATGTGAAACAAAAACATTAACTTTCATGCGGACGCTAGAGATCAGTCATATTCACAAATATCTTTACTTACAAGTCATATACCAATTGAATAGATCGTACCCAACAACATCACATCTACATTACGTTCTACTCTGACATGACTTCAACAAAAATAAACTGAATCAGTTGCAGTTACAATAAATGGCTGTTACAAACTGGATCTCATGAAATAACAAACCACTTCTAAATTGGATCAATTGTGCATACACAATATGTCACAAACATACTGAACATACACCTAATATATATATATTAATAGATAAGATGATTGCTTCCTACACGTTGTCATGTATTAATCTAGTCATGCATGTTATTTGAGACTTAAACTAAGTCGTTGGTTTTCCTGGCTGATTCTTCTTCTTCTTCTTCTTCTTCTAGCCAGCTTTATTGCTGCTGAGCTGTGAGCTCTTTTGCAGACTATGCCAAGGAAAAAAAATGTGCTGATTTCTTCAGTTGTTCAGCACTGCCGTACAGGGTGTTGGTTATGTTGGGCTGTAGTGGAAGTAGGGTCTGCCTAAGGTGGATTAAGGAGAGACATTCAAAGAGGATATGGTTTACGGTTTCAAAGGGGTGGGCGCAGTGTCTGCAAAGGGGGAGTTGTTTGGAGTTTATTTTGTTCAGGTAGTAATTTATTAGTGGTGTGTGTCCTGTTCTTAGTTGGAAGGTTGTAGATTGTTCTTTGCGGGGGAGGCTGATTCAGGCAACCCATTCAATGCTCTAAAGGCACAATGGAAGAAAGAGCACTTGTACAGATTTGTCCAAGCATAAGGATTTAGAAATGAGCATTTATCTTTTTAGCTTTCTGATTATTTTGTTTGTTAGATTATGTAAGTTATAGCTCACTGTTGTATATGCTATTGTGACTTGCTTTTTAGTTGTCTGTCCTAGAGTGTCTTTCAATGTAGAGATTGTACTACTTGTGTTACTTTAGTCTCAAGTTATTATTTGATTGTTATAAATCTGACTGTTTTATTTTGCTTCTGTTGAGGGGTCTCAAACAAAGGATGCATATTCTAATATTTCCCTAACGAAGGTTAAATTGTAATTTTGTTTTATAATATTGTTTGATTTGTACAAATTTCTCTCAATAAACCTTAATACTTTGTCAATATAGGGATTTCATTATAAGTTTTCATTTATTATGTGTGGCATTGTACGTCTCGAGAGACAATCTTTTCCCTATAGAATTTCTTATGTGACTAAAGAGGCCAATCCTTGATACACAGCTTCGGAATGTTTATTCCGTGTAATTGGTTTACCATGAATAAGAGCTACCTTAGAAACTTTCTCTAAGGACACTTCAAGAAGACAATATATTTTGTTAAACCTATCTTATAACAAATATCGATTATGGTTGCGCCAGAGAATTCGAAACATGTAATAACAATAATAATTATAAACTATAATCCTGGAGGATTTTTTAGGGAGATATGACTGCACCACCTGACACCATCACACGAACGAGCTAGCAGGTTTGACATGACTAGTTCGATCACTCATCTCATCAGAGGATCAATATCAATAGAACTCCAACAGTACATCCTTTAAAAGCCTAGAGTAACGAAACAAACAATTAGGACTACTCCTAATCATACCCACAGCATTCAGCGATGATATATAAATATATACAGAGAGAGAGATTTATTTAGTTTGTTTTTACAAAATTTATGCCAACTCACTCTGTCTGATAAAAAGTGTGTACACGTTATAGCTCCCACACCCATTCTCAGATGGCGTTGAAACTTTGAACAATAATTCATGGCCGTAGACGATGCATGAATCAATACAATAAATTAACCAAGTAGTCAATTAATTATTGGTAATTAATTATTTTGGTTGACACCAACAAGGGAAATAATGTTTCAGTTTTCATAGATACCTAGATCTAACAGAGTCAAACAACCTAGAAACTACAAAGTCAAACAACCTAGAACGTACAAGCTAAATCAACTCAAATTAATGCATAGTCACAAAATCTGGTTTTTACAAATAAACGAAATAATTTTGTTTTGTTACTTACCAAAAGTGTACGAAAATCAAACTGAATTGATAATGTACCTTGAAGGTGTAAAGTTGTTAGATGACTAAGTCAATATCTACGAGACTTTTGTTTTTCAAATACTTCACCCAGCACTAGTTCAGCCAAGTTCTGAGCCTGTTTACTTTTCCCTCGTTGTTATCTTCGTTCTCTTCTCTGTATTTCTTTCTCCAACTTTCATCCCACTTCTTCTTCTTCTACCTTGTCCTTCAAGTTCTTATGTTTATTAGTTCTTTTCTTTTTTCACTCTCTTACTGTCTCACTAGTTCACTTACTCTTATTTTAATTATCTCTCTCTCTGTCACTCTTATTTAACACATCGCTCTCACTTTCACTGTGTTTTTGTTTTTATTTCATTCTCTTTAAATATGATCTAACAAGTCCATATCTGTGATGGTGGACGGGTAACGGCTGCTGACACCTGCTGCAGTAAAACAAGATGGTTATCACTTGATTCTCCTATATCTCAATACATCATGCATAAAATTATGTAAAAGTACTTTTCTTAATGTCTATACATATAACTATAGAACTACAGAAAAAAGGGCTTACTTATAAACATTAACAAACAAAATATGTTTTGGAAACTGAGTTTAAAATTTGAATTGTATTTCTAAGTTATGTCTATATCGCAATGTACATTAAAAACTTAGAACGGAAGTAGATTAGAGACAGACTGTAGTAACAGGATAGGAATAGCTTTCTTTAGCTGACAACGAAGACTGGACCCTCCTTTCTGTAATTATGTATTGAGTTCTAAAAGGCAGGATTAATATATTTTAATATATTCTATCCGTTGTTGAAGTGTTTATATTTAGAACTCGCGACTACAAGCAACATGGGCGTAGCCAGGCTGGGGATTTTGTAACTGATTTTTTGCTTTAGTTTTGTTTATTTTCAGGTGAGATTGTAATGTTAAGCCACAACCTGCCCCAGCACAGCCAAGAAGGTTTTTGAGTTTAAACCCCCCTCTTCTATAAAACAAAAAATAATACGAAACGACAGTCAGCAAACTCCATGAGCGTAGCCAAATGGGGGTTTGAGTTTAAAAACCTCTCTAAATTTTTTTTACGATAAAAATCCCCTCTTCAATATAAGACTAAAGCATACAACAGTCACCACATTCTATGCGCATAGCCAAGATTGGTTTTGAGTTTAACCCCCCCCCCCCCTAGAGTCTTCAATGTAAGACTAAAGCATACAACAGTCATAACATAAATTCTATGAGCGAAGCCAAGGGGGGGTTTGAGTTTGAGCCCCCCTCAAGAGGTCTTTAAGTTTTATACTTTCTAGAGATGGTTTTGAATTTAAAACCCCCATATTGAGAGTTTTGAGATTTTTTTTTAGTTTAACACCCCCCACCCCCAACAGATGGTTTTGACGATAAAACTTACTTTTTCTATCAAATTTTTAAGCGAACTACAGTCACCAAATTCCATGAGCGTAGCCAACAGGAGTTACAAATTTCTATTCGTTGCTGGGCACCAATATTTAAGTGCATTTTCTGAACTATTTTTTAAAAATTAGAATGATGCACTGTAGATACCTCAGAATATGCATTTTTTTTAAATACCGGAAATAATGCTTGGCTAACCCTAATGCCCCGAACTCCACTGGGGGAGCTCCCACTGCTCCCCCAGACCCCCTGGCTAGCAAGGTGGGGGTGTTTACAGTCTATCTCTTTTCTAGGGTACAATAAACGTCTTCCGAAAGAATGAAAGGTCGGAATGTAATAAAGGTTAATTGCGTACACACACACACACAAATATATGTTTGGGGATTTTTTAAAATCCCCCCCCCGAAAAACATCCCGGCTACGCCCTTGACAAGCAATATCATTTCAAGTAAGCAGACTCACAACCTGTTTAACATACATAATAACACCTCCCTCATCTTCACTCAACACTATATCTATAAAGTCTAATTGTATTTCTAAGTTATATCTATATCTATAGAATCTAATTGTAGTTCTGAGTTATATCTATATCTATAGAATCTAATTGTAGTTCTAAGTTATATCTATATCTATAGAATCTAATTGTAGTTCTAAGTTATATCTATATCTATAGAGTCTAATTGTAGTTCTAAGTTATATCTATATCTATAGAGTCTAATTGTAGTTCTAAGTTATATCTATATCTATAGAGTCTAATTGTAGTTCTAAGTTATATCTATATCTATAGAGTCTAATTGTAGTTCTAAGTTATATCTATATCTATAGAGTCTAATTGTAGTTCTAAGTTATATCTATATCTATAAAGTCTAATTGTAGTTCTAAGTTATATCTAAAGAGTCTAATTGTATTTCTAAGTTATATCTATATCTATAGAGTCTAATTGTAGTTCTAAGTTATATCTATATCTAAAGAATCTAATTGTAGTTCTGAGTTATATCTATATCTATAGAGTCTAATTGTAGTTCTAAGTTATATCTATATCTATAGAGTCTAATTGTAGTTCTAAGTTATATCTATATCTATAGAGTCTAATTGTAGTTCTAAGTTATATCTATATCTATAGAGTCTAATTGTAGTTCTAAGTTATATCTATATCTATAGAGTCTAATTGTAGTTCTAAGTTATATCTATATCTATAGAGTCTAATTGTAGTTCTAAGTTATATCTATATCTATAGAGTCTAATTGTATTTCTAAGTTATATCTATATCTATAAAGTCTAATTGTATTTCTAAGTTATATCTATATCTATAAAGTCTAATTGTATTTCTAAGTTATGTCTATATCTATAGAGTCTAATTGTAGTTCTAAGTTATATCTAAAAAAAAAAGGTTCAAATATATTTGTATTTCTAAATAAATTGTCTTGTAATATAAGCTACTTGCATTTAACAAAAATGTTTACTTTTGTTTTACAAGTGAAAAATTTAACAGCTGTTCTCAACCTTTTAAGCTCGGCGACCCCTTTTTACAACCCCCCACTCTGCCAATCGAATGGCCAATGACCCCCAAGGGGGTCGCGAACCACAGGTTGAGAACCCCTGCTCTACAATAAACTAAAGGGAAAAGTTTTTTTCTAAAGGCCTTGAATAAGAGATTAGCCCTTTAGAAAACAATACATTAGCTAATCCTTCAATACCACCACATTGTACCATATCTTATCAATCATCATTTTATTGAATACATATGAATATTAACAATGTAATATTAATAAGCTTACTAGGCCTAATTAATATACGCTCGTATCTCACTAGTACGTGTATATCATCACTTGGTCAAACAATGTCGGCAAAACTTTCCATACGTACACGTGTCTTCAGCCGGACTTCGCTCAAAAAAAAAGTAACACGATTGTCATTATCATGATAGACATAAAGACATCTTGCTTGATATCACACTTCCTAGCAGGCAGTATTTTACAGTCTGTCCTAACACAATGAGGATGTAGATGAGTATTCATTTAAAAAGGAACTTTTAATGAAAGAACGTGAAGTTCTTTTCTAAATATGACCCAGTATAAAAAGAACTTGTTTTAGAATTTTTCTTTGTTAAAGTGAAAGAAGCTGACACAATCAGTTCTGTAAAAGTCTGGAACAGGATGAACTAAACTTTTGGATGTGAAAAGCTCAGTGCTATGCGGCTCAGAATCCACACAGACTACATGAGATCTAGTTTGAATTAATGTATTGACCATTTACAAAATTTATGTCAGTGTAGCTCGTCCAGTGGGGCAATTCGAAAATCCGCAATGATCAAATGAAACGAAATATTAGAAATGTTTTAAATAAAATAATGAAATATAACTCGTCTTGCTTAGCACGAGAAGGACTTAACGTAGAGACAAAAAGGAACGTTGAACGCCAGGACAATTTAGAAGCTGAGAATGCAGGAAAATACTTGGTGCATTGGAGGATGACACCTTCCCTAACGACGCCGCTGTTAAATGTATTATAAATAAATTTGAAGCTTCTAGTTTAAAAAAAGTACAGTGATCCGATGTCATGATTACCGGTATGACATAGGAATGGAGATAGATAAGACTTGTAGAAATGTGTAAGGCTCATCTGTCAGCAGAACTGTCGTCTGCCTTACTAGAACATGTTCTAGTTCTCATTATTGACCAAGAGTGGTGTCCTTGTTTATCTCCGGCGTGTTTTAGTTTGTTTTAATTTAAATGTAGCGAGTTTGTGTAAGAAACGCTCTCTGGAAGACTGAAGTCAGGGGAAGGCCAACCTTTTTTTTGTTTTTTAAGATACCTCAGCTTTTTAGCTTTTGACTTCAGTTGTCGAGCTGTTTACATCCTAGGAATCCTTGGGCCTTTGCCTCTTTTTTTGTTTGCCTCTTTTTTGGGCTATTGGCCTCTTTATTGGGCGTTTTTTTTTTTTTTTTTTTTTTTTTTAAATTCACAAAAAGATGCATATTTTATTAGTAAGCGTACAAATGAAGTAGTTACATTTTAAAGTCCAATGACTGCAGAACATAGCAATGCATATAGTTACATTTAGGTTGTCATAATATTTTAACGTTTTAAATTGCTTTGTAAATGGCGATATTTTTTTTTCCCATAGCATATAGTGAATATTTTTGAAATTTAAGGTTCATAAAATATATGTGGTGAGAATGTCAACAATAGGTAATTAAATACAGTAGAAACAATCAAAGAGTGAAAGTAGAAACTTAAAGGATATTAAAACATTTTAAACATCGTAGTCACATTTTTTTCCACTTTGTCTACATTGCTTATGGTTGTTTCCTTTGTGCTTTTCTACATTACTCCAGTTCTTTATATTAACTTCTACCAAACGTGCATACACATCTATGTGTGTACACACTTATGCGAACAGAGGGAATTTAAACATTTATATTGTTTCTTTTGTTGTCTCCCTTTTAATGACAATTTTGATTTCCTCCCTTGAGATTTGGAAAACTACTTCCTCGTCATCAAGGTGGAAATCCTGTCTGCTAGAGTCAGTATATCGGGAGTTTCTGTTCAGAGACAATTTCTCTGTGGCTTTTTTTTTTTTGTCACAGGGACCAATTGGAGTCGTACTGAAAGTTATTTTATAACTATCTATCTATCTATCTATCTATATGTATGTATATATATATATAAATTTTTTTTTTCATGAATATTTTGTTTCCATACGCCAATTTTGTTTCACTTCTAATGCGCCACAAAAACTTGTCTCACATTGTATACTTATGAAATAGAATGATAATTTAGACATAGTTGGCAGTTTTATCTACACAGAAAAACTGTTTCTATCAAAATTATAGACATTTGTGATAATGTGAGCAAATGTTGCAGTTGTAGAGGAAGGAATATCACAAAGTTAAATATTATTTATTCTATGGATCTTTCTTAATACTAATTAAAATTAATTATGAACACTGTTCGCAGATTTAAATTTTAAAAAATTCTTATTAATGCAATTTAATTACCTTTATTGAGATTTGACTTCACCAAATCGGAAATGGATGGCTACCTGGTCGTGTGGTTTGCGCGCTGGACTGTCGTTTGGATTTATCGATGGTCGAGGGTTCAAATCCTGCCCGCTCCCATCCCCATCGTCCTTCAACTCTGAAACATGTCAAACATTTGACAAACAAACATTATGATTCATTAATTTTGCAACTGAAAGCTACCGACATTTACATTTGAATCGGACCTCAATTTGTTTTCCATCATTTTCATGGATGAAATTCTTTGCCTGGATTTGAATATTGTTCCAAACTGACAGGCAAATCTTTGGGCAAATTTTCTTAGTTCTGGAAAATGTTTACATGGTAATAATTGATAAAAATTAGTAATTCAGATGTATTTTGCCAGTGAGAGAATTTCTCTAGGCAGCTTCAGAATATTTCGTTCAATGCAAGAGAATGTATCAATGCAAGAGAATGTATCAATGTAAGAGAATGTATCAATGCAAGAGAATGTATCAATGCAAGAGAATGTATCAATGCAAGAGAATGTATCAATGTAAGAGAATGTATCAATGTAAGAGAATGTATCAATGCAAGAGAATGTATCAATGCAAGAGAATGTATCAATGCAAGAGAATGTATCAATGTAAGAGAATGTATCAATGCAAGAGAATGTATCAATGCAAGAGAATGTATCAATGTAAGCTTGCAGCCTTCGTCTTCCTCAACACAATCATTCAAACGACTTGCAAAGTTCTTATGTAATCATTCTACTTTCAATATTCGATGTGTTGTGGCTTGATCTGCATCTCATTTATTTCAAATGTGGTTTTTGACACAAAACTTTGTTTCTAACTGAGAGAGAAATAGTTTTAACCTCGTTATATAGCCACTAAGAGAGGAAACAAAATGTGTTACTGAAAAGTCAATTTATTTTTGAACACAGAACTTCCTGGTGTAGAATGCAATGATCGTTAAGAAAACCTAAAAAAAAACCTTTCGAACCGTTTCGTTACTGCTACATCACTCAAGACTTTGCTAAAATTTTCCAAAATTGACTCTACTGTCTAAAACTTGCGAGGATCTTTTTTTTTTAGCGAATCAAGGTCAGCAAGTCCTTCAGCGATGTTGAAATTATCATATACTCCTCTCATAAAATGCTAAACTGGGCAAAATGTTCAATACTTTTATCACTTTTGAGTCAAGACAATCGTGATTTCGTAAAGATACTTCTTTCACTACATCTCTTAACAAAAAGAATTCGCCTCTTTTAAATCCTTTTTTCTTGACCACACAATCTTTGCGAAAAGAAGATTTTCTTCTATTTCATCTTCATCTGCAAAGACAAAATCTTTTATTATCCGAGAAATTGCGCTCACAAACAATGTCTATTGCTTTTTGAAATGTATAAGAATTACTTTACTCACAATTCATTAAACTGACGCTTGCTTTCACTTTCTGCTTGTCTTATGTTCTTGTTTTCTTTTGAATTACAATAAGTAATGTTGTAAGGTTGCATGTTCTAGGGACTCGCCACTATATTCATGAGTTAGGAAATATTTGGTTATTTCCGAGTAGAATCATCCTGTACCTTATTTTATCGTTTTGTTTTTTTTGTTTTCAGCTCATTTTTATGTTCATTGGAAAGACTTTTTCATATAAAGCGTTAAAAAAAAATAATTACAGTTGCTAATTATCATCTACATTGTATTTCTCTTATAAAATGCTAAACTGGGCAGAATTTTCAATACTTTTATCCCTTTTGAGTCAAGACAAGGGCGATTTCGTGGGATACTTCTTTCACTACTTCAAAAAAAAAAAAAAACAGTTGCAAATACTAAATCTTATGTGTTCTGGGTTTGGATTCCACAATATTAAAACAATTCTCTTTGACATCATAGTAACTAAAGAGTTAAATTTCCATAAATCTGTTCTCTGCAGATAATTTTGATTATTTTTTAGAAGCAGACATTTTTTTCCATGGGTGTGTAGTGCACCAGTCGTAATCGTACAATGTGTCACAGATTGCCCTCCCCCCACATAAGTTGTGCACATATTTACATGTAATAAATGTATTTGTTTTAACAAGAATCGTACAGTGTTTCAGAACTGAAGATGATTACGTTCAGGCTCATACATTCTAAGGGGATGACGGCGGGGTTCCAACTCGTGATTTGAGTCCAATCGGAATAACACAAGACCAGGCGGCCACCTGATGATTGTCACATGACCAGCAAGTACTAAGCTAATTCTATTTCCAACAGATGCAAAGTAGCCCCATCCGTTAAGGCTAGGATTAAATAGAAAGAAACATTTAAGTTCTTTCAAATTGTATTATTATTACAATTAGAAAAGTTTTTCTTTTTCTTATAAATTAAAAAGCATTCCTTGTTACTCTAGTCCAGTGGTTCCCAGATTTTTTTGTCTCGTAGACTCCCTGCTTAACTTGTATTGCATTTTTTTTAAACAAATTTCTAACTGTAGAGAGTCGAAGAGTGAAAAGGTACATTGTTAGTTATAGAGATCTATCTTTTTTGTTGATAAAATTCAAACGTAGACCAATTAAATAACAATAAATATATATGACTGGAATCACCAAATACACTGGAAATGTTTTGTTTTTGTAGGTTTACCATCCGTTGCTAGGAATATTATGTTTCATAGAGGAATTTGTTGTTCTATGAAGTAGCCCTTCAAACATTAAATATTAATTAATTAATTAAGTTGCCTTAAGTATCATTGTAAAAGTTTTGTTAAAGAGATCTTTCACGTGCGGCTCAAATATTGAGTCCACGGAACTGTTTTCACTAGGAGGTTTGTGTAAAAGTTTTTAAAACTTCAACGGCAGGTAAAATCAATGTTTTACCTATAGTGTTTTCTGTATTTGGCTATAAGTAAAGAGATATTGTAAGTCGTTCGCAAACCATCATCTTCTCTAAATGATGTCGAATAGAGATTTTGAGGGTCTATTCTGAACTTAATCTTTGAAACTGTTTATCTTTTTATCAGGATGGCATCGTCTCAAATTACCCTCCACCAAAATTAGTTCCATATCCTCATATGAAATAACTGAGGCAACCGCTTGTTTGACGAGGAATAAAATAAAGCGCAATTTTAAACATAGTTACATGTAGACAAAAATTAAGCTATTTAAATACGTATTGAAATAAAATATAATTTTTCGTTTGAATAGTAGGATAAATATTAAAAGGATTAATTAAGGTACAAATCATATATTAGTGTACGTAATAATTACATTAATGGGATTTGAAAAATAAACTCATAACCTGCTTAAATGAAATCCATTATCGTAGACCCCCAATTATTTTTTCACTTTCGTAGACCAATTTGGGAATCCCTGCTCTAGTCCAATGATTTGTTGTTTGTTGCATGCCTCATTGCTCTATGTTGCCACTGTTCTAGTTTATGTTCTTGTGTTGAGCGGTTCTTTGGTCTATTAAATTAGTATTTCATATTTATGTTCTTTTTTTTCTTTGTAAGAATTATTTAATTCTTTTGTTTCATTTCTTGATTGCTAGGGAATAGGTCAATCCGAATTAGTTAAGTGTAGGCTATAACTTAGAACAGCCAAAGGTTTCAAATATAGACTAACGACTCTTTTGTAATTTATTGCCTAATTTATTTTCATGCACAAAACAAAAGAAAAATTCAATTTTTAATTTGGTATCCAACTTTATTTGTGCCAAATCATAAACGTGATCTGAATTAAACGTGTTCTGAATTTCTAGCGATGACATGAGTAATTTGAGTGATTGAAAAGGTCACGATTAATTTCTCAAATTAAATATGCCATCCAGTGAAAACGTTCATTAATTAAAACTGTGAAGAATTTAGAGAACAAATAACGAGTTTCTTTTCTATAGCGAGAGTAATCTCAGGGAGCCCTATACGGAAACAAAACTTGAATACTGACTTGCAGATCTCCAGATTCAAGTGTAAGGAACGTTGATTTAAGTTTCCAGTTTCTTCATATTTGAATTGTATAAATGTTGTCATACAAAGTATTGAAAAGCGAGACGACAAGTGAAGGAGGTCACGTTTTGATATTGAGACCTTCCTGGTGAGAGTCTAAAGCGCATACCACATCTAGATAGACGATGATATCACAGAAAGTGGTCAGCAAGCAAAGAAAACAAATCACTGACATAGAGATGGCAGGTGATTTCATCGACCTATATTTCACAATTTTTCTAAATAGTAAAATGTCCCTAAGTTTTTAAAGTGTTTCCCTTAGCTCTCTCCAAAAAATCTCCGCTCTAACTTAAGAATCAAACAGTAAACTGTCTTCTGTTTGCATGAGAGTTACAGATATCAAGGGAGAAAACAAAGTGTTTACATTTTAAAGCAATGCAAACTCTTTTACGAGTAATTACACGGAAAACGTACATAAGCATTTGTAATTATTGTGTCATAGAGTGACTTTCATAAACCTGTGTTTATATATTTTTTTTAATGAAACACAATAATGTATCTACTCATTGACATATGTTAAATATTCTCTAGATAATCTTTTGATATTTTTTAAAATCCGCTAGTATCTCTACATGCCTATATAAAATGTATTTAAATCATATACAAGACAGAAAAAGAAAATTCCCATAATGAAAATCAAGTTTCGAGTTTCATGTCATATAAAAGATTTCAATAAATAAAATGTTCCTGATGTGAAACAACATTCACTAAATGTGATAAGTAAAGTGATAGTCAGTTTGTGTTCAAAGTGAAGTAAATAAAGTGACAACATTGTGACTTCCAGAAAATCCCTTGCATAGTCTTTGATCATCTCAAATCAACAAATCATTACATAGAACAAAGCTTTCCTCCATCCTGGCATTGTTCTATATAAATGCAAGGATTAGTAAGTAGATCAAGGACTTTTCTGGATAGAGCCCCAACATCGTAATGGCCCCACTGTACTAAAGCCTTCTTCATCAGATCCACCTGCAGAGAATAGGGTCAACATATTAGCCAATCTCTTCATGTTGTTTGCAAACCTTTTTTCAGTGATGATTGTAGAGTCACAATTTGTTTTCTAAAATTGTCTCTTTCAAAATAAATATTTAAAAAAAAATCAGATTTTAATACTTTCATAAATGACCTGATAGTTGAGTTGTTTTTTTAATTAATCCTAAATATTTCTCACAGTTTTAGGTGCATCAAATAAATGTCCATGAATTTTTAAAAATTGTTTCAAATTAATCTTTCAGAAATTAATTCTTTTGTAATACACTATGATAGTTTTTGTAAAAATTAAGGTGACAATTTCATGTTGATATATTTGTAAACATTTTATGCTGAAGATATGAAAAAGAAATCAATTGAACATTTTTAAAAAGACAAAAAAAAAAAGATTTAATTAAAAAACAAACATGCTTGAATTGATGCCAACTCGATTCATCTCTAAAACAATAGTTGTTTTTACAGATAGTGTTAATACAAATGGAAATGAAACAGTTGGCATGTTATGCTATGTTTATTTTTTAAGTATATAAAAATTCTTTATGGTTTAAGATTCATTTCAACTTTTGCTGTTCCATAACAACGAAGTGGCCCAACTTGACTGAAACCATCTTCATCCTGGCCACCTTGAAAATATAAGCAACTTCTATTTTTATATTTGAATTTACTGAGATGTAAAAGAGACTTTGACAAAATAGAAAAAAAAAAGATTAAACAAATGAATCAATTATATTGGCTAGGCTGTTTCAATGTGTATAGGCTCTACCTTAACTCATTCTATTACCTGTATCACCTGCCACAAAAGCATACACAGGAAGGTCATCTTTATAGGTCATGTAGCCATCATCAACTCGCCAGACATGATCATTTGAGTCACAGTTACAACCAAAAGATTTATCAGCACATGCATTTTTAGTACCACAAGTGCAATTGTTAGAACCTGGTGGAGCATCTCCAAAGTAGTCTGCTACACCTTTAGTTCTAGTGGAGAGACATTGAAAAAAAAATGTATTAGTCTTGAACACAGCAAATACCTACATTAAATTCATATTTTAAAATGTTATTTTTTTAAATGTACAAGCCAGATAGTAAGGCAAGGAAAACCTATTAAGCCATCCAGTTGTTATTTTATTGTTGTCATTGTAGTTATGAATTAATGCAGCAAAACACTCCCAGCGGATGTACTGCTCACAGTTGCTGGACTGGTCAACAATAGAAATAGCATGGTCAAAGCTGACATTATAGATTAAATCTGCCTGATATTCTCGTGCACCTTCCCAGCCCTGAACTTCCGTTTTGGCCTCCTGATTGTGACCTAGAGGAATTTCAAATCAAACTTTTAAAGAAATTGAATATAATATACATTGTATAATTAAACAGTCAGTAGGCATAAGGTATATACTTTGTATGCACAATCTGTATACATATAATCATTTCTGAACAACTTAGTCAAAATCTCTTGTTTAGCAATGTTGTATATAATTGAAATATGTAGATGATTTAACAAAAATCTTTGAAAAACACAATTGACAATGGCAATTGAAGTATTTCAAAATGCATTAGTATGGATGTTTATTGAGGATATGTAAATAGGTAGCATTACAAATACACTAGGCCTGCTTCACGCCCTCAATGCAGGGTCTACCTCTAATCTATGGGGACTCATACGTTTGACATGCCTGTGGTCTCTGAAAGGTTTAAGGTCAATTTTCTAGACCTGCATAATTTAGCAATGAAGAAGTAATTTTAACAGCACCTAAAATATATTTTTTTATTCAATGATAACAAATGTTTTTGATAAAACTTAAGGACAACTTCATGAAATGCAGGTTCTCAGAATGAGACTTGGAACAACCACAAAATTAGCCATCCAAAAAAGATGCTTTTTAGTGTCTATATTCTAATATTTTTATAGTACAAACCTAAGACAGTAACTCCAGTGCCATTGTTAGAAACCATGTCACAATATACAGACACAGGCTCCAAAGAATACAGGGTTGGTCCATCAGGATCTATATCTGCCATGGTGCTTTCAACTAAGCCTCGTTGACCCAACTCTGTACAGGTTCTGGCTTTGAGTGAAATAATTTTTATAAACATGAGTACAAAAATCAGACCAATTACAGCACTTATCAAGACTGTAAACCAACTTGAACACAATAAAGATTAAAAATATTAATTTGTCTAATAAAGTTTTTATATTGTAAGTATGATTCTGTATGTTAGATCTAATAGGGTATTAGAATTTGAGATTTTCAAATGGTTTAATAAAATAGAAGCCACAACCAACAATAAGGCAAATTTATATTTTGTAGTTAGCTTAAATTAAGTTTTTTTGAAGTTATTAATAGTCAAAAGAAACATTTGCTTTTTGTTTGTCAATAATATTTACAACTTCTTTAATAAATGAAAAATAAAATGATAATAGCTAAAAAAAAAATAATTTAAAAAGTTGTTTTTCAAACTATATTGATTGTGTGATACATCTTATCTTATCAAAATAAAACAAATATTTTATTGCATTATTTGTGACATCATGTTCATGTATTTTGACATTGTTGTAAGACATGATGTAAATTCATTTTATTGTGTTTATTCATATACATTATTTTAATTCTCGGTACAAACAGAACAGAATGAAACATGTACCTAAAGGTAAACAATTAAATGTGTGACAAGAAGCATTCTCTCTACTGCTTCCTGGACATGGGTCTGTAAGGTTGCCAAAAGAGGTGGTGTTGCAGAGTCTGTCTCTGACATGAGTCCCTCCACCACAGGTAGCTGAACATGGAGTCCAGGGAGACCAAGGTAGCCACAGACCAGGGACTGGAATATAAATTATTAAGTCAATCAACATTTTGTCTTAACAGTTGTTTTTTTAATAGACCTAGATCTAGAGCCAGCCAATTTAAAATTTATCAAATCAAACAAAATTTAAACGTTAAAAAATCTCAATGTTGGATTAAATAATTATAAGATGTAATTAAAGTTAATATCTAATGTTTGGATTAACTACATCAAATTAGATTATATGTAAGGAGTAAATAGGTTTGGTGCAACAAAAAGCAAATTATTAGATACAGTATATAATATTTAAAAAAAATACTAACCCATACATGAGATTTAGGAAAACACTAATTGGACATTAATAGTAAAGTGAAAAGACAATATCATATTAAGTATATAGTTTATAGGATATATGTTAACTTGTGCCAGACAATATGGAGTGTTTACATTTATGTTTCAAGAAAATATAAAAGGAAACAAATTTAAAAAACTAATTATTAGTAATAAATCTTTTTGATGTCTTTTTTTTTTTTAAAATAGGATAATATGAAATTTATATTGTATAATGTCATTTCTTCATATCTAAGAGATGCTTTTTAGAAAATTAAATATATTTGAATCTAGAATTAGGTCTACTTTAGAAGTTAAGTTTAAGTTTTTATCAAGCATTAAAAAATTCCCTCATCAATTTATTTTGTTTAAAATAATAAATAAATTATGTATAGATAAACAAAAAGTTTAATACTTTAAAATGGAAGCCTATTCTTTAAAGTTACTTTTTACTATTATATAGTACTTACTTGGGCAAGGATTGTCACTACAATTCAAATACTCAGCCTTTGGACCTTCGCAAAGTTTTCCACCATATTTTGGTTCTTCACACAATCTTGTTCTTGTTTGCTTGCCACCCCCACATGTAGTGCTACATGCTGACCAGACAGACCAACTCAACCAAACACCATCAACTGCAACAAAAGACATAATTATAGATACATTTATGGAATTTTTGACAACGTGGTCTTAATTTAGAGAATAAAGTCTAATCATATTTATATTCATATTCAGGCTTTTATTATAGACTCATAATGTTTAGTTTTTTATTAGACTTTTGAAAATTCCAAGACTGAAAAGAAAACTTAAGGAATCCTTAACAGCAATACATTTTAAAAAGGTATAATACCCAAATAAGATAATTTTATGTCTAGAAATTTTACAAAAGATTTAAACAAACAATACACAAAGTTTACAAGACTAATCATATCCATTTAATTCAACCATAAAAGTAATATGAGCTAATGAAATCAAGAAATCTAATAATATTGATATAAATGATAACTTAAGCAAACAAACAAATAAATACTGTTTAATTTATGCTTTGAACATACTTGGACATGGTTGATAATTACAGCTATCAGTTACATTTGCTGGTCCTATACAGTCCAAGCCACCATTTTTTGGTGGAACACATGACCTAGTTCTCCAATAACTTCCTCCTCCACATGACACACTGCACTGACTCCAGACACCCCATTCACTGTAGTACCCATCAACTGAAATAAAAGACATTATTATTATTATAAACTTAAATCATATTTGAACATATATAAAGGAAGGTTTGAAAAGTTTAAATAAACATTATATGTAAAACTGTTTAAACTTGATTTGAATAGAGCTAAATATTTACTTTAAACTTAAAATATTCTAATAACCAATTAATATATATGACAAGGATATTGTATTTTTCTTTTATCAGTGAATCATAGCACACACAAGAAAACATATGCTAAATAGAGTATAAAAAAAAAGTATGTATATTGAACATATATATTTAGATCTCTGGGTATAAAAGTGCTATACAGTTCCAAACTATGTTCACAAGATTATAAATTACACACCACAAAAACAAATAAATATAATATTGTTAATATGTAAATGCAATCAATATTTAAATACATTTGTGTGTGTGTGTAAATGTGAAGTAAATGTAATATTTATTAAATGTTTAATAAAAAACAAAAGATCAATTACAAACAAATATTTTGTTTTTAAGTGAGGTCTATGAAGATTTGTTAATTTAAATTGCCTATTAAATTTATTAAAAAACAATTCAATTTTAAAATAATTTTAATTTATAAAAAAATGCGAAATATTATAGGCATATATAAAAATAAATCAAAAAGATTTTTCAAAATACTAAAAATACATTTAAAAACTAGAGTTATGTAGAATTGATTTTTTATATTTACCAAAAATATAATAGGCCTACATTTGTCTTCTGATTTCTTGAAAAGTTTTATTACATTTTTCAAACAGTTATTAAGCATTTACCCTCCGTTTATCAATATTCAATGAATTTATTAATAAATTCACTTAGCTAAAAAAAATGTAAAAACTTGTTAGTATATTAAATAGTTTCTATTACAGGCAATAGGAGGGACAGATTGTCAAATAAAATTTGACAGACTTGATTGAAACAATAATCTTTGCTAAAGAAATTGTAACACAAAAATAAAAAAACTGTTATTCATAGAACTCTTACATAGTAACTCATAAAATAAATCTACTCATTGTTGTTTAATAACATCATGCATTAATAACACTTGGTCAAATATGAGAAACAATAAGAATATTAATAATGAAAATGTAATGGTTAAGTCAATTACATTATAGAATAAAAATATCACATCTAATTTCTAAATACCCAAAATGTGTCCCATTATTTTACATGCCCTTTATTTAGACATTTCTGGATCAAAAAATGAAGAGACCCAGTCAATACAAGCTATTGACAAATATCGAGATATGTATGCAATATAGTAAACATATATAAATATTGAAATAAATACCTGGACATGGGTTAGTGCTACAGGCCTGTGATTCACTATTAACTCCTTGACAATTTTGACCACCATATAAAGGCTGAACACATGTTCTGTTACGATACTGGACTCCGCCTCCACATGTGGCAGAACAAACTCCCCATTCAGACCATTGTAGATAGTAACCATCAACTAAAATAAGAAAACAAACCACAAATTTTACTAGTGAATTTGCTTCTAATATTTTGAAATATTGTATGCATGCAGTTTCATTTTTTTTACACATTCTTCTTTATTAATATTTTTAAACTCCTGAATTAAAAACTCCAATTATCAAGAGCAATTGGACCTTAAACTCACTTTCTTTTCAGTTTACTATAATAATTTTTTAAAAATTATCCTACTAAAATTCTTAATGCTCTTATAATACCAAGTTTGAAATCGTAAAAATGATCAATTATTTTTTTTTTTAAATTCAGATTGACACAACTTTTTCTAAGCCTGTAAAATATGCATTTCCTAGTAATACATCCAGCATCAGAGGCATAGTGAGCAAAACGTGCACCCAGGGCAAAGTACTTTATTGTCCCCCCCCCCCCCCCCCGCCCGTCCAGTTTCAAAGAACATCACATAGAAATATGGGCTTTTAAAAAAAAAAAATATTAATAATAATAATATAAAAATAATCTTAGAATGTATTACCTAACTAAAATATCTACAATAATTTTATTAATTTTAGTGTGCCTCTCTGAGTGTTGAACCCCCCTGAGGGTGGCACCCGTAGCATCACACCCCTCTTATCCCCCCTCTGTCCAGCATATGCAATTCTTTTAAACTTGAATACATTGAATTACACAATTTTGTTTCATTTTGTATATTGATTATTTTCAGAGCTTTTTTCTTATAATTGTTAGAATTAAAGATAATTGTTATTGAGGATCAAATAAACTCACCAAAATAAATAACTAGGTCAAATAAACTTACTAGGATAAAATATACTTACTAGGCTCAAATATACTTAATAGGATCAAATATACTTACTAAGGTGCGTTGGTCTGGCCACATACCAGATACAGAAATCTTATAGCTGTCCAACATGAACAGTATCAATGCGACAGTAAAAAGCTCCCTACTTTGATGGGTGAGACATGCAGACCTCATGCCAGACAAACGCTTTCCCAAATGACTTCTGTACGGGGAGTTGTGTGCAGGAAAGCGCTCCAAAGGAGGTCAATACAAGCGCTATAAAGACACTCTCAAGAGCTCCTTCAAGAAGTGTGATAGTGACATTCATGGCTGGGAAGCACTAGCTCTTGATCGCTCCTCATGGCTTGAAACTGTGAGTCTTGGAGTCTTGAGATTTGAAGCAAGAAGAGTGGCCAGGGTGAAAGAGTGCTGAACCAACAAAAAGCTTAGAAGAAGCTGACCTATTAGCAACTGACCAAACCTACCCATGCCATGTATGCATGTGGCTTTTTCAATCAAGGATTGGACTTAACAGTCATCTTTGAGTTCATAGAATGTGAGAAATGATCTTCAATCAAGAAGTAGGAGCTATATACTTACTAGGATCAAATATACTTACTAGGACAGCTTTGCTGGTTACAAGTCTGAGAGTCCTCAAAATTTCCTGAACAATTTTTCCCACCATTAAATGGTCCAATGCATGTTCGATTTCTGAGCTGTATTCCTGAACCACATGTCAAACTACAAAGTCCCCAGGAGGACCATTGACCAAAGAAACCATCAACTATAAAATAAAACATTAAAAAAAAAAAATATATAATTTCATAAATTTTAGAAAAATAAATTGATTTAGAAGAAATAATTTCATAATTAAAATATTCAGATCACATATTTTATCAATATTAGTAGCTAAATGATTAACATCTGCTTAAGTGTTGTACTTTTAACATGCATTAGGTTTATATGTAAAATAGTATTATGTGAGAACAACATTCAGTGTTTTTCAAATTGATCAATGTGAAAACAATAGGTTAATGTAAACAAAAAAATATGAAAACTAACCCAAAAATATATCATCGAAAAAGCATCCTAAAATAGCCAAATACTAATAATCCCTTTTTAGTTGTGTGAAATTTACATTAAAGAATTATTTTAAAATACTTTTAAATAATCTATTTATTCTGTAATAGTAATTAATAGAATTAAAATTATTATATTTATTTCTTGTATAATTTCAAAATATATGATTTATTCACACAAATAGCATTGTTTTCAAAATATCTTAGTCACTATATATATTTCTAAAGCTATCAGATTGCATTATTATATATTCTAATAGATTGATTTATCTCATCAGTGTAGTAAGATATCACACATCACTCTGTTTCAAATGATGAAAACAAATAACTGACCAGGGCAGCCTTCAGAGTTACACAGTTGTCTTTCCTCAGAATTCCCATCACAGTTTTTCCCACCATTCAGTATTCCAACACACTTTCGTGATCTAGTTCTAGAACCACCACCACAAGACAAACTGCAAGGACTCCATTCTGACCAGACTGTCCATGTACCATCCACTTCAAATATAAAACATGTATTTTGTTTACATTTAATGGCTTAATTGTTTTATAGACTTTCTGATTTAAACGAAAATAAAGTGTTATAAATTATTATAATAGGTATAATTTTTATGAGCCATTGATTTGTGTTTTTTTTTATTTCATAAATACCTGCACAAGAAACGTTATTGCATGGTTGACTTTCGATCAGATGACTTTGACAATCTTTACCACCATAAAATGGTCCAACACATGTTCTGTTCCTAGATTGAGTACCCATACAAGTAGCTGAGCACTGAGACCAACTAGTCCAGCTTGTCAGTATACCATCAACTGAAAGAAAAAAAATTAAAAGAAATAAAATAATATTACTTTAAACTTTTAAAACACAGAAGTCCAGATAATAGTACTAAAAGTAAAAAGAAAAATGGGTAGAAAGCATTACTTGTAAAAATATGTAAATTTTAGCAAGCTTTTATGAAATGTGAAATGGTGAACACAACAATGACTAAAAAGCATAATTAAACATGTATCACGAAAACCTACCAGGACAATCTTGACTATTGCATGTGATATTGTCTACTAAAACACCTTCACAATACCGCCCACCATAAAATGGGCCAATACATATTCGATGTCTTTCCTTAACCCCACCCCCACATGTCCGACTGCAGTCCCCCCAAGTAGACCATGGACTTAGTACTCCATCTTCTGAAAAAATGCCAAATAGTGTCATTTCATTTTTGTTTATCTTTGAAAACTATTTGTTATACAATTTTCAATTAATTTGTTAATATATAATATTTTATCTAATTACTTATTGTCATAAAAAATTAACTTATAATTAGGATTCCAAATATACAGTACTTCATTCAAATAAATGATATTAAAGATTGAAAAATAATAAAGAAATCAGATATAAAAGTAAATATATCTAGTCATCAAGAGACAAGGCACAAAAAGTTGTTTAAAAAATGTAAAAAATTAAAAATAAAAAAAAAATAACATCCAAAAGCAAAATCATTCGAGTTAAAATATTTAAACCATAGACTGTCTTACACTAATATTTCTGAAGTAGCCAAGGCATAAACAAAGCTTTATTTTGATCTGTACAATAAAAATGTCTAGAGCTAAAAGTTGCCTATATACTATGGATGTCTATGTTTTCAAATTGATTTTGACAAAGTTTATATTACAATACAATGTATTATACAAACATAAAGTATATTTATAATGGTGATGACTAATGTTAAGATTACCTGGACAATTTTGATTGTTACAATTTTGAAAGTCATTTGCAATTCCATCACATACTTTTCCTCCATAGAAAGGTCCAGTACAATTCCTAGACCTTTGCTGAAGTCCACCACCACAAGTTACATTACACTGACTCCATTTTGACCACATTTCCCATACACCATCCACTTGATAGTTTTAATGAAGAATTTGACACAGAAAAAAAGTTACACAATTGTATCAATAATATATGTTTTAATTCTTTTTTTATAAAGTATCTCTATCCTTTTATCATTGACAGATTTCAATCTAGCAATGATGGTTCTAGAAATGTTATTGCCAAAGCAGTGAAAAAAAAACACTACAGTTCAACAATGTGCATTGAACTTAAAACAATATAGAATAACAACAATTACAAACACAAGTAAAAAAATATATTCACATTTTTTTTTTTTCAGATGTTACCTAAATTGTTATGCATTAACTTTACAGTTATAAGACAAATCAAATCTAAACAAAGAAAAGAAGAAAAAATGGTTCCAACTTTTCTTCAAATATAGAAACTGCTAAAAAAACATCTTAAAATTGTGTTCTTCAAATAAAAAGGTGCAAGTCTAAATGAAATGTCTGAAAGCATGGCTTACCTTTCTTGTGTACTACTTGAAACTTGAACTTTGTCACCCTCTAAATCAATACTCCCATTATAACATTAAAAGACAACAGATGAATGGTTCAGCTAGAATAGAGTATAAATCATCTTACACTTTTTATTCATAAATATTTAAAAGGAAAAGTTTCAGGTCTGCCATAGAGGAGTGTTTAGTAGGACATCATATTCATCAGTACTTTTTTCCAGAATAATTTGATGGAGAAAGTATACATTTTATTGTGTTTCAACAACAACAAAAATACAAAGAAACTAACAGAGGCAACATTTTTAAAGCTTTTTTTCTATCAAGTTATTCTATAATCAAGAATTTTTATTGCTTATTTATCTAATAAATAAATCTGTGTTGTGGAATATTGTTCAAAAGATACTTTTATGAACTAAACCAATATTAAAATAAGATTATTATTTAGCCCTTTATTAAATCTTACATTATCTTCATTTGTATTGTATCTATACATTCTCAAGTCTATATAAAGGATTTTTTTCCATAAACATGTGACAAAAATAGGCTATTTTATTTATCAAAGTGCACTGAAAAAAATACTTTTTTCTTCTATTTATAAAGCTTATGATATTTATAAAAGAAGCACCTAGTTCAGCAAAAGCAGCCAAATATCACATCTTTTGTTTTTTCTCTTGATATTTCTGACTCACTTATCCTTAAGTACCATAAAAGCGATGTGTTTGGATTATTAAAAACTTTTAATGTTAGGTTACATAAAAGTTCCTACATGAAATGATTGTTTAATTACAAGGTAATCATATCTCTATATTTGTATATTGTTATATTTTTTTCAAAATTATGTCTGTGTAAAATGCCAATATTTGAAAATAAATTAAGTGTCAAATATGTTAATTATTTAGTTGATTAATAAAAATTATCAGAACGTTTATTATATTTGTTTTAGCATATATTCTTTAATTGATAATTTTTTAAGTTTTTGTTTATTTTGAAAATAAAATTTATTCATCAAAAATACAAATTTTCGTTTTCTGTGAATGCTAAATATTAATCTGAAATGTATTGCTTTAGTTATTTTCTATATGTAGCCTGATTAAAAATTATTGTACTTTGTTATGGCTAACTAACAATTAAACAACAATTAAAACATTGACCACTCAATAAATGTGGTTTTAAAACTTCTAAAACAAAATAAGGTCACCATTTAAAAATGTAAATAATATATGTTTTGTCTATTCAAAGGTTTTTCTATTATTGTTTTTATTTTATTTTTTAAAGAAGCTAAGAGCTAACATAATCAGTTTATTAAAAAAATTGTTACATGTCATTTTAAAAAGTTTTTAATAAAATCACTATTTCATCACAAATAAATATGATAATTTTGCATATCAATGTTTAAAGGGTGACTTTAATACTGAGAACTGCAATTCAACTATTTCTAAACATTCTGGAAAATGTGAACTAATCTAGTGCTTCACACTTTGATCCTTTTCTGAAACCTACCTGCACAGCTTTGATTATTGCAGCTTTGAGACTCTTGAGAAATGCCAGAACAATTAGCTCCTCCATTGAAAGGGCCGTTGC
The DNA here is from genome assembly GCA_036873155.1 of Biomphalaria sudanica. Lineage (NCBI taxonomy): Eukaryota > Metazoa > Mollusca > Gastropoda > Planorbidae > Biomphalaria > Biomphalaria sudanica. The sequence continues at coordinate 653,197 of JAZGLO010006486.1, read as the reverse complement.
ATTGTCTGACACGTGACTGAGAACCATTACCACAGGACAGAGAGCATTGTCCCCATGATGACCAGGGCAACCACTGTCCATTTACTATGAATAGAAACTTTTATTTCATTAAAGAAGAAAACATTTAAAAAAAAACTTCTTATTTTAACTAAATAAAAAACAAAATAATTAATAATTAATTAATTGTAAAATCTAATAAGTAAAAAAAAATTCAGTATTTCTTTTTAAAAAACAAAAAGAAATAGTAAGTAAGTGATCGTTAAAATATTTCATTTTCCTGAACAAGACATTTATCATACCTGGACATAGGTTTTCATTACAAATTAATTCTTCAATAGAAGCTCCTGTACAATTGCTGCCGCCATAGAGTCCAAAATAGCAAACACGTTTACGGACTTTTTTACCACCCCCACATGAGGCAGAACATACTGACCAACTCTGCCACTCCAGCCACTGACCATCCACTGTTGAGTAGAGACTTAATGAAAAAAATTGCACCAATTACATTAATTTATTCCTGAGCCTATTGTAGACCAGCATTAATTTATTCCTGACCTATTGTAGACCTACATTTATTTATTCCTGAGCCTATTGTAAACCTACATTAATTTATTCCTGAGCCTACTCTGTAGACCTACATTAATTTATTCCTGAGCCTACTCTGTAGACCTACATTAATTTATTCCTGAGCCTACTCTGTAGACCTACAATAATTTATTCCTGAGCCTATTGTAGACCTACATTAATTTATCATTGAACTTATTAACAGTCTATTCCTTTTCTACAAGTCTTGAATATAAAAGAAGGGAAATAGCTATACAGTAAACACAATGCTGGTTTATATAACATACATGTGATTTTTTAAAAAAATTAATTACAAAACATTAATAGCATACATTTTAGAGCTTAAATAGACACCAATAAATAAAACATTGAAATTGATATTTCTCAAGAAACATTGTAATTATAAAATAAATTGACAACAGTATTTCTGAAGATGAACCCCAAGCCATTATTGTATGGAATGAATTTACAGCTAATTAAAACTCTTTTATGATTAATCAGAACTACATCTCTTATTCCACTTCAATGTCTTCATAATAAATATATAATATCTCTTGCAGTTTGAAGTTAAAGAGGAGACACTTTTAAACAGCTCTAGTCAGTTGTCCACAAATTTGTTTTTATATCTCACTTTCATCAAAGTGAAGTAAAAGACATCAAGAAACAGTTTTTTTTTCACATTTTATGACAGTCAGACATGCTTTAATGAGTTTTAGAATTATAAAACGTTGAAAATATCAAATGAATAAATAATTTGAGGTTGAATTGTATTCAAAAATTAGTTAATTTAACATATTCAATTAAATTATTGGCTTACTGAAGAAAAATGATCAGTAGACCTATGTTATTGAAAAGGAGCTTCATAAGATGTATTTTAAAAAAAGTGAATATCTTTTATATAGAGATTGGGATAATACAAATAGGTTACACAAAAATTAAGCTGTACCAAACATATATTATATTATTACATATTACTGACATTTAACTGAGGCATTATAATATTGGCACAGCGTGATGCATAAAAAGTAAAATCAGTCATTAGAAACAAATTACCTGGACAGTTTTGTAAAGAACAATTTTGTGCTTCAGTTTGATTTCCAGTGCAATTAGCACCTCCATAATAAGGACCCTGGCAAGTTCTATTTCTGATTTGTCCCCCTAAACCACAAGTTGCAGAGCAGGCAGACCAAGCTGACCATGGGTTCCAATAGCCATCAACTACAAGACAATAGATCAAATTTAATTACTCATTCTAATTATGTGAGGTGAGCAGTATCATCTTCATAGCTGCGTCTACACAGTAATGAAATATATATATGTATGTATATATTTATATAGAGACAGTGATGGTTACTGGTATTAGTGAACATCATGCAAGATAAAGAATGTCAATAAGACTAAATTCTCTTTGAGTTTTAAAGAAATGTATTGAAAGATTTCATTTTCTCTAAGTTTACTTTTCTTTAATGATGACTTTAATGATAGACCTAATAGTTGATTTGTGAGAATGTTAAGCCTATAATGTAGTGGAGGAGATTTACGCAGTAAAATGCTTTTTTGTGAAACTGAATGAACAATTTTCTTAATTTACAAATGTATGGTTGATATTTATATATAATCCATAATATTTTAGGCCTTAAACAAATCTTCAAATAGATCAATAAACTAAAAATTGTTTTTTAGTTGCTTTTTTCTAACATTCCTAGAAGGCTACATTACATGCAAATACTATTTTTTCCAGAGGCAGGAAAAAAAACAAATTAATTGTGTAATGTAATTCTTAGAAAAGGTTCAAATTTATTTTTTTTTTGTCTTCAAAGTTCAAGAGATTCATTTCTCATGATTCACTACAACAATGGAAGCCTAATGTCACACACTTGGACAATTCTGTTGACTACAAGACTGAGACTCATTCCCTGGTCCTAGGCAATGTGAACCACCAAACAATGGCTGCTGACACTGTCGCTGTCTGCTCTGATGTCCACCTCCACATGAAAGTGTGCATTGAGTCCAAGCATTCCACTGAAGCCACTCTCCATCAACTAAAGCAATACAAATGTGAAATAGATATGCTGGGCATGCAGTTAACAGTTTGAATAATAGAACACAGATTTAGAGCAAGAATTTAAATATAATGTAATATATATATATATAATGTGATATATATATATAATATATAATATAAATATATGTAGGCCTATATAATCTTGAGTACAGAACTGTAGGTCACTCAGACATTCTGGTATATTGATACATTGTGATAGTATACTACTTTCATAGGCAAGGAGATAAATCTATCTGTATTTATAGATTCATAGATCTTAAGAGTTTTCCTTTTTTTACCATCTTGGTTAGTGCCTAAAGCTCTGCTTAAAGATGTGTGTTTATCTGATTGATATGTTCATAGATAATATTGGGCATATCTAGAACAATTATCATAAAAGTGATAGTGCATGTCGGTTATTTTATAGAGCATAAAACATTTATGGTCTAGCTGATACATAAACATAGTGAAAGGATAATATATATATATGTGAAACTTCAATATAGACAATATAGGAATTTCTCTTGGACATAATAACAATGGTTTTTCACTATTGTAAATTTAATTTAAATAGTATATCTGTTGTTTCAAGGTTTATTTGTTTTGTTATCTGTATAAATCATTATTTATCATTAGGAGATTATTTTACCATTATCTTTATTATGTTGTAAAAAATTGTCAATGATATAACTTTTTTTTAAAATTAGAATTTCAAAGTTGTAACTTTAATTTTTACAAAAATACTAACAAATTTAATGTCGTAATTGATATACCTCTATTTAAAAAAGTAAGCATATATAAAAAAAATTAATGTAGATACAAAAACAAATAATAGTAACTATTCAATAATGTTTTCCAAGTATAAAAGAATTCACATTACAACTTTTAATCAAAATTTGAATTGTATCAATTATTAGTAGACTTTACCAGGACAATTTTGAAGAAGGCAATCTGTGACATCAATTGAAGTTCCTAAACATGGTTGACCATCAAAATAAGGACCACTACAAACACGTGATCTGGAGCGTTTACCAACCCCACAAGTTTGAGAACACTCTAACCACGAGCTCCAGTCATTCCACTGACCATCAACTGGAAAATGTCCAGGTGTAACAAAACGTGTAGGTCAAACTACCAGCCAGAATATTTCCAAACATTGTATTTTTTTGTTAGCTTACAAATAAAACTAGATTTCGATACTGTTTCATTGAAAGAAGTTGGCAACAAGTTTCAATCAAAAATTTTTTCCACGTCTCTTCTGGTTATAAGCAAACGCTTACGGTTCATTTTAATTATAATTTCAAAACAGTGAAACTTTTGACCTAATGCTAATTAAAGAAAAAACTTAAGACGCCAAATATTATGTCCACGTTATGCTTTTCCCCTTTCAGATCTTGTGCTCTATTGGGCAGATGATGTAAAGGTCATTTGTTTCTGTGGCCCACGGTTAACAAGGGTGTCATGTGGCCAGCACAAAGAACGTGACTTTTAAAGTAAATTTTAATCTTCATGAAGAAATCATTTTAGAACATATGTGTGTAGAATAGTGTAGATCATACTGCGCATGTAAATCGATATTTTTGATGCATAAAACGAATGCATAGATATTATTTTCTTGAAAGCTTATCATATGATACCAGAAGACCGCAGTGTACGCAGTGGAAGACAAAGGAGAAAAGAGTGACTGTAATAACATTTGTATAGCAATATCTAATGCTAACATTCAACAGTGGCGCTACTCACTTGGACATTCTTTATCCTTGCATACTTTAATCTCTTTCAAATTTCCAGAACAATTGTGCCCACCATGGAAAGGTCCAATGCATTCTCTGAGTCTAGACTGCGTCCCATTGCCACATTGTTCTGAACAGCTAGACCAAGTCTCCCAGCTAGTCCACAGTCCATCGACTAAATAGTATGACCAGAACGTAGGGAAGAGGACACATTCAATACAACAAATAGAGACACAACTAACGATGTATTTACAGGAAGGTGATCGCCATAGAGAGATTTAACAAGAAGCTTGCATGCTACCACACAATGGTGTAGGCTGAATATATGTACCATTAAAATGTGTGTCATGTGGACATAGAATAATGAGAAAAGTGTACAAAGTATACATAGATCTCTGGGTTTTTAACAGTGTCAATATTTTGTATACTGTCATATGTATAACTACCATACAAAACACTTGCCTCAAACAATGCAAAATGTTTCTTTCTTTAAAAACTATGCTCTATATTTAGGCGCTAGTTCAAAGCCACTCCTTTGTACCAAAACAAAAATACTCGTCTAACAACTATAAGGAAAAATCCTTACATTTGACTGATTTACTCTTTTCTATTGTTTCGAGTCTTTGCTATATGTCTAAGTTTCATAGAGATTACTTGTATTCAAATGCAATATAATAATAATAATAATAATAATCTTTATTATCCATACGGAAATTTGTCTTACAATTTGTGTATTACACCAAATACGCCACTATACGTCTGCATTCGAAACTTACTCGACACTCAGATTAATTGGTCATTTAGAGATATAGATTTAACTTTAAATATCATTTTTATCAAATCAAAAGGAATTTAGATTCACTTGTATTAACTTATAAAGCAACTTAACACTGCCATAGTTAAAATTATATTATATAAGAAATCCTAATTCGTAAGTCTCGCATAAATTAAGAAAAAAAGACATCTTATTATCTTTGAAATAGAAATAGAGTTAGCTAATTGGCCTAACCTATTTGTATTTCATAAGTAAGCCTGTGTTACATATAAACAAATATCATGGGTGAAGGACAATACACATATGACAAAAATAACAAGAAGTATCTATTCAGATTGAAAAGTGACTAAAGATACATATGTGTGAATAGATAATTTACATGATTCCACTGTTGGCTTCACAGCTGTAACGCAACGCATAGCTTGATGGTGATTACTTTTTTTATATTTTGGTTACATGATACACAACTAGATACATGTTTCACAGCCATTTAATTCTGAGTTGCCAATATACAAATAAAGAACATTTAGAGAATTCACAATTCAGAAAATTTACGTTTTCAATCACTGGCGGATCCAGGGGGGGGGGCGGTAGGGGCGAAGGCGAGTAATTTTAATTTTAGAAAATATATTTGGGAAAACATTATATCCATCAAGGAGAAGGAAAACTCATGATTCAAACTTCTGCTGCCTTGCAGCTATTACTACTCAAACTTGGAAAATGCTTCGGCAGTCAACCCTGAGGAAAATTCAGGAGCCGGCGACCCTTACAGGCAGCTTACAGCATGCATTGCTACCTACACTTTGGAAGAGCCTGCGGTATCGATGATTCCAAAATGTATCGGGATTGTCGCTCCTTTGGATACATCACCTGGATAGGGGGGGGGGAAGTTACGGTGTGAGCGACATCGTCCCGGCCATAGATAATGTCAAGGTATCTTATTTCAAGTCTATAATAGTCTCTTGGTGAATGAAAGAGACCATAGTATTGGTCATAGCAATCTTCTATAAACACTGAAGCTAAGTAGTAAGTTGAAACTAATTTAATATTTTTAAAGACTTACTAGTAGCATGCTCTCTGTAGAAATATATTTTAAAACGACATGTTGATTCCATTCCGATAACCCTTACGTGTAATGAAATATAAGCCGGAATGACATTTGTATACAAATATTTTATCGCAAAGCTTTTCCACTCTATAAGAGAACTAACTTCATCTGACCAATACATTTTGTTTTCAATGTACTAAGCTATTGCTGTAACCCTGTTCCCCCCCCCCCCGACTAATCTTTTTTTTTCCACGTGCGAAGCACTGTGTCAGGGGGGGGGGGGTTAATGACCCGAGCTAGTGTGTAAATGTGTTAAGAAACTTAAGTGTTGCTTTTGGATTTCTTGACTGAGGATTGTTTTCTTTAATTTGTGTTAGTGCATCAGGATATGTAAATTTCATTTAGAGTATTGTGAAATTATTTCTTTTTACAGGGAGTATCAATTGATTTACAGTTGGATTGTACCTCTGCAATGAAAGAGATACAAGCGACCCGAGAATCGGTGAATTATTCTCTATAGTTCACTCCCGTCTTAACACTATCTAGGTTACACAAACATTTAGTCAAAGTTCTGTTTGTCCAATCACTCAAAACTCCTCATTACCATAGATTTGTTTTATCGTCAGGAATATTTTCAGCTGGTTCTTTCCTTTACCAAAATAACTTAGAACGAGACCATAAAGTTATATCCAAACGTATTCTTAATACTAGGCTAGTAGAGTAAGAGTAAAATGCATTGCACAGCGCAAAGGCAGAAAGATAATTCTGTTTTTTGTTTTTAAACAAACTCAAAACCCCCTTAGCTACGCTCATAGAATTAGGTGACTGTAGTTTGTTTTAAAATAATATTGAAGAGGGGGTTTTCAACCTCAAACTATCTGTAGGAGGATTTTAAAATCAAAAAAAGGGTATTAAACTTAAAGCCCTCTGGAGGAGAGGGTTTAAACTCAAAACCCCCTTGGCCACGCTCATAGAATTTTGAGTGAGTAATTTGCTTTTTTATATTAAAGAGGTGGTGTTTAGTTAAACACAAAACCCCTTTTGGCTATGCTCATAGAATCTGATGACTGATATATGCTTTAGTCTTATACTGAAGTAGGGGTTTTATCGTTAAAAAAAAATCGGAGGGCTTTTAAAATCTAAATTCCTCTTTGCTATGCCCTTGGAATTTGAGGATTTTCGTTTGCATTGTTGTTTTGTTTATATAAGAGAGGGATTTAATCGCAAACCCCCTGGAAAGGGATTTTAAACTCAAAACCCCCCTTGACTGTGCTGGGGCAAGTGATGGTTTAATATAAAAAAGCTCACCTACAGTAAACAAAATCAAAGCAAAAAATATGTCACAAAATTCCACACACCCCTGCGGGGGGAAGGATTTCATTTCTGGTGGGGGTTGAACACCATGAAGCCCCCTAGCTACGACCATGACCTAACGTTACATTCGTTTTTTTTTTTAGTGTGTTAGTTGTTAAGTTGTACTACGAATTTGTAATCATAAAGTACCGAAATCGTCCGCCAGATGAGACTTCTTACAACCAAATACTATTTAATAAACCATAATTTTTAATATAACATATAATATATTATATTAAATATTAAATAAGCCTACCCATACAGTTAATGAGATCTCACCTGGACAGAGACTTAATGAGCATGACTTCTGTTCAGTACTTGCTCCCTGGCAAGGAATACCATTGTACATAGTTTTGGGCTGGTCACATTTTCGAATTCTGGTCCTGGTGCCATTTTCACAGGTGACACTGCAATCACTCCACGCTGACCAAAGTGACCAAACGCCGTTTACTGAAGAGTAAATACAAAAAAGAAGTCATCAAGCTAACATACAGATCTAAAAACTAGAGAAAAAAATACTTTTTAAAAAAGACTATACCTTCTTTATGCAACTTATTGAGCGATTTGCTTTTCACTTCAAATTAATGAATGTTAGAATCCTGGTAAAGCGAATGTATAGATCTAGTACCCCTTTTAATATTCCAACGATAAGCATTTGGATCTAGACTTAGAAGACAATGCGCAAAATTTTCTGGAACATTAATTTATTAAACTCTCTTCAAATACAAAAACAAAATTTAATAAAATACTCTGAAAGACACAAAAATAAAGGCACATTCCTCGTCCCATATGCTAGGACAAATTTGTACAAATACTCCTTCTTCCCTAGTGCTATTAGAGCATGGAATGGGTTGCCTGAGCTAGCCAGAAAAACCAGTGACTTGGCAGAATTTAAGTCATTGGTTAATATGCATGACTAAATGCATGACGCGTAGGACGTAATCATCTTCTTTTTTGAAGTAACGTCTGTATTATATAAGATAAGATAAAGCTTTATATTCGAAAATTCCCAAACACAATAGTCCTTTCAAGAACGCGATAGTGCTTTGAAAATCTAGACCTAGATTTAGTCTCTAGATAAATTTACATTTATTTATTTTTACTTTGAAAAATTATAACGGTCAAACTAGAGTTTTCTCCGTGTGGCCAACGAGCTATTAATTATTTTCTCAGCGATATATATCAACTGCTAAATTTTCTGGAAAAATCTTTTGAACTGTTTTTTGCGATCAGCTGTCCGCTCAACCTCTATGGAGGAGTGACTTGAATAGAGGGTATTGTAAAAAAAAAAGTGAAATAATCATGCAGAGCTTAACTTTTTTCTTCCTATGAGTCTATCCATACCGTTACACTGTACAGCTCCTGGTATTGAAGTATCATCACTACATTTAGCATTAGTTGTCCATAGATTGTGGGTACATGATGCCAGACTTTTTTCGGTGCCTTTACACTGTAGACTTTTTAAACCTAAATTTCCATTTCCATTACCATAGCGACCATCTTTGATTGCTATTAAATAAAGGTAACACGTGAATAATTATAAAATCTTATGTTAAATAATAAAGTATAAATAATAAATAAATAATCTACAAGGTTTATAGACCATAAAAACAATAAACAAACGGGAGGGTAAGAATAGCCTAGAAGCTAGACGTTTTAGGAATATAAGGAATAGGGCGTCGTTGACAGGAATCGTACATTGTCCTACTGGATAGTCCAAGTCATTTTCTTTTTGTTTTGTTTTTTAACTAAGTATATATTTTATATTTCGCCTTTATTTTATAACTCAATTGCCTGCGTTTTTACTGCATCAACAAATGTGTTTAGGTATGAAACTGCTTAACAAAATCAAATCCTAGACCAAAACGCAACACGGATCTTGGTCTAGGATGCAATCATCTGAATTTTTGAAGAAATGTCTAAAATGATATCTAACAAAAAATGTAAAGCTGTATATATGTAATAGTTACTCCTAAATCTTTAAGGTGTATCTAATGTAAAAAAAAATATTTTGGAGGATCTGTCAGTTTCGTCATTGTTTGACTTTTGGTTCGTGAAGAAATGAACACGAATTAGATTAACGTCAAATGGTAAGAAAGATTTATTACACATAATGTCTCAATGAATCATTATTACACATAATGTCTCAATAAATCATTATTACACATAATGTCTCAATAAATCATTATTACACATAATGTCTCAATGAATCATTATTACAAATAATGTCTCAATAAATCATTATTACACATAATCTCTCAATAAATCATTATTACACATAATGTCTCAATAAATCATTATTACACATAATGTCTCAATGAATCATTATTACACATAATGTCTCAATGAATCATTATTACACATAATGTCTCAATAAATCATTATTACACATTATGTCTCAATAAATCATTATTACACATAATGTCTCAATAAATCATTATTACACATAATGTCTCAATAAATCATTATTACACATAATGTCTCAATAAATCATTATTACACATAATGTCTCAATAAATCAATCATCTTTTGTTATTCTTGGAGAAAGAAGAGTCAAAAAATTTGATTAGTGATTATTCAGAACACACGCTCTCGACAATCTTATGAACCAAATAAGAATAACAATAAACATGATGATAATAATTTGCTAAGTATTAGTATTGTCCACTATGGGTAACAAAAGTGAAGAAAAGTTATTGTTTGAAATCAAATATAAACCCAACCTGTATACGCTCCTGGCCAGCCTGCTTGCCTACACGCTAAAAAAGCCACAAATTCTGTCATCTGATTGGCGCATATCAGAGTCCAGTTTTTGTTGATGTTGTCGTAGAGTTCTATACGACCTTCACTGGGACCACTTCCGTTAGCAAACCGTAATGGTCCTGGTAATAAACAAGAAGATATGGTTTATAGAAACGACCTAACACAATCAGTGCAATAATGACAGGAAAGACTTTGATCATTGCAAAATTTAGATTTAAGGCTATTTCATGTATTGCTGTACACCAAGCTTTGATTTTCTTTTCAACTCTGTGGTGGATTTTTTACATGTTTTTTTTTTACATTTTGCACAGCTATTTATTATGGATGAATCATACACATGAATCAACACAAAAAATAAGTAATCAGTTAATCAATAAGTTATAATTATATTATATAAATTTGTTTTTGTTCTATAAACAAAAAGGAGGTATCAAACTTACATTATTGAGAGATATGTAAACAAATGGACAATCATCACCCTTCATTAAATTTTATGCTATAAGTGTGCACAATGTTGCTAACCAGCAAAATTTGATAGAAGCTCGAACTAATAACGCAAATGTCGTGGGTTCCATTTCCATATTGGCTTTAATTTCTTACGACCAATAAAATATTTTTAGTTTTTAGATTAGTTTGTCATGTTAGCTCTTGTGTTTGTGTTTGTAATGTTGTTACAGCGCCTTGGCCTTGAGCCTACATTTTGTTTGTTAACGGCGCTTTATAAATAAAATTATTATTATTATTAGTTTATTATATTATTTGAATATAAAGTAGGTTTTGATTTTAAAAATTATTTGTTTCAAGTTACTTTCTTTTGATGGCAAGACACCCATGGAATGAAGTCGTTTTAGTTTTATATAAAAAAAATTTCGTCTATTAAAAACTTGTGTTTGATATATTGTAACGAATCTCACTATGTAGGCTCTTTGCAAACTGCACCATACACCACCAACTTAAATAACTTGACAACTCGGGGCTCCAAATAACGTAATAGTTTAATGTCAATAAAATAACAGCCAGTATTGTACAATTGGCAGCACGTAACACAAGACTGTACAAATATCTCTCCTGTTAATAGCCGTGCCGCCGTATCAACTCTTGCTCTGGTCTCTCTGTCTCGTCTCGGACTTGTACTGAGCCGTAGTAACGAACTGTAGATCGGGATGTTGTAGCTGACTCGTCTCTGATACCTTCACTCTTTATATGGGGTCCCTGCTGGCCTCCTAGAACCGGGCAGAACGTCGCTCGACCATTCTGGGTGGTCATATGACTACGTCCCTCGTGACGCTCCTGAGCTCTGTTCACGACGCCGATCCTTCTCGAACCGTCATGTTGATACTCGTCTCGGCTGACCGTCGTAACTCGTCACGGTTGACCGCTCGTCTAGCGCTGGCCTGGGGCGATTTGCGTCGACTGACTACACACACACCACTACCCCCATCTGTGCCACCACCAGGTTTGTAACAATATAAATACAATTATAATTGATATCAATATTCTATTTTCTGCATCTTCACGTTTGCATTTTGATCGCTTTCTCTGAAGAAAAAAAACCTTCTGAAATGTACACAGGGAGAATAGTTAGAAGAGTCCACTCACAATACTTGGGCATGTTAGGAAAGTTGATCCAGACTGAACCAATGAACTATCTGTTGTAAGTTAAGCCATCTCCCTTAGCCTATATAGTGACTTAGGTCACCAGCATGGCGTCAAAAAGAAGATCAGTCTGTACCACTTCCTGTCATTGAACACGCAGAGTTTTAGGTGTTCCGAAGAGCGAGAAGAAATTCTTGGACATTCCGGATACGCATAATAGCTGTGACCTAAATACTAAGAAATAAATAGATACTAATACCAGTATTATCTTTACCCGAGAAGTGGCAGCAAACCGTTCTATTTAGGTAACATTCATCTTACGTAATTTTCTTTAAGACTTAATCAGTTATTGAGTTGTTCTTGTTGTTGCTGCTGCCGAGCATCTTTTGCAGTTTTGTATTTGATGTGAAAAAGATTCTTAAATTTAAATTTAAAATATGACCAAAAAAAATCCTAAACAATTCTTTAAATAAAAAAAAGTAATCGTAAAGAAAGCGTATACGAAGTGTAATTGTATCAATTAGTTATGATCAGTTATGTAATAAATTTAGACACGTAACTTGCCAAAACATTCGACACTCAGACACACAACTTACCAAAACATTCGACACTTAGACACGGTGTAGTTTGTGTATCCAGACCCAAACAAAATCTGTCGACACCAATAGTTCCTCCGTTAGAGCAGGATCGACGTTTTGTTTGTATCCCTTCACCACATGTTGTTGAAGTGGAGCATTCTCCCCATGCGCCCCATGTAGTCCATCCTGATCACAAGGAGAATTATTTTATTGTATTGTTTTCTTTCTTTTTTTTTTTTGCTTAGGTCAATATCTTTTCTCCTATAACTTTGGTTTTAGGTGGCCCCTTAGTGAAATGCCGCAAGCACATTTCGTTCTTTGCCATCTGTCAGTCTCTCTGACATGCTTGGATCTCAAAACTTAAAGGAACTACAGTAAAATTCAATTTCACAACTGCTGGAATGGGGCTAAAAACAGATACAATGAACTACCTTTGATCCCTCTGACTGACATCATTTTTTATAAAATTAATATTCTTATTAGAAACTCAGCTTTTGTATTCACTAAACACAATGTTTAAACCAAGAAAACTTCTCTAATAGTTCTACTCCAGTCTATTGGATATGTGATTTCCAGAAGCCAGAGTACAGAGTTCGTTGTAAAATGTACACGTTCTATATCCCAAGGACGTCTTCTAAGTACAACTACAATCATTGAGTTTTAAAATGTACACGTTCTATATCACAAGGACGTCTTCTAAGTACAACTACAATCATTGAGTTTTAAAATGTACACGTTCTATATCCCAAGGACGTCTTCTAAGTACAACTACAATCATTGAGTTGTAAAATGTACACGTTCTATATCACAAGGACGTCTTCTAAGTACAAATACAATCATTGAGTTATAAAATGTACACGTTCTATATCACAAGGACGTCTTCTAAGTACAACTACAATCATTGAGTTGTAAAATGTACACGTTCTATATCACAAGGACGTCTTCTAAGTACAACTACAATCATTGAGTTTTAAAATGTACACGTTCTATATCCCAAGGACGTCTTCTAAGTACAACTACAATCATTGAGTTGTAAAATGTACACGTTCTATATCACAAGGACGTCTTCTAAGTACAAATACAATCATTGAGTTATAAAATGTACACGTTCTATATCACAAGGACGTCTTCTAAGTACAACTACAATCATTGAGTTGTAAAATGTACACGTTCTATATCACAAGGACGTCTTCTAAGTACAACTACAATCATTGAGTTGTAAAATGTACACGTTCTATATCCCAAGGACGTCTTCTAAGTACAACTACAATCATTGAGTTGTAAAATGTACACGTTCTATATCACAAGGACGTCTTCTAAGTACAACTACAATCATTGAGTTGTAAAATGTACACGTTCTATATCACAAGGACGTCTTCTAAGTACAACTACAATCATTGAGTTTTAAAATGTACACGTTCTATATCACAAGGACGTCTTCTAAGTACAACTACAGTCATTGAGTTGTAAAATGTACACGTTCTATATCACAAGGACGTCTTCTAAGTACAACTACAATCATTGAGTTGTAAAATGTACACGTTCTAGATCCCAAGGACGTCTTCTAAGTACAACTACAATCATTGAGTTGTAAAATGTACACGTTCTATATCCCAAGGACGTCTTCTAAGTACAACTACAATCATTGAGTTGTAAAATGTACACGTTCTATATCACAAGGACGTCTTCTAAGTACAACTACAATCATTGAGTTGTAAAATGTACACGTTCTATATCCCAAGGACGTCTTCTAAGTACAACTACAATCATTTAGTTGTAAAATGTACACGTTCTATATCACAAGGACGTCTTCTAAGTACAACTACAATCATTGAGTTGTAAAATGTACACGTTCTATATCCCAAGGACGTCTTCTAAGTACAACTACAATCATTGAGTTGTAAAATGTACACGTTCTATATCACAAGGACGTCTTCTAAGTACAACTACAATCATTTAGTTGTAAAATGTACACGTTCTATATCCCAAGGACGTCTTCTAAGTACAACTACAATCATTGAGTTGTAAAATGTACACGTTCTATATCACAAGGACGTTTTCTAAGTACAACTACAATCATTGAGTTGTAAAATGTACACGTTCTATATCACAAGGACGTCTTCTAAGTACAACTACAATCATTGAGTTGTAAAATGTACACGTTCTATATCCCAAGGACGTCTTCTAAGTACAACTACAATCATTGAGTTGTAAAATGTACACGTTCTATATCCCAAGGACGTCTTCTAAGTACAACTACAATCATTGAGTTGTAAAATGTACACGTTCTATATCACAAGGACGTCTTCTAAGTACATTTACAATCATTGAGTTGTAAAATGTACACGTTCTATATCCCAAGGACGTCTTCTAAGTACAACTACAATCATTGAGTTGTAAAATGTACACGTTCTATATCACAAGGACGTCTTCTAAGTACAACTACAATCATTGAGTTGTAAAATGTACACGTTCTATATCCCAAGGACGTCTTCTAAGTACAACTACAATCATTGAGTTGTAAAATGTACACGTTCTATATCCCAAGGACGTCTTCTAAGTACAACTACAATCATTGAGTTGTAAAATGTACACGTTCTATATCACAAGGACGTTTTCTAAGTACAACTACAATCATTGAGTTGTAAAATGTACACGTTCTATATCACAAGGACGTCTTCTAAGTACAACTACAATCATTGAGTTGTAAAATGTACACGTTCTATATCCCAAGGACGTCTTCTAAGTACAACTACAATCATTGAGTTGTAAAATGTACACGTTCTATATCCCAAGGACGTCTTCTAAGTACAACTACAATCATTGAGTTGTAAAATGTACACGTTCTATATCACAAGGACGTCTTCTAAGTACAACTACAATCATTTAGTTGTAAAATGTACACGTTCTATATCACAAGGACGTCTTCTAAGTACAACTACAATCATTGAGTTGTAAAATGTACACATTCTATATCCCAAGGAAGTCTTCTAAGTACAAATACAATCATTGAGTTGTAAAATGTACACGTTCTATATCACAAGGACGTCTTCTAAGTACAACTACAATCATTGAGTTGTAAAATGTACACGTTCTATATCACAAGGACGTCTTCTAAGTACAACTACAATCATTGAGTTGTAAAATGTACACGTTCTATATCACAAGGACGTTTTCTAAGTACAACTACAATCATAGAGTTGTAAAATGTACACGTTCTATATCCCAAGGACGTCTTCTAAGTACAACTACAATCATTGAGTTGTAAAATGTACACGTTCTATATCACAAGGACGTCTTCTAAGTACAACTACAATCATTGAGTTGTAAAATGTACACGTTCTATATCACAAGGACGTCTTCTAAGTACATTTACAATCATTGAGTTGTAAAATGTACACGTTCTATATCCCAAGGACGTCTTCTAAGTACAACTACAATCATTGAGTTGTAAAATGTACACGTTCTATATCCCAAGGACGTCTTCTTAGTACAACTACAATCATTGTGTACGTCCTCATTTGTTGACTTAGTAAGTTAGTATGGAGCCAAGACACAACTCAAGTAGTTTGTTAATGTGAACACGTAGTTAGTATGGAACCAAGACACAACTCAAGTAGTTTGTTAATGTGAACACGTAGTTAGTATGGAGCCAAGACACAACTCAAGTAGTTTGTTAATGTGAACACGTAGTTAGTATGGAGCCAAGACACAACTCAAGTAGTTTGTTAATGTGAACACGTAGTTAGTATGGAGCCAAGACACAACTCAAGTAGTTTGTTAATGTGAACACGTAGTTAGTATGGAGCCAAGACACAACTCAAGTAGTTTGTTAATGTGAACACGTAGTTAGTATGGAGCCAAGACACAACTCAAGTAGTTTGTTAATGTGAACACGTAGTTAGTATGGAGCCAAGACACAACTCAAGTAGTTTGTTAATGTGAACACGTAGTTAGTATGGAGCCAAGACACAACTCAAGTAGTTTGTTAATGTGAACACGTAGTTCATATATAGCAGATCTTACTCTTTATTGAAATAATCAATCATGATCATGATATTTGTTGCATTTAGTTAAAACCTAATACAACCAGTGGGGGAAGTCAATAAGTCTTGTATTAAAGTTACTTATTTACAAAGCTTACATCAACTCACTCTGTCTGTCCTGCACAAAGTAGGTACACACGTTATTTCATCCTCGCCAAATCTCGGATCAAGCTGCAACTTTGCACTATTATTCTAATTTATTCATTGGCATACACAAGACATGAATCAATAGGAAAAACAAAACAATTTGTCAATTAATTACTGTTCATTAATTATTTTGTTTGATACCAAGAAGGAAAATTAATCCTTCAGTATTCACAGATACGGCTGTAGATGTAGGATTTCACCCCCTTGCATAATTGAACAAGTTATTTCTCCCACACCGATTCTCGGATCAATTTACAACTTTACTCAATTATTTATTGTACCTAACAAAACATGAATCTATTAAAATTTAACAAATAAGTCTATTGATCATTGGTGATTAATTATTTTGTTTGATATAGAAAAACGGAAAATAATTTCTGCATTAATAAGAGATATAGTTGCAATTGCATAGTTCTTTTCCTAAGGTAAGCTTTGTTTTTTAATTTTGTTATTGTAGGTGCTATTATTTCTAGTATGATGTGGGTTTTTTTTATAACTGTATTTCTATAAAACCTTTCCATGGTTTTTACACGTGTTCTCAATGCAGAGTTCAAACATATTCCTTGAATAACTTATCCAACATCTTTATAATGTTCATACATGACATCATTAGATACTGTTATAGACCTACTGCTTGCCTTCACATTAGGTGGAATGTTTCTATCTAATACATAATACCTAATGTTTCTATCTAATACATAATACCTAATGTTTCTATCTAATACATAATACTTAATGTTTCTTACAGAAAGATAATTTGACCTAATAGTAACATCCAATATCTTACGTGGACACTCTTGTAGTAAGCATGTCCTGTATTGTATTGGTCCACCGGCACACAGACTGGGATTGGCGGATTGCTGGGTAGACTCATCCCTGCAGTAGCGTTGTCTTTTTTGCCATCCACTGGAACACGTCACAGAACAAACTGACCACTCTGACCAGACTGACCACTGAGGTCCAAGAGCTAAAAAAAACGCGTAAACATGTTTTCCATGTAAGGTTACCTAAAAATCCTAAGATACAAGGACAGCTAACAAACAGACTATTGCAAACATATATAAATGTAACTGCAATTTTATAAAAACCAGAATTTTTAAAGACTTTCTTTCATTGTGAATGAATTTGTCGTTTTGTTGCCCTAGTTCGGAGCCCCTCGACTAAAGAAACTCGTTTGTCCATAATAATATATATACACTAATTTCTTATTTTGTGGACAAGGAGAAAAGGGTTAGTTTGCTTAATAACTGACAATAATGAAACTGACCTCGTAAAGTAGTACAATATGAGCATTTCTTCTTATGGCTGTCAAGCCCTATTTCGAAGAGGCATTTGAATAGAACACAGATTCAAAGTAAAGAGAATTAGAAGGTAAGAAGCGAAAAAATAGCATCGTAAAGAAAGAAAGATTTTAAAATACTTCCGGTTCAGTTTTCAACACAAATTTTTAATTTTCGTGTTTTTTAGGAGACCCAACAGGAAGAGTACACATTTATTTTGTGAAGTCCGTCCGTCTGTCACGATTACACAATTCTCATCCAGAAGTAATATAAGAAGTGTGGTCAAAATGAAGGATAGACTTATTCAAAATACACTCCATACTATTCTCAATATTTTCAGCCTGTCATATTTATAGTTCTAGTAAGGAATGCAGTAAACCAGGTAGAGATCTATAGAATACACTACAAAAATATCCCCTATTCCTATTAAATATATAATAATCTTTCTTGTCATTATAAAAGTTCCCCTTTCAGACCTTGAGATCTATAGGGCTGACGATGTGGCCCACGGTTTAAGAGGGTGTCATGTGGCTAGCACAACGACCAACCACCCCAACTAATGTCAGGTATCCATTAGAGCTAAGAGGAATCAGAGGCGCACAATGATCCCGAAATTAAAAATCCCAGTCTTTACCAGGATTCAAACCCGGAAAACTCGGTTTACCGACACCGCGCCTCTTGTCATTATAATGTATAAAGAAAATCACTCACCTTGGTCACTACAGCTTCGACCTTGCCATCCAGGGTTACATTGACATAATGGGCTTAGAGTGCCAGCACTGTTTCTGATCTCAAGACAGCGGCCCCGAGAACTGCAAGGGTTGCCCGAACACACGCCAAGAGCTTCCTGAGAATGACAACCCCCCTCGGGAATACATTAAACAAGCATCGCAATCATCAGCACACAGCAAACTTAAGTTCAAAACAGATTGGATTGAGTGTATCAACCATGGATAACATTGGATTTATTTCATGAACGTAAAAGTGTTCAACAACTGAGGTAAGTAGATAAGTATTGTTACAGTTTGAATGGTTTAGAAAATAGATCTAAAAAAAATACTTCAAATAATTGTTACATAAAAGAAATGATCGCCTTTAGCAATAGTACTTCATTTCACATTTAACAAATGTACGCACATCATTATGTACATCAAAAATAGGGTGTGCACATTATGTACATCAAAATGAGGATGTGCACTTCATTATAGTTCTATAGGAAACTGAAAACCTCTATGTACGTTGGAGGGGGTCACTATTTCATTGCTTTTAAAATCGTTTCAAATCAAACCAAAATCTAGATCTATAGCGAAATATGAAACACAAAAAAAGTGATAGAATATTGTGAAAAAAAAAAGTTGCTTTTACAGATATTTGCAATATAATTGCACTGTCCAGCACCGGCATAATTCAATATGAATGTTTGATTTGAATAAACATGATTTGTTAAAATCAAATTTTAATTCTACAAATTTACACCAGTAATCTAGACTTGTATCAGTTCAATAAGAGGTCTGATTTTTTTTTTAGGTAAATTTCTCCTAATGATCTTATATTGCTCATTGCTTTTATTTGGAATTCACAGAGTCAATAGGAGAAGTTTAGTTGTTTTTAGTAAATAGTCTTATAATCTAGATCTAGACATGAAGTAGACTCTAGATCTATATCTAGATTGCTAGCGTTGCTGTTATTGATAGCTTGTAGATCTAGATCTATCTAGCTCTTAATTTCTGATATGGGCGCTGAAGATATTGTAGCCTGCCTATTTACATGCATTTCTAAACAAACAGCGGACCCATGGGAACACCCATAGTAATGCCCAACTTTTTTTACAAAGCTTATATCAAAATAAAGTCACTCAGTCTTACTATCTATCTGTGTGTCTATCTGTCTGTCTGTCTGGTAAAATGTGTGTACATATTATTTTTCCCACACTCATTCTCGGATCAAGTTGAAACTTCGCACAATTATTCATTGGCATGAATCAATAAAAAAAAAGTAACGAATAAGTCTATTAATTTGTGGTAATTATTTTTTATACCAACAAGGGAAATTAATCCTTCAGTATTGACAGATAAGTCTAATTTTGTTGGGTTTAGCTCATTTAAAGAATTGTTAACGCTATTTCTCCCTCACGCATTATTCGATCAAGTTAATACATTAAACAATTATTTATTGTACGTAACAAAACATGAATCAGATAGGAGCCCCCACTGTGTGAGTACTGTGACTCTTATTATCTCACCGTGGAACATATCCTCATTGATTGCCCCAGATACAAGGATATTAGAGCAGACATATTAAAAACACTGTTTGATTATGTCGACCCTGGGAAAATACTGAGCTTTATCCGAGAGTTGGGGTTGATTACGAAAATTTGATTTGACATTGGGCAAAGTAATTGTAAATATACACATATTTACAACAGATTTTTTTTAAAATACTAGCCATATGTTAGGCCCGCGGGTCTTAATTTGCGTATCACTTTCGATATAGTCACTGAGTGCTTTGTAAACAATTAAACGAAATAATAATTTTATAAATAAAGCGAATGCGGAATGCGTGAATGTAAAAATAGTATGAATGGAGCTATCAAAATAGCTAATCGACTTAAATCCATTTTTTCAAATAAAAACATTTGCTTGTAGGCCTACATATATTTGATTAAAATTTGACATGAATAGACTTAATTTTGTATGTTCATGTGTTAAAGTAGATCTTGAGTTAGATAGATCTAGATCTTGACTTATCTAGAGTTTTAAATATTGGCCTGGATAGAGTTCATTCTGCGCTGCGTGAAGGCTTTGCTCTGCGCATGCGTGACCTTTTTCAGTACGCGATTCATAAATGAAAATATCTCAACACGGCTTCGCAGCTTTAGCGAACGAATGTATTATAAATGCTTTAGAAAAACAAATTTGAAAGTTAATTTGATTAAAATATTAAATGAATGGACTATAATTAGCTTGTTCATGCGTTTAAGTATAAAACTATCTTTGCGAAGAGAAGTTATATCATCTTAGAGTTGAATCAGAGGTTTAGACCTAGGAATAGAAAGATGTTTAACATTACGGTATTGTCTAATGAAAGAATGTACGTCAGGAATTCTAAATTCGCAGATATAAGGAATGAATTTATGTAAAAAATGCTTTTCAAACACAAATTTGAAGGTTAATTTGATTAAATAATAAAATTAATGGACTATATTTTGTAAATTCATGTGTCAAAGTAAAAAAACTATCTGCGCAAAGTGTAGTTCTTAAAAGTAGATCTAGATCCTTTCGATCTTTTCTCATGTAAACATGATAAACATGGCCTAGATCGATGAAGTTATAATGATTTCATAGAGTTGATCAATGTTTTTTGAGGGTCTTAAGTTTGTTTCCGGGCTACAATACATACACTACGGTCTAAGTTCACCACTATAGTTTACTTAAAAAATTAAAATATTTCGGCATTAATGGTCCACTGTAATACTAAATGGCTCCAAATCAACACCGATAACAGTAAACTTAGGTGTACCTCAAGGAACAGTCTTGGGTCCACTACTATTTTTAATTTACATAAATGATTTACCAAATTGCATCACTTCAGGAACAAAAGTCAGATTATTTGCAGACGATTGCATAAAATATAGAACAATAAAAACAACACAAGACAGAGATATTTTTACAAAGAGAATTAGATGAATTACAGAAATGGGAATCAAATTAGAGCATGTCTTTCCACCCAGAAAAATGTCAGTTGTTAAGAGTAACAAAAAAAACTAAAACAAATTAATTCCACTTATCTTATTCATGGCAAACCAGTAACACAGACTAAAAACTCAAAATACCTAGGTGTTATAATAAACTGAAAAACTATTTTAAAAGAATCCAACAAAGCATTAGGATTTATTAAAAGAAATTTCTATAAATCAAATAAGAACATAAAACTAAAATGTTATTTAACCTTGGTTAGGCCAATAATAGAATATGCATCCTCCGTTTGGGACCCCTCAACTCAAGAAAACATTAAGAAACTGGAAACTGAAACAGTGAGATTCATTACAAACGAATATTCACATTTGACGAGAGTAACACCTTTAGTAAAATCACTAAATTTAGAAAGCCTTCAGGACAGAAGACTCAAAAGTAAAGTAGCAATTATACATAAAACACTGAACCATAATCTTCAAATACAAAAACAAAATTTAATAAAATACTCTGAAAGACACAAAGATAAAGGCACATTCCTCATCCCATATGCTAGGACAAATTTGTACAAATACTCCTTCTTCCCTAGTGCTATTAGAGCATGGAATGGGTTGCCTGAGCTAGCTAGGAAAACCAGTGTCTTGGCATAATTTAAGTCATTGGTTAATTTACATGACTAAATGCATGATGCGTAGGACTTAATCATCTTTTTTTTAAAGTAACGTCTGTATTATATAAGATAAGATAAGTTAGTACCCAAGGAACATTTATGCCAAGTTTTATCAAGATTGGTCAAACGGTTTTGATTTCTATTCGGCACATACAGACACACATACATCCATACGCCTTACATTCTACTTTATAGCATAGATATAAATTTTTACTATATGAGCTATGAATGGACCTTATTTTCAATAACTTAGCTGTATAACATTTAACCTTTGCGCTATAAAGGGGAAGTATCCCTTGAGGGGTTAATAGCACGACATGTCCTAAATTGTGCCGATGTGCCAAAAACCCAAAATATCAAAGATCAAATATCCTTCGATTTTAAAAACAACAATAGGAAAATCGAGAAAAGGCTAAATGTGTATCAGCAGATTTTAAGAGTTACATAAAAAATGAATTCCTATGCCGACACGACCACTTAATGAGGTTATGACCGAGCGTCGCATGAGGTTTGCGGGCCCGGGTACGCTATTCTTCCTCAACGTGGCACTCAGGTGGAAACGATCGCTAGAGGAAGTGATTAGGCTTAATAAATAACAAAACAAAAATCCTGTGAGAGCGCTCCCATTGCACGGTGCGGAGTTGAAAGAGAGCTTCCACGTCCCTGTTGATAATCCATGCGCCGTTCCTCAAGGGACCGTTACACTAATGGCGAGTCCTGCACGGTTAGCTTGGTAAAACATAGGAAAATGGCGGGGGTTCCCGGTATGCTCGGCCTTTTGCCATGCATTCTAGTCCATACGCCAGGAGTGCCAGAAATATCGGAAATAGCAATGTTTTACATAGACATTGACTAGGACCTCTTCCAGACAGAACGATTTTTTCAAGCAGGCTTACTCCCCTACAGTTTGAAGAGCCTTCGGCTCAACTCTTTTGACAATCCAATGGTTTGCTGGACATGTCCTTCTACAAATGAATCGCGAAGATATCAACAAAATGGAGGCCGACACGAGGAAAACGAAAAAAAGAAATGTCCTTGTCTAACCGAACCTTCATGGAGGACCCCAGGGCACTGGGAACCAGCTAGGACAAGGCTGCAGACATTGTTGGAGAGCGAATATTATGGAGACACTCACTGACATGAACTGCGAGGGAATATCTAAGTCTAAGTAGGTGTCACATATTAAGTTCAAACATTTGTTTAAAAAAATATTTCTATATCTTTTAATTTCTTACGAAAACATGATTGGATGAAAACTGCAGTAGTTAGTCAAACAGTATGTGTACTGTTTGGAACAATTAAAACCCATGACTTAAGTGTTCATATAGTCCAGAAGAAATCTAGATTGAATGCTCGTTTCTCTGCTAGAGTTCTTCATGGCATGCTTTAAAGGATGCTTCGGTAACAGAGCACCGGTTGATGTGAAACGAAGAAGACCAAGTGCTTACGGTGTAATCACAGATCTAGACATTAAAGATGGGAAAACGAGAAATGCATTAAATATTAAACTGCAAATGGAAGTAAGTGATTCTATCAAGCACATACACATATCTATCTATCTTATCAATCTATCTATCTATCTATCTGTCTGTATTTCTTTTTTTTTTGTTTTTCTTTATGTGCCGGATTGAAAACCAGCCGCCGTTAGCCCCCTCCTCTCTGAACAGAAAGCTAACGCCGAACTACACACCCAATACTAATCTTTAAGTTAATCAAGTCATTCAAGTTAATTATACATTTTTAAGTAGGCATATTAATTCATTTTTAGGCATGTCGCACATGTTCATGTGTCACCTCAATAAATCTCGCAACCCGAATGGAACTGATCCTCTATGCCAGTGTTTCCCAAAGTAAGGTACGCGTACCTCCAGAGGTACGGGAAGACTTTAGGGGGTACACGTTGCGCCTCATTAACTATGCTGATTTTTTTAAATACCCATTTAATATATTCTGTTACTAAATTAAAGTGTGTGTAAGGGGGGGGGGTGGTGATGGCTACTCAGCATTACAAAAATTATAAAAGGGGGTACACAGAGGTCCAAAGTTTGGGAAACACTGCTCTATCCCATGTGCTATGGCTTCATTAAGAACGATGTTTTTTGTAGTTTGAACATCACTGTATTAAGTCATGGGTTTCAAGAGCTAAACCTGAACGCCTATACAAAGATAGAGTTAGTTCTAACACTGGCTACTGTATAACAGCTCACATCGGTGGCAGTGGCATTTTAAGGCCAATCCTTGATACACATCTAAGGTCACAGGTTGGGCATCTGCAATCACCAGACGCTGTTGCACTTTCACCCTTCTTTCTACTTCTGGTGTGTAAGCCATCTGCAATTCATGGCTTTTCCTTTATGCTTGCTTTCAATATGCCTATTTTCCCAACTGTTAATCTCCATTTTGAAAAGCTTCATGTCGCGTTTTTATACACCAGTATACCGTAAAAGTGCGCGGCCATGGCTTTCCTGCCTTCTTTTAGATCAACATACAGAATGTTTTCCCAGAGTCGACCTTATGGCATTCTGTGAACATGACCAAGCCAGCCAAGTCGACTGTTGCTGATAACAGCGCGGTTGTCCTGGCACCCTGCTCTTCAAAGCACTTGGTTATTGGATCTTGACACCTTATTTAAAAAATCCGCCTTAAGCATCGGAGGTGGAAGATATTCACTATTTTCCTGTCAGAGTATGTTGACCATGTAACACTAAAGTATAGCAGAGTGCTCATAGCATAGGGCTTTGGTATAAGTAGTCAGCAAGATATTGTCCCAAACTCTTTTCTGCAGCCGTGACATCGTGCCTATTGCCTTGATAATCTTGTTGTTGTTAATTTCTTTATCCAGTATAACATCGTTGGAGATGATAGAGCCAAGATAGCAAAAATGGTAAACATTTTCCATTTGTTGGCCATACTGGTCAGACCAGTGCTTGTGTTCTGAACTATTATTTTAGTCATGCTTTGACTAATATTTAAGTCAAACTTCTGCTGAGTTCCACCTTTCTAACTGGTTTTTGACTCAACATTGATACATTGAAGAGTTTTTCAGAGAATCTTGTATGGAGAAATAAACCTACGATGATGTCGCTGTGAGCATAATGCAGTAAGCAGGAAAAGAATATGCCAAACAACATTGTATATATATACTTTGGGACTTTGTATATGGGTTTTTAAGGCTATGAAATTGTATCCCGTGTTTTGGTCACATCTAACGCAAATTAAACCATTGTATATAGACGTATAATGATTAGCAACGGCATTCCCCAGAACTATATGCTATTTATTATTCAAATTGAGTTAATTTTTTTTAAACCATTGAAATCAATATTTTAAAAAAAGTAAAACTTAAAAGTAGCAAGGGGGAAAATATTTCCATTTGTTCACAAAGAGATCCTAAACACTTTGAGCCATAAGAAAAGGATTACACGACCTATACTTAAATGCCTTTTGAAGCAGCTTTATGTGACGTTTAAACCACTAGATCACAGAGGTCCTCTCAGAAGCCACCTACGGCCTGACTCCAGAAGGTGTTGACAGTAGCCATTATGAAGCTCAAGACTTCTTTGCCTTTAAAGAAATCCTTGGGAGTGGCTCCACAGGCGTGGTCTTTCGAGCCGTGTTTAAACCAAGTGGCCAGGTGTTTGCTGTCAAGTTCATTCCAAATTTTCGACAAATTAAAGTGATGGTAATTCGAGAGTTAACAGTTTTGAAATTTAGCAGTTTATGTAAGTAAGTATCGTATACATTGTAAGAGCGTAAATCAGGCATTTCAAACTCATTCAGGCATATGGGTATATTAAGTAAAAACTTACTCTGACCTGAGGGGCCGAAGCCAAAAATCAGTTGCAAAACAGCCTACTAGTTTTATGTAAATTAGAAACAAAATAATTGAATACAATAATTAATGGCATACCTGTCCCTCAGTTAGCTAAATGTGTAGTACTATTTTCATAATTAAAAATTAAAATTTATATGATTACGCGTTATTTTCTTTGTTCTGATGCTTGACATCTTTTATAGGATACAAGCTTATTAATGTCATGTTGAAGTTTGTTTTCCATTGACACTTTCATCACTGATGACAAATATTGATGAGATACTCTCGAACGGTGAGGTGCTTTTGTGGCTTTCATTATGGAAAAGAACTTTTTCATTTTGGCACAGCCAATTATATATACTTCGATTTCCTCAAAGAATCTGCTATTCTATCAGCTCTAGTTGCCTATTACCAGCAGCTATTTCAGAATCAAATGAGAATGGAGATACAAACAACGAAAATTCTTGCTCGTTCGGAACGAAGTCACGAAAACAGTCATTGAAAGCCTCTACTAACGATTCCAGGTGTAAGACATATTGACCAAATGTTGTTGCCGTATGTAATCTTTTTAGTTCCTGACACGTTGAGAAGTGAGCAAGATTTTCTCTTCATATTTGATTTATCCACAGTCGTAATTTTGCTTGTAAGCACTTCAAATGATTACACGCAGTTGTGACAATTTTGTCTTTCCTTTGAAGTTTCAAATTCAAGTCTAGCAGGTGACCAATGAGATCAACTGCCAATGCCGAATCCTGAACCCATTAGTCAGTTTGGAAATGTTCAACATGTTCACCTTTCATTTTCAGAAACAATACAATTTCTTCACGCAGTGCAAAAAATCTTTTTAATACTTTATGACATGAGAGCAAGCGGACTTCTGTGTAGTAAGGAACACAATCAAATTCGTTTCCAATGCCATCCAGAAACATTGAAAATTGACGATGATTTTAATGAATAAAATTGAGAAAGACTAAAACCGGTCTAATGACATGTTGGAACTTTTAATTTCTTTGCGCAGAATGTTTCCTGGTGAATGATGCAGTGAAAAAGAGGAAATTTAAACTTAGCATTAGTTTCTCTTATATTTGCAAGTAACTTTGCATCAAAACCATTTCAATTCATGGCTGGTACACCATCCGTTGATAGACTAGTTAGCTTTATCAAAGGTAAATTGTACTGCAATATCCCCTGTTATTTCTCAAAACATCTTCACTTGTTATGGTGTTATGCATAAAACAGAGCTCAAATAGCTCCTCATGTATCTCAAAATTCATGTCACAGGCCGTTATGAATATAGCCAACTGTGCTACACCCGTTACATCGGCTGACTGATGGAGAGCAAATGAAAATAATTCAAAATCATTAATTGTTCACGCAATCTGACTGCCATGTCATTTATTCTATCTGCCACAGTCTTCCTAGTTAACGCTATTTCTGTGAAAATTTCTATTCGGCTTTAACGACACACTCCTTCATAAAATCAAATTCACTAAATGATTTGTTATGGCTTGCAATTAAATTTGACAAAATGTAGCTTAAATTGCTTTCACTGCAGACTCACTCTCGTTGTTCAGTTTAACAAATACTATTTTTCGATTCACGTAGCTTGTCATCTCTTATTTTCCAGCGTAACAGTTAAACATTATTTTGATAATTTTTAGATGGCTAAGCGGGCCGCACGCAAAGTGGTCGCGGGCCGCATGCGGCCCCCGAACGGCGAGTTTGACATGCCTGGCGTAAATAGTTTATATAAACATTCTTTGCAAGTACTTTATTTGGCCTCCTTCAGTCGTAGAACGACTATGATTCATCTCAGAGCACACTTCCTCATGTGGCTGTGGAGCCCTATTTTGGAGAGACACTCCCGTCCACAGATAGCGCAGGTTAAGGTTGCTTTTGCTTCGGTGGTAGAGGAGCTGGCCGTTTTTTCGGATTGTGCGTTTTTCTTCCTGAGGTGAGACCCATGTACTTTCACTGTCCATAGCTTTCTTGGTCACTGTCTCTCTCCACCTGTTGCGGTCTAGAGCTATGTCTTCCATATTGTCAGTATTGATGTTCACTGATTTGAGGTCACGTTTTATTACATCTATGTAACGGATGTGGGGGCGACCAGTTTTTCTTGTGCCAGTCGCGAGTTGACCATAGAGTTGACTTTCGGGATGCGCTTGTCCTCCATCCTGCGGACATGTCCGAGCCAGCGCAAACGGCGTTGTCTGAGGGCTGTTAAGATGCTGGGAATACCTGATCGCGCAAGGATCTCAGTATTGCACACTTTTTCTTTCCATGTGACATTCAAGATCCTACGCAGACATCTCAAATGGAACGAGTTCAGTTTTCTCTCTTGCTTTGCGTAGGTGGTCCATGATTCACTGCCATACAGCAGTGTACTCATAACGCATGCCTTGTAGACTTCCATTTTGGTAGTTAGCTTATGGTTTTCCCAAACTCTCGGTCTGAGTCTAGTGAATGTCGAGGCAGCCTTCCCTATGCGTTTTTTTCATTTCCTCTTCTAGAGACAGGTCATCTGTAATTGTGGATCCCAGATAGCAGAATTCGTTTACGGCGTCCAGCTTGTTATCGTCTATGAGGATGGAGGGTGGTGCTGTAGCAGGTGGTCCCATAACATTTGTTTTCTTCGTGCTAATAGTCAAGCCATATTCTTTACAGGCCTGAGAGAAGCGGTACATTAGTGACTGAAGTTCCTCTTGCGTGTGTGCCACTACCGCTATGTCATCCGCGAAGAGCATATCTCTTACGAGGGTGGCTCTGATTTTAGTTTTGGCCCTCAGTCTGACAATATTTAGGAATTTGCCATCAAATCTGGAATGAAGATAGATGCCTTCAGTGGATTTGTCAAACGCGTTGTGGATTAGCAGTGAAAATACAAAAGACTTCCCTGGAAATCTTTGGAAGAAAAATTACAAAACAAAATGATTGGTTCGACTCTAAAGCAGTTATTTTAGCACCTGTCATCAGAGCAAAGAGAGATGCACTCGCTACTTACAAGGAAAAACCTACCCAACGCAACCTGCTAAACCTGAAAGAAGCTAGAGCCAATGCACAGAGGGCAGCAATTGGCACAATTGCAAACTCTTCCTGGGTTCATTAAATGGATGGATGGGTAGCTCAAAAATGGCTCTAACAATTTTCCTAGAAATTTGACAGCTTATCTATATCTTTGGGAAAAAATAACTTTCATATTAGCCACGTATTGAACAGTCTAGTTTGAGCGTTAAAAATTTTTCAAAATGTTATCTTAAAATTTAAATTGGTTTACATACTTTTATTTTAAACATGCCTTCAGCAGGAGTTATTGCATTCAACTCAAATGTTTCTTTGTATTAACTAAAGAGTTATGAACATTGTGCATGCAGTCTTCTATATAATCATGAGCTGAACTGTTAATAGAAGAACTTGATTGTGCAAAGCTCACTGGAATGACTTCTTGCAATAGTGAAGCATTAAAAGAAATAGATTGTTAACGCAAGGTTGTTAACGCCGGAAGTGGTAATGGTCTTAAGCCCATCATTACCTATAAAGTACTTCCAATGGCATGCGTCTCAAATAGCCTCTGACAACCAGTCCAACTCCTGGCCTTCACGTGTGGCTCAGTTACTGAGCCTGGCGGAACCGTTACCACAGACAGGAGAAGGGGCAAAGGCGAGCAACTGGCGCCTAAACCAGTAAGCTTCGGACAGGAGGAGCTCGTTAGCCTTGGTTGGCTACCCATCTAGGAGAATGAAAACTCTGAATCCAAACCTCCGCTGCCCTGCGGCTATAACCAAACACAGGAAAGGCTTCGAGAGACAACCCTGAGGAAAAATCAGGAGCTGGTGACCCTTAGGCAGACTGTGGCACACCGTGCTACAGCCTGGCAGATCCTGCGGCAGTACTGATCCCAAGCTGTATTGGATACTCCGTTCCTTTGGTCAAGTACTTTATAGATTAATAGTAAGTAACGTAAAAATGAATAATGCAGATTTAATTAGCGCAATGTATGTACAATGCAACTAATTCTATATGTACAATGCAGGTAATTTTATATGCACATTACAAATACTGGAAAAGTAAATAAGTAATTTATATTATTGAGTGTTTTCTAAAGGTTCTTTTTCTTTGGTTGCATTTGTTTTTCATTCTACTGCTGTTGTACATTGTAGGAAGTAATTTTGTAAGTTCTAAGAATTCCGAAATCCAATAGGCTTTCACTGGGTCCATCTATTGAAATGATTGACACGCTTTCTTTTTGTCTGTCCCCAGATACCTAATAGGATTCCATTCCCATTTCCGAGTAGATACTAACATGTATTTTGTCATGGAGCTATGTGAAGGGGGCACTCTGGAAGATTTACTAGAGCCAAAACACTTGATGCCACCCAAATTAGCCAGGTACTCATTAGTGTAGAATAATAGGATTTGAATAATTGCTCTATGTTTTATAAAATGATCACAGAAAACAAAAGACTGAAGCTATTTGCTGGGGAGATGGGGGGGGGGGGTAAATAATTGTAACAGATCACAGCAGGAGAATGGGAGCTTAGTGAACAAAGTGGCTCTTAACGTCTTGTGAAAAAGTTGATTAAAACAATTTAGGGGATTCTTTCCTTTCTTTAAAACAAATTTTAGCCCGAAAACAAGATTTTTTTAAAATGCTTTAAAAAAACAAAACAAAGCTTTTATTTAGTGTAATTGTATCAATTAGTTTCTATCAATCGTGTAGTTACATTTTTAATAGATCTAGACTAGCAATAATAAATCTGTGCGATTAGAAATATATATGTCTTTTGTATAGCGCAATTTTATGCTTTCTCAATGCGCTTTGATCCTATCACTTCTCTAGACCAGTTAGGAAAAGATGTGATGGGTTGGGATGTGGGGTCGAAACCAGGGCTCAAGCTTCTTCAACTTGTACTACTACATATGTCAAGTACAATTTCTTTCCCTTTTTCGATACCAATAAAATAATTACCAAAAGTTATTTAACTAATTAATTTTTTTTTACATTGATTCTAGTTTTTTCAGGTAGTAGAAGCAGTTGTGCAAAATGTCAGCTTGACCCGAGAGTGGGTGTGGGAGGAATATCGTGTACAAACTTTTGACCAGACAAACAGAGAGAGTTGATATAAGCGTTGTTTAAAAAAAATACACTAAATGTCCAATGCACTCGCTGAGAACAGTGGTAGATTATTGTGCACATGATAAATGTCTGTCTTGAATGTTTCAGAATTTATCTCAAAGAGATTTCCTCTGCATTGTTTTTTCTTCATCGCATGAGAATCGTTCACAGAGATGTTTATTTAGCGAATTGTCTGCTGACTTCAACAGGTGAACGTCTAGGACTGGATAGTTTGATCTATTTGTATTTAAACTTTTTTTAAAATTACAAATTACAGATGTTTCTTCGTAAAAGATTATTAAGGACTAAGCGTACCCAATCGTTTACAATCTTGTTATTGATTCATATTTTGTTATGTCAAATAAATAAAAGGGTCAAGTTTCAATTTAATCTGAAAAATGGAAGTGGGAAAAATCACATGTTCGAATTTTGACCAGACAGACGGACAGACAGGCGGAATTTGAGAAAAGCTTTGTGAAAACAGCTACTCTTTTAAAACGAAATTTGTGACACCTGCGATGAATGGTACCATGCATCATGTCTCCATATGAATACAACTGTGTATTATGCCTTAGGCAACAAAGATGCATCATGGCACTGTGTACCGTGTGGGTTACCTCAGTTTACATCAGGACTGTTTGATTCCTTTGATGCGGACACTTCTAACCCATACAACATCCTAAACACCATCCCAAAACCAACTCACCAACCACTAGCCAGATCCACTCCTGTTAAACCTAAATCTACTACAGCCTCACTAAACAAACCTACTAAAGAAGTAATACCAAAATACCTTAAAACCTTAGTAATAAATTTTCAAAGCATTAGGAACAAAACAGCAGACTTAGAAATTTTATTAGAATGTGAGAAACCAGACATAATTGCAGGAACAGAAACTTGGCTACATCCTGAAATTTATAATGCAGAAATTTTCAATAGTAATTATGAAATTTTTAGAAAAGATAGGGCTGATAATCATGGAGGAGTTCTTTTAGCAATAAAAAACACTCTTATAGCGGAAGAAATTACCTTACCTAACTCAAAAAACATAGAATCTACATTTTGTAAAATTAATACCACAACATCCCTTATAATAGGCAGCATTTACAGACCACCAAATTCTAGTTTAAAATACATGCAGGAACTATGTAATCAGATTACTACACTTAAAGAGACAAATAAAAAATTCAGTTTTTTGGGTTATGGGTGACTTCAACCTACCTGATATACATTGGAAAACACTAACCATAGATAAACACCAAAACCTTAAGGACATAAATGAGCTTTTCATAGAAACTTTACACAACCTAAGTTTAGATCAAATCATTAAAAAGCCAACTAGATTAAACAACACATTAGATCTCTTCTTAACCAACAGACCTGGATTAGTAGTTGATTATGATATTATCCCTGGTCTATCAGACCATGAGATCATAAAAAAACACAGTCAGATAAAAGCAGTAGCCAATACAAAAACCAAAAGAAAAATCTTACTCTGGAATAAATGTAACCTAACACAACTACACCAAGCTGCATTAAACTTTCAACAAACATTCTTATTAGAAAAAGACATTAACCAACCAGTCGATGACCTCTGGAATTTCATTAAAAACCATCTTAAAAGCATTATAGAAAATCATATACCAACTAAATACATATCAAACAAAACAAATAAATGCTGGTTTAATAATAGACTAAAGAAGCTTTGTAAACAGAAGGAAAACCTATATAGAAAATTTAAAGAAACCAAGGCAGAAAGAGTTTACAAAAAGTATATAAAAATTAAACACCTAACCCAAAAAGTAAGCAGACAGCTGCAGAGTGAATACATAAACAATGTAATATCTAAAGATAACAACAAAAACCTATGGTCATACATTAAGTCTAAGAAAATGGAAACAACAGGCATAGCGCCATTAAAAGATGAACATAACATAATACATAATGATAATGAAACTAAAGCAAACATCCTAAACAAATACTTTGCATCAGCATTCTCAGGAGACAAAGACATATTTCTTAATTTGAACCAAGTAGACAACATAGAAGATTTAGTAGTACAAGAAAATGGAATTAAAAAACTATTAGCCAACACCAAACCAAATAAAGCGTCTGGACCTGATGGTATTCCAGCTAGATTACTCAAAGAACTAAGCAATGAGCTAGCCCCAGTGTTAAAAATACTCTTTCAGGCATCGCTTAACCAGGGCAGAGTACCAAAGGACTGGAAAGAAGCTAATGTCACCCCCCCCCCCTATTTGAAAAAGGAGAAAAATCTGATCCAGGAAACTACAGACCAGTATCACTTACCAGCATCACATGTAAAATACTAGAACACATAATATGTAGCAATATCATAAACCACTTAGACAAACATAATGTCCTCAACCCATACCAACATGACTTTAGGAAATATAGATCATGTGAAACACAACTAATAGGACTAATTGATGATTTTTCAAAAGGTTTAAATAATAGTGAACAAATAGATGCTATCTTACTAGATTTTTCCAAGGCTTTTGACAAAGTTCACCACCATAGTTTGCTTAAAAAATTAAAATATTTCGGCATTAACGGTCCACTGCATCTGTGGATTAAAGATTTTCTGATAGGGAGAGAACAAACTGTAATAATAAATGGCTCTATATCAACACCAATAACAGTAAACTCAGGTGTACCTCAAGGAACAGTCTTGGGTCCACTACTATTTTTAATTTACATAAATGATTTACCAAATTGCATTAGTTCAGGAACAAAAGTCGGATTATTTGCAGACGATTGCATAATATATAGAACAATAAAAACAAAACAAGACTCAGATATTTTACAAAGAGAATTAGATGAATTACAGAAATGGGAATCAAATTGGAGCATGTCTTTCCACCCAGAAAAATGTCAGTAGTTAAGAGTAAAAAAAAAACTAAAACAAATTAATTCCACTTATCTTATTCATGGCAAACCAGTAACACAGACTAAAAACTCAAAATACCTAGGTGTTATAATAAATGAAAAACTGTCATGGAATCCACATATTGATGAAACTATAAAAAAAATCCAACAAAGCATTAGGGTTTATTAAAAGAAATTTCTATAAATCAAATAAGAACATATAAATAAAATGTTATTTAACCTTGGTTAGGCCAATAATAGAATATGCATCCACCGTGTGGGACCCCTCAACTCAAGAAAACATTAAGAAACTGGAACAAACACAAAATAGAGCAGTGAGATTCATAACAAACGAATATTCACATTTGACTAGGGTAACACCATTAGTAAAATCACTAAATTTAGAAAGCCTTCAGGACAGAAGACTCAAAAGTAAAGTAGCAATGATACATAAAACACTGAACCATAATCTTCAAATACAAAAACAAAATTTAATAAAATACTCTGAAAGACACAAAGATAAAGGCACATTCCTCGTCCCATATGCTAGGACAAATTTGTACAAATACTCCTTCTTCCTTAGTGCTATTAGAGCATGGAATGGGTTGCCTGAGCTAGCCAGAAAAACCAGTGACTTGGCAGAATTTAAGTCATTGGTTAATATGCATGACTAAATGCATGACGCGTAGGACGTAATCATCTTCTTTTTTGAAGTAACGTCTTTATTATATAAGATAAGATAAGAAATCTATAAGCCTTTCAAGAACAAAGCAGCGTTTATCAAACTGTGGAGTGCACTCTCGTTCTCCACCGCTTTCAAACAGTGAGAAGGTGCTTTTAGTTTTTCTAGGACATTTACATTGTAGTTGTTTAATTTATATCTGAGTTTAAATCAAGTAAAAAAAATTATTTCCAGTGTTGAAAATTACTTTTTTTTCATTAAATGATTTTATTTTTGTTTACTTTTTAAAAATTCAAACAAATGTTTTGAAGACTATTTCAATGAGTCTTCGCAAATGCGATTCTGCAGTCTACCCATCTTTCTTACATCAGAACAAGCTAATTCTCATATGAGTGACGCACAATTGACAACTGATCTTTTGAGCTTAGTGTGTATCTAAACTTATTGTAGCAAAGACTTGTGCTTGTGGCTACTTCTACTTTTATTATTACAACATTTGTTACACGTATAGAAATTATCTTCATGAATATTTCCTTTTCAGCTCATTTGAAGATTTGTGACTTTGGATTATGTCGTACAGTAGATGATCCACAAGGGGAGATGATGACAGATTGTGGAAAGCCGTGGATTAGAGCTCCTGAAATGTATTTGGACAAACCATGCAGTTTTGGCATAGATTGGTGGAGTGTCGGTATTTTGCTATATCGCTTTATAACGGGCTGTAATCCATTCAACTGTGATAAATTAACTCAGGGGTACGTTTTTCTTTTGAAATAAAACTCAAACATTTACATTCTTTGTATTATTCATTTATAAAAAAAAACTAGTTATAGACAGATAACAGCTCAATGACTTTCTCCAGGAATGGAGCTGTACAACTATGTTTCTTTTACCATGGGAAAAAAATGATTTGCAGAATGTGATTTTTTGAAG
Organism: Biomphalaria sudanica; assembly: GCA_036873155.1. Classification (NCBI taxonomy): domain Eukaryota; kingdom Metazoa; phylum Mollusca; class Gastropoda; family Planorbidae; genus Biomphalaria; species Biomphalaria sudanica. The sequence continues at coordinate 617,474 of JAZGLO010006486.1, read as the reverse complement.
ATTTAGCCTGGCTATCGAAGTTTGCATTTTTTACAGACCTTCCCAGTCACGTAAACAAATGAAATGAAATGATGCAAGAAAAAAAAATAAAACAGAATCTGCTAACGATTTCTTAGGCAACCTTTACTGACAACATCTATTTTACCGCTTAGTTGGCTAAAAATGACTTGCTGCATTTCACTGAAATATAAAGATAAATTGAGAGAAAACTAAAGCGCCCTTAAAGAAGATTTAGCTGTTTCCAGTTGCCTTTTAATGTAGATTGTGAAATGGTGAAACCAATTTGACTAATAGTTTCTAGATCATGTCCTAATACTTCTAGATTCTGTCTTGACTAATAGTTTCTAGATCATGACTTGACTAATAGTTTCTAGATCATGTCCTGGCAAATAGTTTCTAGATCATGTCCTGGCAAATAGTTTCTAGATCATGTCCTGACTAATAGTTTCTAGATCATGTCCTAATAGTTTCTAGATCATGTCCTGAAAGTTTCTAGATCATGTCCTAAAAGTTTCTAGATCATGTCCTGACTATTACTTCGAGATTCTGTCTTGACTAATAGTTTCTAGATCATGTCCTGACTAATAGTTTCTAGATCATGTCCTGGCAAATAGTCTCTACTCTAGATCATGTCCTGGCAAATAGTTTATAGATCATGTCCTGGCTAATAGTTTATAGATCATGTCCTATGTTGTTTACTTCTTCAAGGTATCAAAGTGTTACGAAGCTGAAAGAGAAATACCCGGAGTGGCTATTTACAGACAAAGATGCCTTGGACCTGTGCCAGAAGTTGCTTATCAAAGAACCGAAACGAAGACTCTGTGCAGAGAATGAAATACATGATATACAGGTACACATGTAAGTGGGCGGGGGGAGGAGCTAGAATTCAAAACAGGCCTATGTTACGACGTATGTCTACAACTGGTTGCAAAATATGGGCGGCTTGAATAAGTAATGGACCTCATTCACCAACCTTAAACAAACAACATTTAGCCACGTGGTGTTCTATCTCTTCTATATAATTTACGATCTCATGTTTAATTCATGATGGTTGTCACGTGACAGTTTTTTTTCCGTTGTTTTATCAAGATCACGTGACTAAATCTTGTTTATTTACGATTGGTGAATGAGGTCCATTGGAAATCATTTTTTTAAATGGTCATGTGTTAGAGAAGCTAGGTTAGAAAACATTGGGTCACGTGTTAGAGGAGCAAGGTTAGAAAACATTGGGTGTTGCAACTAGAAAGAAGATGGATTGCAAGCATGGTCATCTGTTAAAAGGAGGGGAAAATCTAGAAACTATTGGCATGTGTAAAGTGGAGCTGATTGGTTAGAATTTTTTGTTATTATTTTCTTCATTGTTTTATGCAAGAAACAGTAAATTTATAAGTAAACACATTCATTTTTACTAGATCTCTTTTTTTTATCGAAAAGAATTTTGAAATAAAAATTTTTATTCATTGAAAGTTTCTGTTCTCCCACATCCAAGGATGATGGTAAAATTATTTGTTGGTGGAGTGGGAAGAAAGTTCCTCCCTAAAAATTGTGTTTCTAATTAAATGTTTTTCTTATTAATTTCAATATTAATATCAGGCGGTAACCGAGGGTAGTAGTATCTCCAACTCTTCACTAATTAGTATATAACTTCAACTCTTCACTTATTAGTCTATATCTCCAACTCTTCACTAATTAGTCTATATCTCCAACTCTTCACTAATTAGTCTATATCTCCAACTCTTCACTAATTAGTATATATCTCCAACTCTTCACTAATTGTATATATCTCCAACTCTTCACTAATTAGTATATATCTCCAACTCTTCACTAATTAGTATATATCTCCAACTCTTCACTAATTATATATATCTCCAACTCTTCACTAATTAGTATATATCTCCAACTCTTCACTAATTAGTATATATCTCCAGCTCTTCACTTATTAGTCTATATCTCCAACTCTTCACTAATTAGTATATATCTCCAACTCTTCACTAATTAGTATATATCTTCAACTCCTCACTAATTAGTCTATGTCTCCACTTCTTCACTAAGTCTATATCTTCAGCTCTTCACTAAGTCTATATCTCCAAATCGTCACTAAGTCTATATCTCCAACTCTTCACTAATTAGTCTATATCTCTAACTCTTCACTAATTAGTCTGTCTCCACTTCTTCACCAAGTCTATATCTGCAACTCTTCACCAAGTCTATATCTCCAACTCTTCACTAAGGCTATATCTCCAACTCTTCACTAAGTCTATATCTCCAACTCTTCACTAAGTCTATATAATCAACTCTTCACTAAGTCTATATCTCCAACTCTTCACTAAGTCTATATAATCAACTCTTCACTAAGTCTACATCTCCAACTCTTCACTAAGTCTATATCTCCAACTCTGCACGTATTTCAGAGCCATTCTTACTTCATGAATATAGACTGGAATGAAATTGAAAACATGGCAGACATTATAGAGCAAGAAATGCTTGGAGATGTTGAGCGTTATCTGGTGGTAATAGCTCGAATGTCCAGTATTCTTGGAATCAACACAGAGAACTTGGCTGCCAATGTAACGAAAGCTCGGGGCAGCGTTAGCTCATTGGAAAGGGGAGACAAGACTAAAATGTTGTCAAATGCATTAAAGAAAATTATGCCATTGACCGCCACACCACTTAATGGGGACTGGTCAACACGACGAACTACTGAGTCATCTGTCTGAATGTCTTCTAGGTATTTTCAGTGCAGACATTCAACCAAACGTATGTTTGACAAACTTTATGGTCGAGAAGCGAACAACCTACATTTGTAGCATGCAATTACAAACTGGTATTCTACACATTTGTAGCATGCAATTACAAAGTGGTATTCTACCAAGTACAAGGGAACATTCAACAGAATATATAAATATATGACCATAAAAAAATATATGACATTCTATATTACAAAAACAGGAGAACCTAAAATAAGCACTTTATGTAGATAGCCAATCAAGATATGTGTATTTTATTTTTTGTCTTGCCGCCAAGATCTCGTAATGTATTAAGTACTAAGCGGAACATGTTGTTAGTGTTAGTGTTGTTTTACTATGGTTGATATTTGTAAAGTATCTATTGTTTTAACAAGAAAGGCTGTTTCATACAAGTTTGACCCATCTTCTCAAGAATTTCATAGTTTAATGGATAATGATATTTATAGGAACATGGATAGAACAAAGTATTTGCAATGTCATTTGATATACAGGAAGCAATAGACTATATATATATATATATATATATATATATATATATATATATATATATATATATATATATATATATCCAGGTTTTCTAAACAGGTCTCAGTTTATCCTGTGTCCGCCGAGTTGCAATATGGCCACAAAATATTTAATTAAATATGGATATTAGTATCTAGTTTGAAATTCAGTGTTTAATTTTGAAAAAGCCGCATAGGAATATATGGCCTAACAGCTAACAGACCTATTTTGATCATCATCGCCATTGTTAAACTTTGTTTTAGGGCTTAATAGCTCGTAATCTCTTTAAAAAGATCATGGGAAAACCTGCAGTGGAACAGTAATTCTTAGTTTCCATTCAAGTCAAGAGCAGGTCACATTTTAGACCAGCTGAATTTGGTAAGTCTGGAGCAAGCATAATGGCATGGCTTGTGTCCATTGAAGTGTGTGCATTTCCTATTTATAGCTGTTTGGTTTATTATTTCTTTTATATGGTTACTGTCATTAGTGATAATAGTCCAGTTTGAAAGTTAGTTTGAAAATACAAATTAGAGAAACATTAAGTTTCAAAGTTGCTTTTGAGATAGAATGAGAGTAACAGAAAATTTTAGTTTAAAATTAAGAAGTTACAAAAGTTGTTTTTTTTTTATCAGCTCCCAAAAGACACACGTGGCTCTGCCTGACATAGTGCATGTGTTCTTTTTTATTTTATATTAGAGGCCTACGTTGTTGTTGTTTTTTCAAATTTCCTATTCAAGAACTTGAACAAAAAGTTATTTGGTAAAAAAAAAAAAAGAACTAGAGCTGATTTGATCTTATTTTTTTGTAATGAATCCAATTTAGTGTTGAAATAACAAGAATAAAAAAATAATTTTGACCTGTGTTTGTGTCATTTATGATGTGACCATATTTTATCATTTGTATTTGCTAGTGATTACAGAATGACAGTTTTGGTGACTTATTGGAAAGAAGTTTGTTTCAAGTGAAATCTTATTTTGAGCAAATTCAAATGTACTTGGTTTCGGCATACACTTGGTGAAAATGAGAACTATTTAGAGATGTATGTGAAACAGATTCGTCATTTCTCTTTGAATTGATCTTTTTATAAACTGTAATCGAAGAAAGGCGCAGAAGCTAAAAGAAAATGAAACCCTAGTTGGCTACGAAACAAAATATAAGGTTATTTTTCTACATGAAATACTACACACTATCTTTGGACTTACATGACATATCATGGGCGTAGCCATAATTTTTTTCGGCAGGGGGGAGAAGGGTTGGGGAAGGTTTTTTCTCCCGCCCCCTGCCAATATATATATATATATGTGTGTAGAGCCTCGTCGCCAAGCACCATTTCTGGTACTGAGAGCCAACAAAATGCATATTCTGAGGTATCAACAGTACATTATCCTGCTATTAAAAAGGTGTATTTCAAAAACCTAATGTGCTATTCTTAATTAGATCCTCAGGCGCCGTTCGGCGCATCGGGCGGCAAGCTGCTTCCACCAAATCTGTCACTGGCAATGTCTGAAGCCTCTTCCCACCTGCTCTGAAGTCCTCCATGAAAGCGTGGCCCCAAGTTATACTAGAATATCCCTGTTTGCGCTTTCCTCGTAATGTCCTCGATGTCATCGCAACTCTTTATTATGCGTAATTCATTTTGTCGGAGAAATGTCCCGCAAATCTCATGCGTCGCTCTGTAACAACCTTACTAAGGGGTCGACTCCCAGTTCGGTATAGGATTTCCTTGATTGATCTCTATAACTGACTCCTAAAATCCGTCTTAGTCATCTTTGTTGAGACACATTTAGGTCTTTTTCAATTTCGGCAGATGACTATTCACTGAACTTTATTAATTGAGCCCAGCCAGTGGTAGAAATTTGTAACCAACCTTTCATGGCTACGCTCTTGGAATTAGGTGACTGTAGTTTGCTTTCGATTTTATATCGAAAAGGGAAGTTTTATCGTCAAAACCGTTTGATGGGGGGGTATTAAAGTAAAAAAATTTTTTAACAAATCAAAACCCCCTGAGCTGCGCTCATAGAATTTGGTGACTGTAGTTTGCTTTAGAATAATATTGAAGAGATAAGTTTTCAACCTCAAAACTCTCTGTAGGGGGATTTTAAACTCAAAACCATCTGGAGGTTTTAAAACTTTAAGAAAAGCCCTCTGGAGAGGGGGGTTTAAACTCAAAATCCTCTTGGCTTGGCTACGCTCATAGAATTTTGAGTGTGTAATTTGATTTTTTTATATTGAAGCGGTGGTATTTAGCTGTAAATCCCGCTGGAGGGTGTTTTAAACACAAAAGCCCTCTTGACTACGCAAATAGAACCGGGCGACTGTTGTATGGATAGTCTTATAATGAAGATGGAGTTTTATAGTAAATTTCGGAGGGGATTTTACAATCTTCCTTAGCTATGCTCTTGGAAATTTGGGGATTGTCGTTTGCATAATTTTTTTGTTGTTTTGTTTTATAGAAGAGGGGGATTTAACTGCGAAAACCCCTGGTAGGGTTTTTTTTTAACTCAAAACCTCCTCTTGGCTGCGCTGGGGCAAGTGATGATTTAGTATTAAAATCTCTCCTAAAATAAACAAAATCAAAGCCAAATATCAGTCACTAAATTCCGACCCCCACCCTGCCGGGGGGGGAGAGATTTCATTTCGGTGGGGGGGTGCACCCTAACCCAACCCCCCCGGTTACGCCCATGTTACCTGTATTACAATGCCTTTTTTCCAAAAGATTGATTAAAATGTGTCTACTGTACGTGTATGTTAGCCTTTGTTCAATCAAGACTACCCAGAATGTTCAGTAGGTAGTGAGACACCTCTGCTGTTTTCCACTGACTGACTCAACAATCAATTCTTTCACTTCCCGTCTGGATCTCGCTGAAACATTGACAACTTTGCTCATCGATTTCCTATCCTCGGACTAATTAAACGTCCCATGCTGCCCAAGAAGGTAACAAACATTCTCTCTTTTTTCTTATTGAAAAATATTTCTATTTCCAATCAATTTTTTTAAATTCCCCGTCAAACTATTAAATGGAAAATAAAATACGTAAAAATTCTAAACACTATGTCTACTTCCTTGGAAAATGTCTCCAACTTCTAATGAAGCAGGTTAAGAAATATTTTTAAAGATTTTGATAATTTTTGCCATATTTTTTCCTGTTTTTTTAGATCATGTTTGCATTCTTTTAGCAATAAAATATTTCATTATAAAAATAGAAGAGAATGCAACATTGAAAAATTATTATTGCCAACTGAGACTAAAATTGCATTGTACTACAAGCGAAATAACATAGAAAATTGCTAAAAAAAGTGCGCAAAAATTATTCTGTACACGGATACACAAAAAGCTATTTATAGTTATATGTCCTATATACTACTTTATCATAACAATCTACAGGAAATTACGAACCAAAAAAATCTTTTTATTGGACGATTCGCAGAATAAATAGAGACTTGTTCATATAGGCAAAAACGTGATGACTTTAAAGAAACTTTTTAGTTTCGTATTTACGTTGTTGCACTGATACTGATAAATCAATGCGTTTATAATTATTATATATTGTTTAACTTTTTCTAGTGTCTTGGTATAAACACTAACTTTATAGCAAATAGATAATAGGTTATTCTTCTTCCTCTTTTAAGATTTTTAGCCAGCTCTACAATTTTGGAGATTCGAATTTAAATCCCCTTAGGTAGCCAAGCAGGAGTATGTCACTCAGCCACATATCCCACAAAATCTAGACAAAAATTTAAACAGAATTACAATCTCACCTTGTCAATAGAAAATGTATTTCTAAGATAGAAATCTTTACTAGAGTATGCGATGAGGTCATCTTCGTGACCGACATGAGAAGAATTGTTTAACTCACACAACCCAGTCGTATGTTCATAGTTGAAGGACTCACAGGTGCCAACTTTCAAACATTCCAAAGCACATTGGCCAACATTTTGTTTACCTGAGTAGCTCTGACATTAAAGTAAATTTACACAATTAACGTCAATTTTATTTTACAGAAAAGGGACAATAATTATAATTATAAAGCGATAAATTATTTTTGTGTATACGTGTATGGCATAAAACAATAAATGTTTTGCATACATTTCTAGAATCATTTCATCAAATGTTTTATCAAGTGATCATACCAGTATCACGTGATCTTGTAATGCTCTTCCATTGAGAGGAACTAGAGCGTCATCTTTGGTCCACGCATAAAATTTTGTTCTGACATTGTTTGTTGAAGGCAGAAGTGTGGATTTTCTATGACAAAAAATAGCAACATTAACCATTTCATATCAGCATTTGATTACACAAATGTCTTAGGAATATCTCTTCTTTTATTTTTGTTCCAACCATTGATGAAATATTTACTTTAGTTTTGAAGTGCTATGCTTTTGATGTATGCTTTAACAGCTGCTTTCACAAATGTTTATTAATTGACAAACAAATAGTAAGAGCATGTAAAAAATAAAGTTCCCCTTTCAGACCTTGCGATGTATAGAGCAGAGGATGTAAAGGTCATCTGTTTCTGTGGCCCACGGATAACGAGGGTGTCATGTGGCCAGCACAACGACCAACAGCCTTTACTTTTCCCTAACTAGTGTCAGGTACCCATTATAGTTGGGTGGACTCAGAGGCGCCTAAAGATCCCGCAATTAAAAATCCCGGTGCACCCCTATTGATAATAAACAATCCTGTTAATCCTCGCTGAGTTGCCTGCCTTAGCTTTAATACAACTTTTTTTTTGTCCTAAACATTAAATGAGACTAATTTTAATATTCTCTTTACAAAACAAATGCTTGTTAATAATTGACACAGATTAAGTATCTGGGTTAATTACATACTAAATTACACCTGGATCCTAAATTCACCAAACAGAGAAAAAAAAAAACTTTAAATTTTAATCCTGACACTCTGTCTTTATCTGCTCTATCACAATAACTTGCAGTTCTAATGTTTAACTTACATATCTGTCACAGTTTGGTCAGAGCTAAAGAGTGTAGTTGGTGTGATATCTTGAGCTCCGTTACATGCATACAGAACATAGAGCAATACATGGAAAGGTCCACGAAACATCGTGATGTCAATATCTGAAACAAAAACAACACGATCCATTTAAGATCTGAAACTCAATCCTATGGGAATCAAAAGTTATTTAGTCTACACGTTCGGAAACAAAATTTCTATCTTTATGTACCTAGTAATTAAAATAGTAATACTAAATTAACTTTTTCTTTGATTTCAAATCATGTCATCATTGCAAGTCCATGCCAAGAAATGAACATCTGAAGACAGATCTGGTGGCATAGCGTGACATGGCGTGACCACACCTCATCTATAATTTCATCTTTCTAGGCACTTCAGCGGCAGCGTCTATACATTTATTTTTTTTTAGTTCTGTAGAATCCTGGACTACGTCATGACTATCAAGGTGTAGACTTAAGTTACGATCAGGAGATATCACATACACACACCTATTTAGGCCTAGGTGTGGGATTAGACGTAGAGTGAAGGTTTACATTGGGTTCGGGTTTCGGAAAAAAATCCCCCCCCCCCAACTCAGAAGGTCTGAGTCCGCTAGCGACCCTCTTACATTATAAATTCAATTTTTTTAACTTGTATCTATATACTTTGTTTTCTAATTTAAAATTAAACTTGAAAAAAAAACATATCTATGGCTTTATGTAATTTTTCCTTCTTTGACAGGAAACGTATTCCCGACAAATCAGTAAGTTAAAGTGATCTAAAGGACTGGAAATATTTTTTTCCCTAAAAACTGTGTCATAGATTAAAACAAAAACATTCTGGCGATGAGAATATTAACAGATGTTTGTACGTTCTCTTGTTGACTCAACTCCAGAGCTAAGGCATGACTGACGCTGTAAGAGATAGCAAAATGTTGTTTCTTTTCTTCTCTGGTAAGTGCCTACAGTGTTTGATATCCTATGACATAATTGTAATATCTAGTTCCGAGACTTTTAAGAGGTAGAAGTGACAGTGCTTGTTGTGCAATGTTAACGCCATTCATTCGTAGAGGGAAAGTACAACCTTTAGATGGAATACTTGGGGTGCAAATAATAAAATTTGTTTAACAGTTTTCTTGTCAATCTTTCCATGTCATGTAGGTCAGTGTCACTCCATTTTAAGACACCGAAAGTGTTGTGTAGTACAGAGACGTCCCTGCAATTCATTGAAGTTACGAATTTCTTTGGAAGTTCTCCTGTTTTAAGTTGGAAAGTTTGCTTGTATACTTCATGAAAAGGTCAAAGTTCAACGTGCACGTTTGCTGTGTTTTCTCAGTCTACTAGTATGTCATTGGACACATTGAACATTTAGCAAGTTTTCAATATTCATGGATCCCTCATTTTAGACATCGACGCATGCAGCCTTTTTATAACCTTTCAACCTTTTTTCTTATAACCTTGTTAACCTTCAATTTGTTCTACCCTTCACTTTTGACTAGGTGACTTTAAATTCCTTCAAGAGTGCATATACTTGTACATCATTTAGCACCTCAAGCGTTTCACAGAATGTATTTTCCCAATAACCATTGTCTGGAGTTAAATCCAAGCGAGTAATTGTGTTAAATGTGTATATATAGAACAAAATGCTATAAATCACACTTTGATTTCTGTGAGGCATTTACGCATTTGTTTTTATTCAGAACATTTTTACTTTTTAAAACTGCACTTCTTTCTGAAAGTTCTAATCTTTTTGTTTGTCTTCAGCGTTAATTGTTCCAAACTCTGTCGTAGCTCAAGAGGCTTATAATGAAACACAAGTGTGCTACGGAGTCCTTGGTTGCTTTAACAACAGCGCCCCCTACAATAACTCGTTCGGAGACTTACCCAAATCTCCAGAAGAATTAGGCGTCCGGATCTGGTTGTTCACGAGAGACAATAGGAGCAGTCACGATGTTTTAAACTACACAGATGCTTCAAGTCTTAGCGATTCTAAATTTGACCCCACAAAAATGACTAAATTTATAATCCATGGTTTCTCTTCATCCTTTGAAAAAACACATTGGATACTTGAAATGAAGGATAAACTGTTAAATATAGTAGGTAACTCAACTTTTCTTTAAGTGTAATTTTAGAATGACTTAATAAGATGGTTCGTTAAACAACACATTGTATTTAGTTAAGAAAAATACGAATTGTTCACTTACAGAAAAATGTTTGAACTTTGAGCAGGATTGAATTTGAATATTTAAAAGTATAATTCAGTTAGTATTATCTACATCAATACGGTTATTTCAAGACTGATGTTAGAACTCTATAACAAGACATTTGGACACAGCTTTAGAATTCTGCTATTAGTCTTGGTAAAGCCAGATACATTTACACTGTTCATGTCAATTATCTGTAGGGCGACTTCAATGTGGTGGCAGTAGACTGGAGCAAGGGTGCTACATTCCCAGATTTTCCTCAAGCAACAGCCAATCTGAGATTAGTTGCCACTGAGGTGAAACTTATTTTAGACATGATGAGGAACATGGGACTTGATATGAGCAAAGTTCATCTGATTGGTCACTCACTTGGAGCCCATCTATCTGGCTACGTTGGACAACTGATTGGTCCGAATGTAATAGGACGAATAAGCGGTATGTTATATTAGCTTAGAAATAGCAGGATTACATTTCATGATCATTGGGTCGTCCTCCAGAATGTTAACATTATTTATTCGTCTCTTAAGTGTCCTGATTAGGCGCAGAGTTCTTTGACTTGACTTAATCCTGTGCACTCCCAGGGGAGCATAGGGCCGCAACCACACCTCTCCAACGAACTCGGTTCTAAGCAGCTTACTTCATCTGCTCCCATGTCATTCCAGTACCCTCAGCTTCACTGATGACTGACCTCTTCCAGGTTTTCTTGGGTCTGCCCTCTTTCCTTGTGGGTTCCAGTCAAGTGCCTGCCTTGCAACATTGGTAGCTGGTTTTCGCAGGGTGTGTCCTATCCAGCTCCATTTTCGTTTTGTGATGTCTTGGGCTATGGGCTTTTGTCTAGTTCTCTCCCACAAATCGATAGTAGTTATCTTTTCTGGCCACCTAATTCCTAATATCCAGCGTAGGCATCTGTTGACAAAAGTCTGGAGCTTTTTCATATTTGTTTTAGTGACTCTCCAAGTTTCTGAACCTTTCTTTAAATTTTGTGAAATATTCTCGTAACGCGTTTTACTGACACAATAACCCAGTAACCTGGTGACCTAGTAACTCAGTAACCTAGCGACCTCGTACGTTGTCGAAATGAAAACATTCTCTGCCACATGCTACAGTATTCTTGCTTTCTCCAATCTGCAAAGATTGAATCTCTGTCGAGGCAGAGGTCTGGCGTCTCTCAAGCCGCTTTAGAGTCGCATCCGCTTTCAATTCAGCTTTCAATGTTGCATGATGTTACTTTGTAATTGTCCTTACTGTTGAGAATAAGACTCTTGGAACTCGAGGCCTATTGAAGCTTGCCTCCATCTGCCTATCTGAACAAACTTCTATCTGAGAAAGATCCAAGCAGATGTAAATTTTTGCATCCCTGTTAACGATACTGGCCGTATCCCATGACGCTCGAGTCAGAAGCGACTCCAAAGGCTAAGCACATCGGGGAAACTCCCCAATATTCATTCTCTGTGCCACATCAGTCGTGCATCCCGTTGTATGTTTTCACGGCCCCTTGAGGCTTGCCGCGTGGCTAGTGACTTTTTTTAGGCCTTCTTCTATTCCCCAACGCAATGAACTCGATCCTTAGGCACCCCTATGGGAATAATGTTTTGCTTTCCTTTCGGCCAAATCGTCTCCTCTAACAACCATTGCCACTCAATGGTTCCACGACAATTCGTTCACCGACAAATCATTCACAACTTTTCGTTCACCCGCCAATTCGTTCACCCGACAATTCGTTCACGCGACTATTCGTTCACCCGACATATCGCTCACCAACAACTTGTTCACAGACAATTTGTTCATCAACAACTTGTTCACGAACGAATTGTCAGTGAACGATTTGTCGTGTGAACGATTTGTCGTGAACCAACTGTCGGTGAACAATTTGTTGGTGAACACGTTGTTGAATCTTGTACACTCCATTCTCGAATCAAGTTGAACAATTATTCATTGTCGATGACAACACATGAATCAATGGAAAAAAAAAATTAATTAGTTAATCAATTAGTCGTAATTAATTTATTTATATAGAGACACTGGGGCCTACTAAGCTAAGGGGAGATAAGCCTTGTGTAGAGAATGAGGTCGTTCACTAAAATTTTAAGATAACAATAAGAATATAAAACCTTGTACTTTGTATAGGGCCTAAGTACTTGTATAGTTCATTGGCTAACACGTCGGACTTCCAGCGTGGAGACTTGAGTTCGAATTCAGACTCGAGCAGCTTTTTTTTTCATTCTCCCAGCTACCCCCCTCCCCCCGTTGGTTTACAAAAGTGATTTGGACCATAGCGCATTGAACATGTTATAAGCGTTAGACAAAAACAATGAATAAAAACTAGCTGACCCGCGGCGTGACATGCGCTGCTATTTAGTGACGGGTGAAAACTTCCTGGAAGGCAGGTGTCCAAATGGCGTGGGTTAGGGCAACCGATTGTATGAGCAAGCCTGGAGAGCAAGGAAGGCGCAGAGGCGAGAGGAGGATTAGAGAGTCGGCGTGCATGAGTGTTGTCCCACTTGGCTGGACGACGTAGAGAATTTTATATAGACAGAAGATTTCTTGTTCTCACTCCCCCTCTTTATTTTATGAGCCGCGCTCTTTGTCGCCGCCTAAGTTACGTGGGGCAACTCTAGTCTGACTTGCAGAAATAAAAGTGTTCTCTTTCCATGACTTTTTCATCAAGGTTAGAGAGTCCGCGTGAGTGCGTGGTGTCCTGCATGGTTGGGCGACGTAGAAAATTATATATACAGAAAATATTTCCAATAGCAAAAAAATTATCTTTGTTAGTCTGCATCTACTAAAATGTGATTACATTTGATTTCGAATAATTGATACACTGTCACTCATTATAAGCTTTTTTTCCCCCTTTATTTTACGTTGTTTTTTTCTGTTAAAACAAAAAGCATGTAGTTAACATTGTGTTATTAACATCATGATGACATGAATTACTTGTAGGGCTAGATCCAGCAGAGCCAAGCTTCAAAGGGTTTACCTATGTTGTCAAGTTAGACAAAGAAGATGCCCAGTTTGTTGACGTCATTCATACCGATGGTTCTGACTTTGACTTGCTGTCTGGGGGTTTTGGTCTAATGGACGAGTCTGGAGATGTTGACATCTATGTGAATGGAGGGCAAAAACAGCCGGGCTGTAAAGATGGCGTAGACGGCTTGTTTGGTGGAGGTTAGTAAGGTGTGCGCTTTTTTTTTTACCCGATTTCTAACAGAATGGGTTAAGCGAAACCAAACGCAAACCTCATTCGAAGCTCTGTCACAAACTCATTAAGTGGTCGGCTCCCAGTATGGCATAAGATTTCCTTGTTAGAGACCCGATCTGTGTATCAAGGGCTAAATAAAAAAGTAAAAATTGGTATGCTTTTTTAATTACAATTCCTCTTATTAGCTTGCAAACTCTTCATGGGTTCAAAAAGAAAACTGGGTGGAAAATGACTGGAAACTGGACGGGTATTTCTTTTTCTAATGATTTTCATAGAAATTTGACAGTTTTTGTATACCTTTTGAAAAACAATTACCTAATTGGCCATGCAACTAAAACTCTGGTTTGACCGTTATAATTTTTGAAAATATAGTCAACTTAAAATTACACTTGGCTTATGTCTTTTTTTATTTTGAACAAGTAAGTGGGAATAACCGCACTCGACTCAATTGGTTCTGTATAGTGAGTAGGAAGTTGCATCAATAAATAGACGTAACTAAAAAGTTTTGTGCATGTAAGAATCATGAGCTGGCTGGTAGAAGAACTTGATTGTGCATAGCTCACTATAAAGACTCCTTTCAATCATGAAGCATTACATGGAATAAATAGAATAAGAAATTATAGAAAACCATCTGATTTATAAAACAGGAATTGATTTGAAAATGTGTATGTTATTTTAACAAAAGCTTAAATCAACTCATGCTGTCTGTTAAAACTGTGTACACGTTATTTTCTCCCATACCCATTCTCGGATCAAGTTGAAACCTTGGGCAAATATTCATTATCATAGACAAGACATGAATCAATAAAAAAAAAAGTAACCTATTAGTCAACTAATTACTGGTAATTAATTATTTTGTTTGAGTCGATCAAGGAAAACTAATCCTTCAGTATTCACAGATATGGCTTAATTGGAACCCTGACAAAATAATGCGAACAAAATAGCGCCGACAAAATAGCGCAGAACAAATATATTGCAGTCATTTTGAAAGAAATACTTTAGATGTATCGTAAGGTATGAATAGAGCCAATATTTTTGTTGTTGTTTTAATGTTATCATTATTTTTCAGTCATTTTGCAAAAAAAACACTTACTTTAAGATATTTTAAAAATAACCAGTATAAGATAAATTGAATAATTTTCAAATATATCATTCCATAACATACACACACAAACGCAGGCACGCACACACACACACTCACACACATACACAATCACAACTTTCACAAAGTTAAACTGGAGGAAATATCAGGTAAAATTCCTTCACTGTATTGTTTCGTACATTGGCAATATAGCTGCAAGATGTCTGTTCAGTTGGAGGTACGTTGTCTTGCTTCCAGCTTTACTTCGTTCTCCAGCATTGTACCTCAGAATCTCGTTCTTAGTGTTCTCCTGTTCTCTGAGGAAGTGAGAGATTAACTTCTAACCCTTAAACGGGGGAGGGGGGTACAGTGTCCGCCGACCTCCTCGTGGTGTCCCCTGGTAGCTGGAGTAAGTCCACCTTTTGCTCTCAGGGTGGTATGAAAAAGGCTAACGTTGCGGGAGCCCTAACTTTCTCATGCTCTCCTGGTGCAGAGTTCTGCTGGTGAGGTCTGGGTAATGCTAAGCTCTGATCGACATAACCCCTGCACGCTCGTCTGGTGTAGGGATTTGTGTCTGTCGGGGCTTTAGCTAATGCTGAACTGATCAGCCACCGCCCTGGAGACTAGTGGAGGGTCAAGCCATCAAAATTTGCGGGCCCTAAACTGGTGGCTTTAAAATAAGGTTACCTGCCTCACTCCACTTTCGTGGATTAAACCCTGCCAATACGAGCGAGTGGTTGAATTAACTGATCTTTCGATCGATTCATAGTTCAATGTTCATGTCTGGACTGTTTTTCACTGCTCGCTCTAAGGGGCAACCCAACTCTCCTCCCCCTGGAGGAACCCATACCAATGTCGAGTAAAATTACAAAGAAAAGTGGGTCTGAGCAGACCTTAACAGGCTCCGCAGGCCAGGTAAAGGGCATTAGGCATGGCATCGAAAAATGTGCTACTAATCGCCTCGCAACGTTGGTACATAGGGAGAACGGGCCACGTTGTGGAAAAAAGAGCTACCGTTCTTCCCAACACACAAACCCTGATAACATCCTTTTTTCCCCAAACAAACACAACAATTAAAAAAAACAAAAGTCTTAGAAAAAATTAACCCAACACCAACACCTCATACTGGGAAAGTAAGTATCCCCCACACTAATTTAGGTGGAAAGATAAAGCAACATGATCCCCAAATTTCCAAATCTGATGCTAAAACTTTCAAAGTCCTTCCTTCAATGTAACGTCCGAGGACTTATTCCAAAGACACTTGAAATAACTAAACTGCTCCACAAAGAGTGTGTGGATGTTGCCTGACTATAAGAATGTCTGATAGGTGAAAAAAGAAGTGTCTCAATACCCGGGTACTCTGTTTTCCGCTGCTCCTGTGGGGATTGCCGAGGCCTGGTTACATTGGTGGCTAATGCTCTGGTCGCCAAGAAAGTGTCCACAGACTTGAGTCAGGGGAGGACAGACACTTTGGTATTAGAAATTTCGAAAAATAATAGACGCTTCAAGTGCATCAATGTTTATAATCCACCAAAACAAGAACTGGCTTTAGATGTCAGAGAGACAATAACTGTAGACACTATCATAGCTGGAGATCTAAATGCCCATTCACCTTCCTGGGGCTATGGTGACACTGATCAGTCTGGTAAAAAAGTTCATGCCCTGTGCAATTCTACAAACCTTTTTCTTTTGCAAAATAAACATTCTCCTCCTACTCTTCTGCATGCTAGCAATGGTTCACTCTCACGACCAGATCTTTCTTTACTCTCTGCTAACTTGGAATCTGTCATAACTTATCAAGTACCAGGCGATATTGGTAGTGGCCACCTTCCAATATTACTGACTGCCACTCTTTCTAAAATGAACACCAAGATCACTAAAGAACCACGTAAGGCTAATTGGAAAGGATACGAGACAGCTGTCGAGAATGCCCTTGAAAAAGTCCATGTAGAGTCTATCTCTGTCGACCTAGTGTACCGTCAAATAACAACAGCTATCCTGGGCATGGCTAAAAAGTTTATTCCTCGAACTTACCCTTGTAAAAAATTCAAAAACTTTTGGACGGCTGAAATCAACAAACTTGTTATGGCTCGGAGAAGGGCATACAAAAGGTCGAAAAGAACCCAAACAATCCAACACTCAGGCAGAAATACAACAGACTAAGCCTACTAGTCAAAACGTCTGTTAACAGGGAAAAACGAGAACGTTGGACCAACACCTGTGCAAGGTTAAACCTAAGGGATAGTCTTCTGAGAAATCTCGAAAATGCTGGGGTGACCATTTCATCGAAGCAGAAAATTGCCACCTTGTTGAACAAATATTTTGCTAAGATCAACAAGGCTGCCAAGAAGTCCCCAATGTCCAAAGCCATTGATAAAGCTCGCAAAGCTGATGAAAAAAAAAAGACCGAAAGGAACCACAGACCGAAAGTACTGAAGGAACGATGAACTCCCCCTTCTCGATAGGCGAGCTTAATGCTGCCATAAGGAAATGCCAGCTTAAAAAGGCTCCCGGGCCGGATGGTATCACCCCCGAAATGCTTAAGCATGTAGGGGGGAAAGGAAGGGCCGTGCTCTTGGCATTCGTAAATAGAACCTGGGAAGATGGTCATCTGCCCAGGGCTTGGAAACGTGCCACCATTATTCCTATACCAAAAAAGGGAAAAGATGCTTCCACTGCTGAGGGCTACAGGCCCATCTCACTCAAATCTTGTGTGGGAAAGATGGCTGAAAAAATGGTAAATGAGCGTCTGGTTTGGTACCTTGAGAGTGCCCATCTAATAGCTCCAG